>CM055427.1:9942435-10542435 GCA_029228465.1 Salix viminalis
ATACAAAAAAATATTTCCATAACCAAGAAACACAATCTGAATAAAGAAAAAATTAGATGATCGGCCACACAATTACAACAAAACCAACCACCAACAAATTCTCAATTGACTACAAAGAAACAAAAAATCTCTAATCAATATAATCTATTACATTTTTTTCGATCAACCGATTATATAATTATCAATCCAATTAAAACACACCCGGATAATCAAAACATTGAAATTTTGCAATCTATGAGTTAATTAAATCAACACATAATTCACATCCAAACTGTGGATTAAATTATTCTCCAAGCCAAGAAAAATAATGTCAACAACCAACCGGATCAATGCAAACAAAAAAATAATCTATCTTTAATAGATTTCAGCTGATTATAATATTGCTATCAACCAGTTAACTACTTAGTAACTGTTAAAAAAATATTTAACCATCAACACATTCAGCTCAAGACAAAAAAAAATCATCTTTCATTCATTTTATTGATTACAGATTTACATCAACCAATTAAATAACCATCAAAACAATTAATACATACTAAATAATTAATCAATTATGGTCTTGCAATACTCAAATTACAATTCGCTGATCTTTTATAAATTTTATCGCTTATAATTTTTAAATTTCTAAATTGAATTATTATCTGAGTATTTGAGCTTATAACAATAATCAACTAATTCAATACATAAAAAAAATTATAGCATGATTTAAAATTTACAATTCTCTATTTATCAACTAAAAAATTCTTTGTTTACCACATAAATAATCAGTTTGCTATATATAAAAAGCCCGGCGCAACGCGCGGGCTAATTTTGCTAGTCTATAACTATTTGTTTAGTATAAAAACACACGTTAAAAATTCATGATTTGATCAGCGAAGCACTGGTCGGGCTGGGCTATGCTGTAACAAGCATGTGTAACAAGTCCAAAACAAAAGAAGAAAATTTATTTCAGTCACAACTAAAAAGTCGTGGAGTCCACAACTCTAGAATCCTATTAAGGGGAGAGCAAGAAAAGTAGAGCAAAGGGCATTCAATTCAATTTTGGAAGAAAGAAATTTTGGTTTGTGGATTTGAGTGGGAGCATAGCTATGGTGAAAGCAGTAATCGGAGACGAAACCCAACTAACTTCAGCCGAGGATCGCCTCAGCCAATCCGGTCTAACCTCTCAGGTTTCTCTCTAAATCTTCATATCCACACATGCAAAGCAACAACTACGTCCTCCAATTCTTGACATCGAACTTTTTTTTCTCTCTCGTCAGGTGGGTTTGGTGATAGGAAAACTTAGCTCCAAATTAGATCGTGGCTTCATTTTCGATTTGGTCCCCACCCCATCAAATGATGCAGGAGAACCAGCCTGTTCACTCCTCGAAACCGCCAAAGATGACAATAAGAGAAAGGGTTCCAAATCTAAATCACAACCCGCCTGTGATTCTTCTTCCTTGAACATCGATTCTGATTGGGTCGCTGAACATGCCCGTCAGGTCCATTCTACTTTTTAAATTTTATTTATCTTATGCGGTTTGTTATTGTGGGTTCAATTTGGTGAAAAAAATGTTGGCGTTAATGTCAAAGGTTTCGAGAATGCTGGTGGGTGGCATGAAGGTTATTGGTGTTTATGTTTGGGTTAGTGATAGTGCTTTCAAGAATTCAACTATAACACTTTGCCAGGTAATTCTTGCTCCTTGTATTTTGACTATATTTCCTGTCTTAGTTTGTTTAATTTCACTTAGTTCTGCGAAAATTGAGCTGAGGTTTTTTTTGTTGATGGCAGCTCTTACAGACAGTGAAGGGTGTTGCAGAAGCTGCACCTATTACTGAAACTGACTGGGATGAGAGATTGCTTATTCATATATGTTATAGTCCAAGGAGGTATTTCCTCGTCACTGTCACCGTTTAATAGAAACTCTCATTTCCATTACCAGGCATCTGTCATTTTGATGCAGGTGCTGTTTTTGTTGTTCATATGGACTGATGAGTTGATTTATGTAGGTGGACGTGCCGGAATTGTGTGCTGTCTTCGAATATCACTTCAAGCAGTATACGGCCATGTGATTTTAAAATGGGAAGGGTCTTAAGCTCCCTTCAGGCATTTAGGTGCACATACAACTTCAAACTCAGGTATCGTCAATGGTTTTCATGTGTGTTCTGTATGTGGATCCAAACAGCAATTCTATTTGGTGCTGGAATATGGATATCCTGTGATCTTTGTGGCTCATGAATGAAGCTATATTTCCCAGATTGCCTATAACTCATGAGAGTGCATCAAATTCCCAAACATTGAGTTCAATTCTTCGGCATGCAATTTCAGTGCATGCTAAAGAGCTAAGGGATGCAAAGGCTATGATTGATGGGAATTTGGTAAGCTGCACTGCGACTTTATCTCTCTTGGAATGAAGCTGCAGACCTTAAAGCCATTAATTTATGAAGCAAATCAAGGACATGCAGTTTCTTATCATAGCTTTATTCATTTAATATGAAACCTAGAGTTAATTTTTTTAAAAGTGACATGATGATGCTCGAGGACTTTGGATGGAAAGCGATTCTATTAACAGGATGGTTTGGTTATTAAGATCCAGAAGTTAGTTAATAAACACCTGCACCTGCATCCCCGTGGTGATACCATGAGACACGCCTGATTTCATGAAACTCACGCTTCATAACAATTTAGTGATCAATGGATCCCAATTAGGCACAGCATTTTGAGTGAAAGCATACTGTTGCTTTGTTGGCTTGGAATAGCAAATTGTATGGGCTGTGGCTTCACTTTAGGAGCATTATTATTCCTAAGCATTTGTTCCAATGGTCCATTCTTCTTGTCATAGTTTCCTTTTATTTTATGGTTTTAGGTTGTTGGCGAAGAGCTATGCACAACTGATGGTATGCATGAAGTTGAACTGCTCCTACCATTCACAAAGAATTCTTTGGTTGAAGGTGTGTTGGCAAGCTTTAAATATTAGGCATGATTGTACTCAGTGTCGATATGGTAGCTTGAACATATCGTTTCAATCATTTGATGATTTTTTTTTTTATAATTTGCTAAAGCAAGCAGCCAGAAGGATGTTACTGGCGTTCTTGTCTTTGGTGGATCTGTGTGCTCTTATGCGTACTCAAACTCAAAAGAACCATTGATGCTGGCAGTTGCTGATATAAAGGTACTTCTATTCTAGAAAAAAATACTTTTGTTTTGAGTATCTTATGGGAATGTCTATACCAGATTGATGATGATTATTCATTATAATTATGTCTACAGCATTTTGGAATTTTACTAATAGTGTAGATATTGTTATAGTTCAATGTGAATTTACATTTACTCCATTGGCACTACTTCAACACAGTCAAAATGGTGCGAGGGAATTTGTTCCTTAACACTGTACATGAGATGTTCTGTGTGTTTCTCCACTTTTCATGCAAAACCCTGCCTATTTACTGATATGAAATGATTATTGGTGGGCCATTTTTTCTTGCCACTTCTAGTGGTGTATTCTAAGTGATCACCTCCGTTCTCTTCTTGCATCTTACCTCACAGAGGTTGCTACATGCCCATCTTCCAAACAAGAATGTCTACTTTTGGAATGTCGATCTATTATCAATGAAATTTCAAGGATCCTCTAATTTTGATTTTTTGGCCAGCATTTGTTCCTTGACAGTATACAATGCATTCTGTATGTCTCTCCACTTTTTATGCGAAATTCTGCCTATTTGCTGATATAAAATGATTATTGGTGGGCCATATTTTCATACTAAACATGTCATTGATCTGATGGACTTTTAATGCTGTTGCCAGTTGTAAGCTTCACCCAGGACCAATTGGCACATAATGCACACATATCCGTGCATTTAATGCACACATAATGCCTGTGATCTTTATTCAGAAATGACAAGATTTTAGATTTGAATTTCAAGTACAGAAAGAAAAGAAATTCAGAATGGAGGATAAATGCTGAAATACAAGATAAAGATAAAGATCAGACAGGCATTGTGTTCTAGAAAATCTGTTTGTTGTGGTGCCTGCAGAATGGCAATGCTTGAATCTCGTTTTTTTCCTGATGCTGTATCATTTTAGAATAAAGTTTTTGCTTCTCTCTCCCCTTGTTTCTATCTTTCGGTTTCTTTTCTCTTTTCATGGTTATTGTTTTTGACCTATGTAATTACGGGATTTTTTTTATTATTCTCAGGATGATATCATCAGGAGTCTTAAAAGCAGACTTGATATCATCTGTGATGAAGCAGATGAAGATCCAGATCCTATTGACAATGATGGCAAGGAATCAAGGCTAGAAAAACTGCCTGAGAAACCTATTTCAAGACTTGTCCTGAACTCTTTGAGGTGTGTGAACTGTAACTCAGTCTGAAAATTTGTATTTGATTTGTTATTGCTTTAAAGTAGATTGGTGATATTTTATCATCTAAACTGTCATTCACACATGTTGAACTGTCTGTCTGAAATTCATGGGGGGGTTCCTTTTTTGTTATTTCTTCTTGCCTCTTGATATTCAGCTTAGCAGAGAATCTATCTTAAGCATCTATTTGAAATTTGATGCAGTTAGTTTCTGAACATTTGCTATTGTACAATTCAATGCAGGAAATCATGCTTTCTTACATTTCCTCGAAGAGTCTTTGTTCCCTGGTTGGCTGGTACATTCATCTGTGACTACCTGCAGCCATCTGAGACAGTTGAGGTCTGTTCATGTGGTTTGTTGAGCGAAATACATCAAACACTACATTTGAACATTATTATACTGAAAGCTTTCATCGATGAAGTAGTTTTGAGTTGTTTCTTGCTCTATTAGGTTTTAAAAGAACACTGCGTTGAGTTGATGTCCATGGAAGCTCCAACTGATCCCTCGAAATATCTCCAACCAGAAGTTGAAGCTCCATCGCTGATCACTGAATCTTTTTGGGACGTTACAGTTCCTAACCATTTTGCATCTGGTTCTTCTTTAGACAAAAGCAGACAAGTCGACATGAGTGTGGAAAGTAGCCGGCGAACTAATCAGCCATTTAACTTCGCCGCAGTTTGCTTCCTTGTCCTTGCAATCTTGGTCGGGCTTGTGATAGTAAGGCAAAAATAGTGTCCGCCTCAATTTTTTTGGTATAAATCACACCGTATACAAATAGGATAACAGAAATTCAATTTTTTGATTTCTTGTTTCATTATCTATTCTGGTTTTGCATTTTAAAAGTGAAGTTTCATCTGGCCCCTCACAGGGGCCTTACTAAGCAATTTTGTTATCAGAAGAGAGCGGAAAGTGAAGTGTGAAAGTCTAGTTATTACAACTGTAAGTTTTTTATTCTCTCATTTTACTTCTTGAGGTGAGGTCTGGAAGCAATGCTTGTATTGACAAGGGTTTGTTAACAATTTCCTCTCTGGATATTGTATCGAGTTTTCTTACATAATTCCTATGTTGTTGAAAATTACTTATGAATTCAATTTGAATTTTCAATTCCACGACTGGAATTCAATATCGTCACAAATCCAATCATTTTCGTTCGTTTGTTCTGATTACTGAAAAAACAGGAGGCATTCTATTTAACAGGAAAGGAAAAAAAATGATGTGATGTAGATAATTCTAACGAATCCTCTCTAACTTTCATAAACATTACCTGGCTTTGTTTGGTTCTAAAAAAGCACCAGCTTTATCAAAACCTGAGCTTTCAAAATCATGGTTTTGAAAAGGTTTATCAAACATCCACCATTACTTCAATTTTTTCCACCTCAATCAGCCCCACTAGGGGTCTCTGTTACAACCCAGCACAAATCCAAAATTCAAGCAAACTAGTGATTTAACAAGATAACAGGGGAACGATGAGCCACCCCAAATTTATTAAAGAGAATTAACCACGCAACCGCCAAGCATATGTCGATACTTGATGGATATGTTATACAAGATGAACTTTTTGCAAATAATATTGCACAGGCGCAGACGCAGATGTTCTTCGAGTTCCATCAATCAAGCATTTCATACACAGAAATCTGACAGATTGAACAATCCCCTCCTGGAAGCTTCTCCTTTTCAGGTTCACCTGGGAGGTCATGCCTGCAGGGAGATTTTTTTATTTGTGGATAATCAGCTGTCCAGGAATGTAACCATTCCACGCACTAAAAATAATGCTACAGGAAGAAAAGAAAAAAAGCAAATGGAATAGGAACAGGTATTTTAATTATCTTCGAAACACACCATGCTTACCTTTTCTTTATCAACAATGATCATTGAGCGAAGTTCACAGTTCCCGAATCTATACAAACAAGTCACAACAACCCCTTCATTAATCAGTCATAAAAAAGTTTTTGAAGGAAAAAATAAATAAACTATAATATAAGAAGAAGCACTGATAAATAGTTGCTAATCACTTTTTGCACATCTTGTTTTTGACTGATGGATGGCAATCATTTGCCAAAGCATTCAATGTATGCTGCAAGAATCTATGGTGAGTAACTATTGCAATTTCTTTCTCTGGTCGTGTCCACAGCCTGAACAAGTGACAAATTTCCTGTTAGTCGCAGAATCTGAAATACTCTTTTTATAATACTATCTTCCCAATTGCATGAATGCTCTCAATTTGTATTTATTTCTGTTCAAGCTTAACATGCCATCGCTTTGCGGATCGAAAGAAAAAAGATGCAAACACCTACCAGCTCAGAAACTCCAAGCCCCTGGCTGCAATTTCTTCATCGGTCTCCCTAGCATCAGTCTTCCACAGAATGTCTTCATCACTTTCGATCTAAAAAATGAACAGATTAAGTAACCGGTACTGGCAAAAGGGTGCCGATTAATCTTACAATCCTTGAGTTAATGCTAGACACAGGTTATTAATTACATACCAATGAAAAATCAATTGTAGGAAAACGAGACCGATTCTCGCTAATGGTTCTCCTCTTGTCACATGGATGAACTCCCTGCAGTGAAAACAGAAAAGTTAACAATTTTTATGCGCTAAAAACATTTCAAAACCCAGCAACTTTAATCTACACATGGAGGCATATATACCAAACGTTCTCGACAAAGTTCAGCTGCTACAATTGGTGGGCATTTGAGACTTGATATCCCACTGTTGTCTATATTTGCCCCCTTTGATCCATTTATCTGGCCTTCGCTACCAAAGACTTGTATGGCGGTTTGCATGGCCCTAAAAAGAAACTCATTGATAATATCTAAACGATAAATTGAACATGCAGCGAAGGAACTGACGATATTCAAGCTGTAGAATTAATCAAGAACCTGCACAAAGGAGAAGTGATGACTAAATCAATCCTCCGAAGTAGACCAGATGCATGGACTTGCTTCCTTAGATTGCCAGCCTGTTGCAATACCAGATAGTCAGATGTGCACGTCTGATAAAGCAGGAGAAATTTCTCCCCGAAAAGAACTTTCACTTTTGGAACCCATTTTTAAAAAAATTAAAAACAATTTAGAAAGTTGAAAAAAAATGGTTTTCTAACTAACAATTTCAAAGGAAAAAAGAAAAATAGTTCTACCTTTACCGAAAGAAACAAAAACACTAGTTCATCAAAGGTATTCTATTTCTAAAAGAAATAATATCAAAATAAAAAAGAGATCCGATTCTATTATTTGGATTTAGAGAAGTATCTGAATTAAATGAAACTAAAAACGAAAGACTCACCAATCACTAATCGGATGTTGATTTCTTTGAATAGAAACTCTCGAAAATACATGAAGAGCATTACGGATTTATTTTAGAGCAAGAAATGAAATGGCCATCAATTTACATACCTGTTGCCACCCCAGAGGAGAGAGATGCGCATCAAAATACTCTGGAGATAACAGGGCATTATGATCTATCTCCCCTGCTACGTTGTGGGTTCCTTGTGCATGCCTCACCTGGATGGACACGTATAACTGAGGAAATCGATCCTGAGACATCAATAAAGAGTATAGAAAAAGAAAAAAAAAACCTGTGCAAATTACCAGATGGAGGATTTTAGAATGCTCTAGTGGGTATAGAAATGGAGCTGGATTGGCATCCATGTCAGGTTAGAACTTGAAACACAATCCTGGAACTTGGTGTTAGGCCTTGAAATTAAAAAGAAGAAGATTGATATTAAGCAGCAGGAGGGATCAGAAGAGTTTTTGGATTTCGTATGACAGCAGGAGGGATCAGAAGATACTATCCTCGATAATGCAATTTTTTTTCCTTTTGGTTCTGGAGTGCAGTTCTTCAGCCAGAAACCCTAATTATAGACCCCGTCCAGAACTATTCGAACGCGGGATCACAAGGTCGGTGATAATATCTCTTTCTGTAAGTTTCATGTAAAGCCAGGCTACCTCCAATTATCTGAATGGGCTCTCAAGAAAGAAAAATAGCATACGCAAAGGCTGTTTTATTATTTATTTTCGGAGATCGATGATGCCCCATTATATATTATAGTTTGGTTATTTTTCTGAGAAAAATAATTTAATATAATAAATGAGATTAAAAGGAGATCGAAGTAAAGTAGTATACAAGACAGAGTTTTATATTAATGTTTTTTGTTTGTTACCGAGACAAGAAAAAATATTTTATTTTATTTTATTCTTTATAAGAAATCTCACAAACTTGAAATGATAATTTTTTCCACTTATTAAAATCATATTAAAAAAAATACTTGCGATAATGTAAGAAAGATAATTCATTTTTAAGAAGATAATATAATATGATTATGATTTACCTGGTTATTATTTCATTTTTTCAGTTACATGTAAGAGTAAAATAAATAATTAAACGAATCATATATCAAAAAAATATTTGCACCAGTAAATTTAACATAATTGAAAACACAAGACGATAATTTCCTTGTGCATGTGCTCCCCCAGCTAGCCACATGCAGCTCTTTTTTTAATTCGACAGAATTTTATTTTTTTAGATATTTTTTGTGGATTCAAAATTGTAATAATTATATATTTTTATAAAATAAATGTAAATTTCAATTTGTTTGTGACCATGTGTACTGTCCCTCGAGAACCGCGTGCAGCTTTCACTAAATCAATCATATTTTTTCCCTTTATTTTCCTTACATGACTGCAATCAATTTTATTTTTTAAACATTGAAGTCATTAGAGCAGTAGGTTGGTTGAATTATATATATATATATATATATATATATATATATATATATATATATATATATATAATGACAAAAAAAAAGAAAAAAGAAAAAGAAACAAATCTAAATCTATCCAAATTATGAAAAAAAATCAAATGTTATAGAGTGAAACTATATAAAACAAACAATTTAAAAAAACAAAAATGAATCTCTATTAAATCCGGTGAACTTGAAAACCTATAATCATGAACATAAAATTGATATAATATCATAGAAAGAAAAAAGTTAGAAGGATAAAATTAAACCAAATCAATTTAATAAATAAAAAAATAAAATGAAACTGCATTAACCTTTAAGACTGGTGATTTTGATCATGAACCTGTGGCTAACCCCATAGAAGATAAACCATAAAAAAATAATAGAAAACTCCAAGAAAAAATGATAAAAAAAGAAGAAAATATCACCTTACAAAAAGAGAAAAACCCAGATAAATTATGATGAATCTCTTAAACCTTATATAATTCCTAAAACTTGTACCCCATTGAAAATGGTTTAATAAGAAAGCTTAATTATTTTTAATTTAATTTTGAATTATGAAATCATGAAAAAAAACTAATAAGAAAAAACTGTTAAAGTAATTAAAAAGAATAAGGGTAAAATTTGGTAGAAAAAAACCAAAGGAAAACATGATTTGAAAAAAAAAAAACAATTACAAAATGATTCAAACAAAATAAATAAAAATTAAAATAATGGAGACAATTTTTTTTCAAAAAACAATTTACAATTTGATAGATTATTTATAGATTAAAAAGTAATAGAGGTGAAATTGAAAATATTTATAGGAAGCTAGCCCAGTAGATGGAAAACAACAAAAAATATCAAAACAAGACTAAAAAAAGGATAAAAAAAACATCAACTTAAAAAATAGAAAAAACCAAGTAAACTTAAATGAACCTTTTAAATTTGGTCTAATCTCTAAAACTCGTAACCCATAAAATTATAAACAAGGGTTTAATAAAAAGCTCAATTATCAATTAATTGAATTTAAAATAATAAAATTGATGAAAAACAGTATCATTAAAATAAATCTTGTTAGGAAAAAAAACAGATAGTGATAAAAAAAAAAAAAGCAAGGATAAAAATCGATAGAAAGTAATTAAAATAACTGAAGATTAATTAATATATTTGGACTAATTTACTAAAATCTTGGTTATCTCATATTTTTATAATAAATATACACTGTGACTCAAACTCAAAACTTGTTGTACAAATCACAAATTTCAAATCTTTTATCACGATCCTTGAAGACAATGGATGGAAAACTTGCTAAAGCAGAGAATTGTGTGTTGATACTGCAAAAGCTAGTGAGAAAGATAAAAAGAATATAGCATGTTTTAAGACTTTCAATCACCAAAAACAAATTACATTTCAAGTATTTAATTTCTTAACTTAACCTAAAAATGCATAAGAAGACAATGATTCAAGCGGATAGCCAGAAAGAAGTGAAAAACCGAGCTTAAAATTATTTTATTCTTTATATTAATTCTCACAAACTTGAAATTTTCACTAATTAAAATCATATTAAAAAAAAAAAAAGACTCGCGATAATGTCAAAAAGATAATTCATTTTTAAGAAGATAATATAATATGATTTACCTAGTTATTATTTCAATTTTTTTCAATTATATGTGACAATAAAATAAATAATTAAACAGACTCCTCCCTTTCTGTTTCTCTCTGTATATACTTTCTTTACTTCATAGAGAGTACATGGACCCTAAAAGATTCTGCAATGAAATTTTCACCAGCCAACAGCCTGTTATCATGCTCATTGGGGTTGGATTTTCTAATGAAATGCTGGGTGAAACATGAATTTGGAAATCAACTGGTTAGTAAAGTCACATAGCCACAGACTGTGACACGTGGGTACGTCTTGTTGCCAGATTCTTACGTTTGAAGTTTTTCCTACGGTAGCTCTTGTCTTGAATTTGTGTTGCGGGTGTTTGTTCATGACTTGTGCGATGAAAGTTCAACAAGCCAATAGCCTATTATAGTGCTAACTGGGGTTGAGTTTTCTAACTGGGGTTGAGTTTTCTAATGCAATGATGGATTACTACAAACCTGTTATTTCCAATTCATCAATAATTTCCAAATCCTAGTATGCGACACTCTTGTAGGCTCTCCCTGCTGGAATTCTTGGAAAAGTATGAGGTTGACGAGAAAGTTGCCAAATTTTCCACTGAAAAGAGAAAAGATAATAGTGGGCCAACGTTGTTAAATTGAAGACATTGGCAAGACTAAGGAGGTTGACGAGAAAGTTGCCAAATTTTCCACTGAAAAGATAAAAGATAATAGTGGGCCAACGTTGTTAAATTGAACACATTGGCAAGACTAAGGAGGTTGACGAGAAAGTTGCCAAATTTTCCACTGAAAAGATAATAGTGGGCCAACGTTGTTAAATTGAAGACATTGACAAGATTTTGGGAGTGCGGTTGTGGTAGCTTTTGAAAGTGTTTTTCGTGCTGAAATGTATTAAAATGATATTTTTTTTATTTTTAAAAAATTATTTTTGACATCAACATATCAAAATAATCTAAAAACATCAAAACATATTCATTTAAAATATAATTTTTTTTTCAAATTTCGGCCAAAAATAGATTGAATCGCACAGCTAAACAGGCTCTAAAGCATAACCCGTAACGACCACGGGAACAAAGAAAACAAGGATGGAACTTGAGTCTTGAATTTGTTTTTTAAGATTATATATATATATATATATATATATATATATATATATATATATATATATATATATATAAGTTAGTCTGTGCATTCACATTAATAATAAAAAAACAAAAAAAGGTCCTCCATAATTGTTCAATCACAGGGAAGCATACGTTGCCAAGTTTTAGTCTCGTTTTCTGCATCTACCACTTCTACTTTCACATCTGCTATTGGAAATATGGCAGTCACATTGTGGGACACGGGCTCTCTCTGTGCATGACAATATTCATTGCGTAGTATTGGGGTTGAGTTTTCTAATGAAATGATGAATTGACAGCTTCTTATGGTTGATTTTTTTGCCCACTGAAGATCTTGTTTATTGCTTTAAATTAATTATTTTTGGTGTTTTTTTTATTATTTTGATGTGTTGATATCAAAAATAATTTTAAAAAAATATCATTTCAATGTATTTCTAAATGAAAAGCACTTTAAAAAACAACTACAATCACACTCCCAAACCGAAAAAGAATAAAACAAGTACAATGAAAAACTATAAGGAAAGAATAATCAAGAGCATAACCACAAAGCTTTTTAAAAGAAGATAAATCTGAAATATAAAAAAAAAAATGAAATTATATTAATCAAATTTATAGTTATAAGAACATCTTCTCCTCAAAACTCACTTAGAACAAAAGCAGACAACAATAGAGATCTCCCCGCTAGCCACATGCAGCTTTTTTTTTTGGATTCTGTTGCAGCAGGTGCTAAAGCATGCGAGCTTTGTATCCAGTGAGCAAAGTATCATTCCAATACATCTTTAAATAAAAATATATTTTAAAAGACAATATTAACCTTAATCGTTCCAAGTTTCATGCATGCTTTTCAGTAATTTTTTTTTCTCCGACATGTGTATGACCTGGACATGGACATGTAAATATCTCGGTCGTCGTACCTTACCAGGGCACTTGACCTGAAAAAAATGCCTCGATTTTTTTTAAAAAGTCCATCAACATAAACTTCTAAAGTGGCCGTTTGGCACAGCTTCTGAATCTATGATTTGAAAAAAGTGGCTGAAAAAAAATGGAAAAACATCTGGTTAAGTAAAAGATTAAAAAAAATGAGAAGCAGGATTTTTATGCTTTGCCTGCGTTTGATGAATTTGGCATTAAGCCACTACAGTGACTGATTCTTACATATCTCTGCCAAAATAATTCCACCTTCATCAGTGACCGATTCCAAGCAGACAACCCAAATGTGAATGAAGACGTGATGAAAAATAATTCCCTGAGCTGTAAATTCAAACCAACCCAAGACGAACCCTCCTCCTCCTCCTCCTAGACTGCTGCTTGGCAAAATGAAACCAGAGCTTCTCTCTCTCTCTCTCTCTCTCTCCATGGCAACGCTTTCTCTCTTATTGTTGGCGTGAAGTTGAAAACTCAGAAGAGTGTAGGAGGAAGCCAAAGCGCGCAAAGCTTCCCAAGAAATGAGAAAGAGAAGAAGAGACTGGAATTGAAGCACGAGGAGAAGGGAGAACAAGAAATTGAATTGGTCTTCTTTGAGACACATTGAAATTGAAGCACGAGGAGAAGGGAGGCCAAGATATTGAGCTTGTTTATTGTTTGCCCCTTTATTTTAAGAAATTAACGATATTGCCTAAAATCCCACTCAGGGCTAATAATCCCTTTGATTAACATGAAAAGAAAATATCTTGTGTTTCATTATATTTCGAAAATATTTTTAAAATAATTTGATTTTTTTATTTTAAATTAAAAAATTAATATTTTCATATTATTTTCATGCCTAAAAAACCCCTTCACCTAATTGTTGATATTAACATTTAAGGGGAGAGTTATAACATATTTGTTTTATGTAGTGTTTAATTTAATAACAACTAAGCTTTTTTAAATGCAATAATTAAAAGCAAAAAAAAATGATGAAAACAAAAAATATAATTGAACTATATATATGTGTGTGTGTACATATTTATGCCTTTTAAAGTAATTTCACAGGTTAAAAGCAATATGAAAAACTTGGTAACCAAACACCTGAAACTGCTTTTCATTAATCTCAAACTCAAAAGCAATTTTAACCAAATACTTCAAAACTTATTTTGAACCGCAGCTAAAATACTTTTTATGAAACTACTTTTTTAAAACCTCAACCACAAAAACTGTGCCGAACACACCCTAATTTCCCCAAACCATTTAGTGTATTGTTAATGTTAATGTTCATGCTTAGTTTTTTCTTAAAAAAATTCCAAGCCGTGGCGGAATCGCAACGCAAGTAAAATAGCTAGTAAATAGATATTACATGAAGCCTGACAATCATTCATTAAAAATAATTCCGTTCATATGCCATTGTGCACCTATGCTAAACGGCATGCGGATGACATTTCCTTGAACACAATAAAATGTGGATTTTTTCAATCAGAGCTAGCAAGCTCAAAAAATACAGTCCCTAGTTTGTTTTGTAGGATGAAGTACCTCAAATTTCTTTCGATGGACTCAGCAACTCGATACTGATTCATCTCTCCAGAACAGACTATTACTTAAGACTCCCGTTTCTGTGGTTGAATCTCTTCCGCAACATCACTTGGAAGGCCAAGCCCTTGAGGTTTTTTTCCAGGATAATTAGTTGTTGCTGGATCCGATCCTATCATACTGCAATGGGGAAAGAAAATAATCAGTGTTTTTTGCATCATTGCATCAGCTGAAAAGTAGTCTATCTTTTCTCAAGATACTAACCCTCTATCAACAAGGACCACTGAACGAAGCTCACAGTTCGCAAAGCTGCAAATACAAATATCAGTTTAATCTGATGAACCAAAGCAAGACCCGCGCAATGTGGAATTCAAGGAATCTACCAAAACTTTAACATTGGCAGCCCAAATTTCATAGCTGTTGCTAATTAAACCTCAACCCGGTTCGTTACCCCGCTGGCAATTATTCTGAGACATACAACTAGGGATGGAAAGGTGACGGGAGAAGCTAAACAGTGCAGAAACCTGATTTTTACACCTTTATAGTTGAAACTAATTTGACTCACTTGGAAAAAGGGATCAAACAAGCATTACTAGTGAGTGGTCAGATTCCTTCTTTAGCATGTACATAAGATTGTTTTCCCAAAATGAACAAGCACTTACTGCGTGCATATTTCACTCTTCACGGATGGATCACAATCATTTCCAAAACCTCTTAATGTATGATATAGGAATCCACTGTGGGAAACAACTGCAATCTCCTTCTCTTTTCGAGTCCACAGCCTGGATAGAGAAAGAATGTTGTCAGCAGTGTACACCTACATTGGCCACAGCTACTCCCTGTGCTGTGACTAATATCTGATTTAGGCATTTTCAGTGAGCAAAAATGTGGAAGGAATAACCACATAAAAAAATTGTGTTAGCATGTAAACAAATTTGGGGAATTAAACTCTTACCGGTTCTTCTTAACAGCAGTAGTAATTATAAGCAATCATTAGAGAACAAAATTAAGCATTCACTGCTGTGTTGAAAAAGAAAACGATAACGAAAAAAGAAAAGCAGCTGCCAAAGATTTTACTCGAATGATTATTTCAAATCCCATCAAACAGAAAAAAAAAAGTTATAGCAAAAGACAGGTGAGGTAGTGAATCCAAATTCTGAAATGTAATCCATTTTGGCCATATAAACTTTCAGTTCTTAGGTTGGTAAGAGAACACAAAAAAAAAAAACATAAACAGGGTTACCAATTCAAGAACTTCTGTCCCCTGGCTGCAACTTCATCATCCTTCTCTCTGACATCAACCCTCCACAAAACGTCTTCATCACTTTCAATCTATACGAAATAAAGTGCCTCCTATTAGACCAAGTTAGTACGAGACTATAAACCAAGGAAAATAGTCAAACTATAAACATAACTCATAACTGCATGTCTGCATAGAAGATAATAAGAGTAGATACTTGCCAATGAAAAATCAATTGCTGGAAATATGGACCGATATTCACTAATGCTTCTTCTCCTGTCACATGGATGCACTCCCTGTCGTTGAAACACAGTAGAATTTTCAAGGTAAACAGCTTACCATTCAAGTTAAAAGAAACAACAAAAGAACTATAAAACTAAATGAAAGGCATTACTCATTACAATGAAATTCCCATCAAAACCATGTTTTATCTTTTGATTCTCATTCTTTACCTCATCTAATGAACACTACAAGCTTTGAAAAGCAAATCTTATATCCACATTCCACACAGCTATGATATGTCAGGTGTTGTGAGACGTACCAAATGTTCTCGACAAAGCTCAACTGCAATAAATGGAGGAGAGTGTAAACTTGAAATTGCAGGATGGTTACTTTTCCCCGCATTTTCCACCATCAACGGAGGGACATTTATACCATCCATGTACCTTTCCCCACCAAATACTCCAACTGCTGTTTGCATGGTCCTAGTAAAAGTATTCAGCGTCATAGTCTACGAAAAAGACTGAAAAATGCAAAACCTCCTAATTTTCATCATCGAATGTGGCATATTTTTTCGGAAAACATGATATTTCAAATTCAGGAATACAGAAAACTATATTATCTTGAATCATGTTTTCATTCATTCCAGTCAGTGTATTCAATCCATCTATTAATTATTCCTTGACACCAAAAACACCATACTCAAAGCTAACTCAAATACCTGTACATAATCAATCATATTGACTATTGCCACGCGATATAAAATGTTTTCATTTATTCATCTTTCAAACTTGTGTTACAGCATATAATACTAATGACAAAGTGCCACATGCTACGAATTACAAAGAAAAGAGCTCATTAACCACAATAAAGGATTTGGAAGAAATCTAATACCTTAACAAAGGGGAAACAATGACCAATTCAATCTTCTTATTAACCCCACATTCATAAACGTGCTTGCGCAGATTATCAACCTATTACAGTTACACAAAATCAAGCCCTGCTCTGTTTAAAATTGATGCTTAAAACAAGAGCATATATGAAAAGCAACGTAAGGGGGCAAGGCAGGGAACGTTGAATCGGCGATTACCTGCCGCCAGCCTAGAGGGGTAAGGTGCGCATCAAAGAGTTCTTCGGACAGATAAGCATTATTGTCCTTTTCTCCTTCTACATTGTGAATCCCTTGCGCGTGCCTAACCTGTATGCATTTTTGTAACCCATTAAAAATAACAGTAACACAAAAAGGTATGTATAAGCGTGTCATCAAAATTCACGAAAAACAAACCAGGTGAATTGTTTTAGTTCGGTGCAGTGGGTAAAGACATTGACCAACTGTTCCATCCATTTCTGCAAGCATACAGGCAAAATAAACAAGCAAAACATGCAAATAGGATCGAGTCGAATCGAATCGTGTCCATATATGTATATAAACAGTTATATAGACAGAACATCCATGTAAAAAAACAAGATTGGGGAATCCAAGAGAAAAACTGGTAACGATAAAAAAAAGAGGAGAAAGGGGGCTTGATAAGAGCTAGGCTAATGGAGATTGACTTGTACCTGACAGAGAAGAGAAACACCGTGGTGAAGAAGAAGAAGAAGGATGGGAGAATGAGATACTAGGATATGCGAAATTGTTGTTTGAAGAGAGCGGTGGCGTCGGTGATGGCAAAAAAGGCATAAGAGGGGTATTATATAAAATGGACATAGTGCTTCAGTTGACTAGTCTCCTGTCCTGGATGCTGATTCGGTGTGTGGAAGAGCGTGAAATAGTCCGGTTTCTGATGCTTCGTTTACTGCTCTCCTACTCTGATCACAGGCCATGGTTTACGAGCCTTTAACGCAGACCCAAGTATTGGATTCTTGAAAGGTCGCCATCGTTTTGACCCAGACACTTCTGATTTTTTAAAAAGAATTAGCACTGTATTTTATAAGTCTTGTTAGAATAATTAACACCAATTGAAAGAAATTAATTTTGTGGATATAAATTGATATATAATTGAAAAAGATTCGGTTTAAAATTTGAAATAAATGGAATAAATTTGAAGTTTCTAGACATATTGCATTGATATCAAATTATGTTTTTGATTTAATTTAATTAATGATAAAATAACCATGAATATAATCGATTAGAGTTGATTTGACATGATAATGGATTTGACATAGTTAAGCATGTTTAATTTTGTGTTTAGTGATCCTTATTATCATTAGGATCCCCGTGATCATTTATTAAACAAGTCTAACCTCATTTCTAATTTTCATGTTATTTTTCTTTTTTTTGTCAACGGGTGGAAAAGACAACAGAAACAAATAAGATAATTTGTTATAAAATAAATTAGTTTTTTTTTTTCAAATAAACAATACTAAAAAATATACTTTCTCTTAGATATAACAACCTTTGCCCATGCCCTATATACCATTTATTGATATTAACATGGATTTTCAAATTAGGTTTATCTAAATTAGAAGGGAAATACGTCATCTTGATGGTAGTAGATCGACTAAGTAAGTATGTGTATTTTAGGTTTATCTAAGATTTGTATGGGAAACATTTATAAACTACATGGACTTTCTATAACCACAGTGAGTGATCTAGACTTTGTGTTTTTTAACTAATTACAGAGGGAACTACTCATCAATCAAGAGCTAGATTTATATTATTTAACTACTTATCACCCCTAGATTAATAGTTAGACAAAAATAATCAACAAATGTCTTAAAAAATATCCAAGATGAACAACATATTATTCCATCAATCAATAGTCTAAATGGTTACCTTTAATCAAATGGTGGTACAGCACTAATTATCATCCTCCAACCAAATCCACTTCACATAAGATTCTATATTAGTTATATTTTTTTAGTCAATATCTTATATTTTCCCAAGGATTCCAGGGCTGAGATAGTAAATAATTACTTAAATAAAAGAGAAGACATATATAAAGTAATCAGAAATTAATTAAAAGCAACTCAAAACAAGATGTTTTAATTAGAAAATAAGAAGAAGAAGAAATGAACGACTATTTGCTATCAATGATTTAGGAGGTGAAGATGAATATGAAGAAAATTGAAGAATCAACAAAAAAAATTTGACCATTGTACTTATATATATTTAATCAATTTACCAGGGTTTTTTTCACAACTTTTTTTGTTTTTTCAGTTTAATTGATTGTTTAATTTTTTTGTTCACCCCTTAAATTAACAACCTTTGCAAATGGATAAATTACAAGAAAAGGTCCAAAAACAAAAGATATCTTAAAAGGAGGGATTTACAATCGAAGATATGTGGTTTGCCCCGCTCCAATTGTCTATTATGGTCATGCCGTCGGTCAGCAGTCAGCACCAGGTGGCCAAACTCCTGCAACTCAAATCACATCCCAAGCCCCAACCAATACTGGACCTAGGTGAGATTAAAGAGGGCCGTCTGTTCAGATTACGGGGCCCAATATTGGACCAATGTCGCATGTTACCCTCTCCCATTTGAGTGAACTACGTGGGCTTTCACTTAAAGTAGCAAAGGCCTATATATGGATAAAGGCCCAATATCCATTGAAGTCATGATTCCGTGATTTTTGTCGGGCCTTTGTGAAACTATGACTGAAGTTTCAGTCTGGAATGAACAAAATAGCTTGCTAAAGAGGCCTAAATCTAAATAAATTTACCGCTTTATCCTTCTAAACGACAGCGAATTGTAGCCCAGCCCAGGTGCTGCAACCCAGGGTCAATTTTCACATGGGAGAGCACGTGGTAGGTAAAACGTCCCCGGGCTCCCTGCAAAGGAGGGAAGCGAGCAGTGCAGTGGTGGTGGTTTACAAGGCTAACTGTACGCTCAAGAGAGTCGCGATCCAAGGCGCGGTTAGCCTCTGTTTCTTTTACGATCAGGACACAGCATGCGCTGGTAAGAAACAATGATTAATGTTCGCAAAAGTTTCAGACAACTCTGGTCAATCAGCAAACACATACAAAAAAGACTTTGTCTGATACTAGGATTGGTGGGAATCGATCAGTGCAGTTCATCACCTTGCCGTCCACTGCAAATGGCCACCAAATATTTTCACGGTAGGAATTAAGAGCAGAATCCCTGCACGTCCAATAACATTGGACTTGAGCAAGCGATTGCTTAAAATTAAAGAATGCCAACTAGCCACTAACTCGGAAAAAATGATCTCCACTAATGATCTCTTGATAATTTGTCAGTACGTAGCTAGTTTCTTGAATATAATGGACGGCAACCAAATCTCTAGCAATATATACTTTTCAACCACTATAGCTAGGTTAACCCTTAGGCAATGATGCATACATGTTGAAAATTTTAAATAAGACTCGAGAGAAAGGAAATTATATCGAATCATCGCTTAATCTAAGATCTAAACCAACTCGATCGCATTGATGTTTTAAACCTGTTATTTCCTTATACTATTCCTGGGCCTTTTTATATATACGAGCATATTATGGAGCTTCTTCGCTGTGAGTTGGCTTCTTTTGGTTATGGCATTCCTGGCTCGAGGACAATCTCTCTCTCTCTCTCTCTGCTTGTTTTTTTCTCGGGATAATCTCTCGGTCAAATCGAAACCATCCTAATTTTATTTGGATTGCTAATAATGCTGCATATCTTCTTCCATATATAAAATAAAGATGATCGAGAGGAAGCTAGAGAATCTCGAGCTGTTTGAACTTAAGTTAGTTTAAACCAGTAGCTGTTGAACGTCGTGTTTTTTTTTCAGTTCTCAAATCTTTTCAAGAGACAAATGCTAGATGGTGTTGTAGTTTGACTACCAAGCAAGCAACCGCTGTATTTCATATAAATTGCATAATGCAGACACGAATTTTCAAAAGATTGCGAGTATATTGTTTTTATATGATTGATCGAAATATAGTTCCTGATATATCTTTGGTTCGAGGAGACCATGGCCGGGCTTTACGAGAAACTTAAGAATGAAGAGAAAATATTAGATTCGGCGCCAGATCTAATCAATGAAATATATTGTCAACTTCAAGGACAACGTATATACCTTGATTCTCGTACGTTTACGCATCCATATAATTAATTACCATTTTTGTTTCGGGCATTCATATTTTTGTAGCGTACGTAGAAAGGCAGGTGTGTCATCATAATGTAGTGGTCCAGCCAAGACATATAAAATTATAAATAAGTTGAGTTGTGTAAGTTTTTTGTTTTGATCAAATTAAATCATATATAGCTAATATTTCCAAGCTGGATTTGTGTTTCGAGCACGTAATCCTGTTCGACGTCGTTGCTGCCTACACTCCCTAGCCTCGCGATAAGCATGGAATTGCTCCGGGCCCCGTCATTATTTTTTTATTTTGCCGAATTTAAACAGATTTTAAGGTCAATAGTCAGTGTGATTATGGAACGATACCGTTTTATCCTGCATATATTTTGTTTGTGTAATGCACTAAACAATGCGTATCATGTCGACTAGTGGAGTTAATTATACTAATTCGTCCAGTAGGGTTCCAACTACTCAGTTTTTCAAATGACAACTAGCTAGCTATGGCTAGCTCTCCGAGCCAATTCCGCATTCAATTTTTTCGAGGGCTCTCCTCGAGTACATGGAGTTTGTATTTCACAAATGATTGGTTGTGTTATTCCTCAAGGCTTGTAATTAACTTTATTCGTTCTTTGTTCATCTGCTTCCTAATCGAATCTGAGAATATATTTATCAGCATCTCGATATATAGATAATCAAACTGGTATAAGTATATACTCTATTATTGTTATTATTATTGAAATAATGAATTAATAAATAAATAAAACGATGCTCGCAGTTTGTGACAGCAGTGGTCCTTCAAAGTGCCAGTTTTTATCGGTCGTGAGAAATGGGGAATGATCTGCAACAAAACCCTCTGCACTTCTCAATCCAACCACCAAATCACTTGGCAGTGATTCTCATAATCCATATCCTAGCTAGAGCTTCAAGCTGTGTATTTTGGATTTAAATAGCTTTAATTTACTTTCTTTAACAAGTGGGATTAATTATATTTATGGTTCTTGCAACGCCAAGAATCCCATGTCATATAATCAACCGTAGCACAAGGAAACCCGATCCTTGAAGGGCTAGCTATGAGATTTTTTATTTTGCCCTACCGCCCATGCACGTCTCCGTACTGTGCTCCTCCTATTCATGACTTAAATTCAGTTTATCTATTGGCTCGATCGGTCAACAATAGCCTACTCCTTGCGAAAGCCAGCTCGGGCAAAAAAAAAAAAACATAATTTTTCTGACCTTTTATAGCAAGCCAGGTAAGTGTCCCGCCAGACAAGCAAGTGTACAGTTCGAAACCGGTGGTGCAATCTACAAACTCTCACAATCCCACATTGTCAACTACTTAATTCGGGCGCAACATGAAGCAAGAACTAGCTGTGAAGCATCAAAATCATGACACACATGTAACGTCTTTTGTTATTATGTTTTAAAGATGTTTTTGAAAAAAAAATAAAAAAAATATTTTTTTATTTTTATTTTTTATGTTATTTTTTTAAAATATTTTAAAATTATTTTTATGTGTTATTTTAAAAAATATTCTTAAAAACAACCTGCATCAATTAATTTCATTCTCAAATAATTATAACTATCCAAAAAAGAAAGAAAAAAAGAAAGAAAGGAGCCGTGGCCATTAAGTAATAGATCAATTATTACTACCGCTCTCATTATTCCTAAGAATTTGTGGGGGTAAAGAAGACAAAACACGAAAAAATCGTCGTCAGAAATAAAAGCAAAATAAATCAGTATACAATTATAATCATCAAGGCTGCTTTCTCCTATAAGAAACGCTATAATATATATATATATATATATAATTCGGTGATGTATCTGCAATTACCTTACAGGCGCGCACACAGTAACATTCTGCTGTCAGAGATGGAACATTTTGTTTTTTTAAAGGAAAAAAAAAACTAATTGAAATACGGGTGTGCATTACCATTTGCCGAGATGTAAATTAGAGCACAGTCCTTTTAACGAGCGTGAATGTTATTTTTCTGTGCTCCCTCGATCTCCCGCAAAGAAGACCCGTGAGTGTTCTGTCCCTTTATTTTCTCATTTTAGATTTCGTCCAGCAAATCAAAGACGTGTGTACGGCACAGCATGCAAGAAGAGAAATACCGAAGATCATCTTTGCCTCAAATCTACGGTCTCCCACGCACACGCCCGCCTGTGAAGGTCCCCAGCCCTTAAAATTCCAAAAAACGACGACGTCTGAACCCCAACTAGAAAGAGAGGCTGTTCTTAGCCGCAGCACACGGCAGCGCTGTAGCAGAGTACCCTCTGATACAAGACTACGATGGACCCCTCCAGCTAGCTACCGTTGATTGTACTAGCTAACAAAACACTAGCAGACAAATTTATGGTGAGCGAGAGAGTGGGTTATAGGTAGAAAACTAGAGCCCTAATGATGATATTGTGGGCTGTCAAGCTGTATTGCGAGGGGGGGAGAGAAGCAAAACCACCGTTTCTAAACCGCTTTGTGTCGGGGAGGTGGGGAGAAACAGCCCGCAGTTTTCTCTTACCACCATTTGCAAAACTGTGCTTGTGGTTCTCGTGGTTGTGAGTCATGTCATCGAAAAATTATTTGCCAAATCCCAAAAAAAAAAAAAAAAAAATTGCCGTTCTTCAATTTTCTTTCTATTTAGCTTCTGGTGCACATTGACATCGTCGATTATGATCTGTAGATTTGTCGTCTGATACCTGAAAAAATGGTCCAGCGTTAATAATATCGGTGAGGGGATACCTGACCATCGTCAGCTTTTGATTCTTTGAAGAAAGAAAAAGGAAAAAAGAAATCATCTTGATTCTTGATGTATTTTGATTTGTTGCGTAATTCTTTTTTTAATATTATTTTTGAGTTACAAAATGAGGGTTTCTTTAAATCTCTGTTCCTGTCTTTGATCCAAGATATATATATATATATATAAAAAAAAAAAAAACAGAAAACTTACTGCTAGACTTTAATTAGGCTACGCAATCGATATCCCCCCTCACCTCTTCTATTATTGAACTATATCTTCTGAGTTAGACAGGTGTGAAAGTGTTGTTGAAATTAATTTTTAATGTGTTTTTTATCATAAAAATATTAAAATGGTTTTTTCTATTTTTAAAAATTATTTTTGATATCAGTACAATACATGAATATAATATAAAAATATTATTTTTTAATTTAAAATAAATAATATAATACTTTTGAAAATCAATAGCGGTCAGAATTTACTCCTTAATTAATTTAATCAGCACTTTTGTTTTTCCTTACGAAGGACGATCCTTTTCAGAGCAGTGACACGTAGCTGAAATAGAGTCACTAGCACATCTCCTATATCCTCACCTTTTTCGTTTTCTTTTCCTTTTTTTTTTTTTTTTCATATGAAGGCAAAGTAAATAAACTTATCAGCTAAAATGTCAATAAAAATTACTAGTTGTATCAATTAACACTTAAAATCAGGATAAGTTGTAGGGGTGTGAGATTAAAAAATAAATTAGTTAAAGATGGATAAAAAAAAATCAAGTCAATCTAGATTGATTTGTCAAATCTAAAATTCGAGTCATGAAATCATAATAACTCATAAAAAACATATAAAAAATCTTTCGGATATAAAAATATTCAATTAAATTTTTTTGGAGAAATAAATAGAGACAACTTGTTAAAACCACTACAAATTGCTGTATTCATTCATCTTAAAAAACAATTGCCAATAAGCTTAATAGAAAACAATTGCCAATAAGATCAATAAGCTGATTGACATGGACTAAGATCAGGTTACAGTTTTGATCATGTCATTAGATTATTCTTGATCAATTATATTTATTTTTAAATAAATTAAAATAATATTTTTATTAAAAAATAAAAATTAGATTTTGACTAGTTTTTACTAGGTACATTGAATCAAATCCGATTTTAGTTAGATTACAGTTTTTTTTTTTTAAAAAAAAAACTTTTGGTTTAATACGATTCCAGTCCTGGGTTGATATGGTCCCGGGTCAACTCACTGGATGGAGTTATAAAACTACTGCAATAGTCATTTATTTAATTATAATATCGAATTCTGTATAGAAAAAAAAATGAAAAAACAACATCATCTGCTAAACCTTTATTTCTCTCCACGTCGGTGTTAAAATCTCAATTTTAAGTCGCTGGACCGTCGTCTTGAAGACTCCGCGCGATCAGCATATCACAATGCGAGAGGAGTAATGAGGATCGAATTAATTGATGAATTCTCTTTGAATTTCTTTTTTATATAATTTGTTAGCATAATTAATCCATTGACAATTTCACTGTTTCTAATTAATCCATTAGCATATCCAAATTGTTACTTATTATATATATATATATTAAATGTTTTTAAGAGACATATTATAATAATAAAAAAATTATAATCTACACTGCAACAAGTTTAAAATTTAAATTAGGATATGCATCTCTACTTTTACCATCTAGAAAGTACACTTTCCTCGTATATAAAAAAAAGAGAGGAGTAATCCCGTCTAAAATTTAACGCTCCTGTAACAACAAGGCAATGGTCATATTACTTGTTTCGCCATGTAGAGTCCCAATGAGGTACTTGAAATCTGCGGCACCGTATTGATTTCTGTAAGCCATGCAAGAGTAAAAGACAGTACAGCCCCTGTTATTTCTCTTCTCTATATTGACAAGGGAACATCATCTGCCTCTCCATAAAACTATCGAAACATGCAGAATGTTGAGATTTCCAAGGCCCGACGAATTAATTGAAGTCGGTACATCCTAGACACGAGCTCTCCGTGTCAATTGCTGTACGATCTTCATTAGCCCCTGTTTGGGACTGCGGCCAAACCGCAGGTTAGCTGCGGTTGGGCTATTTTTTTTTTTTTTCATTTTAAATAACGGCGGTTAGGTGTTTTTATATCATTTTGATGTGCTGATATCAAAAATAATTTTTAAAAAATAAAAAAATATCATTTTAATATATTTCGGCACGAAAAACTTTTTGAAAAACTACCGCAACCGCACTCCCAAACAAGCCCATGTGTGAAAGGAATCCAGACCCGGATCGAGGATTTATTTTTTGAAAAACAAATCAATGAATTATTTTATAAATTAAAAAAAAAATATATCATTTAAATATTCTATAGGAATCTCAAACAGCGCTTAAACCTAAAGCATGATGTCTCATCAGGTGCTACTGACTCTCAATTTTCCTGTTTTGCGCTCGCACACGGTTTGTTTTGGTTTGATTGAGAAGCCGACCCGACGTCTATTTCTGGTGCAGTGGACGTGTGGGGGGCCATGCATGAGCCGCTTGTGAATGGCACAGCTCTCGGTCACATTCTCGAGGCTCAATAATGCAATGTTGTCCTCGAAGTTTGAACTTTGCTGATCGATTTTCTTCTTACCAATTCGAGTCATTGACCATGTCGACATCCCACACGAACTGAGTGGCTCCGACCCGAACCTGCTCCTGAAGCAGAATCTATTCGAGATTGAAAGAGAGGGGGGAATTGCCTTTTCGTGAGCATGGCTAGGTTTTTGATGTAACTTTTCTTTACGAATGAAGCTACCAAGAATCATCTCCCACGTGTTTAATCATTCGGTACATCGAATGATCACTGGGCTGCTAATTTATTGCGTTTCGTCATGAGAAGGTGTTTTAGTCTTTACCTCTACCCCAGCTCCTCCATCCCTAAATCTTGATTTTCCATTTTTGGGGGGGTCTGCCACGACCTCTTACTTGTTTAGATGCTTTTTATCGTGTTTTTGGTTTAAAAAACTACTAAATTGAGTTTTTTTATAATAATTTTTTTTATGAATTTGACTTTAATGTAAAAGGTAAAAAATAATTATTTTATCTATTTTTAAGTGAAAATATATTTTAAAATGTACATTGCACCACAGTTCTAGACAAAGTGAAAAACAAATTTTAAAAATATTGTCTTGAAAAATATATTTATAAATCTTAGTAATCAAGGTAAGTGCGATGAGAATTAGATGGTAATTTGTGCATCTTACTTAGATCTATAAAATACCATGAAAGATCGTGTTTTTTAGGAGTGACATCTGATTATTGATGTAGACATCCACATGAGATGATAATTTTTCATTACATGATATTTTATTACAGTTACCTAGTTACATTTCAAAGATATCCACGCGATTCAATTCATGATGCCACCTAATATATGAGACTCGCTACCTAATATCTGAGACAAATCAATCGATATGCATATTATTTTGTATACAATATTTATTAAATACTAGATTAATTTTATAATGGATGACGATTTGTAATTAGTTTTTCCATATATATTTATATATATATATATATATATATATATTGAAAAACTAATTACTTGAAACAAGAATCTCATAAAAAAGCAAGACTATTTATGAAGTTGTCAATGAGATAAGATATATTATGACCAACACCATGCTCAATTTATATTGTGATAGACTCAAGGGAGTCGAGGAGGTTGAGTATTTTTTTAGTGCTGTTAGCAGAATATGAGATTAATTATTGTAGGAGTGTCAGGAATTCATACCTATCAACGAGCAACCCAGGTTCGCCAACGAGTTACGATAATATCAGTTTTCATCACATCTACATGAATATCACAATCCAATTAGTGCTTCAAGCTTGTCCATAAATGCTTATTAGATACCATTACATGTTATAAGAATCATAAGTAAATGTATGTTTAATTTAATTTAAATAAAATATCATATTTTGTTACTCGCCGATATAAATTTGTTACTTATAATTGAACATGTCATGTGATTCTCATATGAATTGAGCTTTGATGTCTGAAAACTGGTTATTTAAGATATGCAAATCTTTTTTCAACCGTGTTAATAAGTTGAGAAAACACCATTGATGAAGACAATTTGTTTTTCAGATTTAATCTTTCGAAGCCCGAAACAGAGGCTGCATCACTGTCCAGTACTGTAGGTAATGATCAAATCGTGCCCGTAAGAAAGGGTCATAAAAAGACTCATTTTCTTCCGAGAAAAAAACCCTGCAAGTAGCGTGTTTCATTTCAAACAAGGAAGATGGAAGTATCCTTTATCATTATTATGACCGGGAAGTCAACCTGTACCTTCACTTTGGATAATTCTAGTCCGAGCCTCATACAAGTGTGGCCAAGCGCCTTCAGAATCGAATCGTAGAGCTCGTTAATCGATCATTTGCTACCTCACTAACCATTTGAAAAAAGGGGGGATACAAACAAGAGGAATAAAAGTAAATGAAAATGATGAGAATAGTTTTGTCATCTTGGAAAACCAAGCAGCAGCTAGGATAGGGGCATGAGACCTCTACTGATCATGGACAGGAGCGAAGAGCCCAGCTGCATGAACAAATGCCCCTGACGGGGAATGCCAGGGCCAGTCGATCAGATCGATAATGCCAAAACAACCTTTGAAAAATGTTATTACTGATAATAATGTCTGCATATTCTTGTGCTCGATAATGTCATACGCATCAGCCAAAAAGGGACCTTTTAAGTAATACGAAGTTGCATTATTTTATTCAGGTATTAATTCTGATCAAGTGGCGCGAATATGTTTTCCATATTCCCCATGGCCTGCCTCGTAGTAAACTCAGCTCGGAGGTGTGATGGGAATGATTTCGATATACATGCCATCGTTTTCCTAATATAAAACGACTTCAGATTCTTAAATTGGATATTTTTTTATACGCAAAACTTCCACGTCGAGGAACAGTGGAGGAGGAAAGAAGCAAAAGAAAAGGGGGCCAGCCAGCCAGCCAGCCTACCCCCATTGAAATTGTGAGCTAACCCAAAATTCTAGAGCCTGGGACACAGGGGGGGGGGGATGGGACCCAGCTGAGCAATTTTTTCAGTGGGGGTGGGGGGGGGGAGAGAGACAAGGGTTTCTGTTGTATTCATGTCCAGATAATAGTATTACACAAGCTCAAACATACAAAGAACCTGTCAGCTGGTTTGTGACGTTAACTCCATCCTTTTCGGTTCAGACGGACATGGCGGGTCAAAGCTTTCAGGACAACAAAAATTTAATATTTAGTTTGTTTGATTTGAGATTTCGGTGAAAAAGACATAAAATCACACCTACAGAGTGAGAGAGAAGGAAAAAGCAGATTCCATTTTAATCTTAGGCTCTTAGTGCTATTAAATACATCATAGTACATACCATAATCCATATTTTAATCTTGTATTAAACATTTACTTGTATATATACATCCACACACTCCAACTTGATCCAGCTTCACATTATCAAGGTATTTATCATTTCCCAAGATAGACAGTGAGAGGGGGAGAGAGAGAGAAGGCGAGAATTATTGTTGCTAGAGCAATGGAGATTAATGGACATGATTTCTTAGAGGAGTTAATAGCTCTAAGTAGGGAGTCTTGGCAACCCACACCAAATTATCCAGCAGAAATGAATGAGCTTTTCTCTGGTAGCTTTAACCATGGTTGCTTTGAAGAGATTCCAGCTGCACTCCCTCAAACTTCGTTCTGTCCTGAAGGATTAGTATCCTCTCCTCTTAAACAAGACTTCAGCAACTACTACTTTAACGAAGTCTTCTGCCCATTTGGTGATGAGTTCTCAGCACCGCAGTTCACCGACGAGTTCTCTTCAGCCCCACAATTCACCGATTCGTCCTATAACACGCTTGACACACCACCATTTCCTGTTCAAGACGATACTCCAATGTCCATGATGGAAGATGACGAGCTGGGCCTGCTTGCTAATGATCAACAGAGTTTGCAGATGCAGGGTACTTGCAAAGTTGAGCCCATCCAGTCCCCGGAGGTGTCGGCTTTCAATGCTGGTACCTGTCCAGAAAGAAAGATTAGAGGCAAGAAGATGGAGGGGCAACCATCAAAGAACCTAATGGCTGAGAGAAGGCGAAGAAAGAGGTTAAATGACCGGCTTTCAATGCTAAGATCAATTGTTCCTAAAATCAGCAAGGTAAGGATCGACCCAATTATTGACTCTGTGAAAAATTCATGTTCATTGAAAAAAAAAAAAAACCTAATCTGGTTGTTTCGATGCAATTTGTCAATAGATGGACAGAACATCAATACTCGGAGACACTATAGATTATATGAAGGAGCTACTGGAGAGGATCAACAACTTGCAACAGGAGATTGAAGTGGGTACAGACGAGTTGAAGATGATTAGCATTTTCAAGGACACAAAACCTAATGAAATTGTTGTGAGAAATTCACCAAAGGTATGCACTCTGCGGCCCGCACTAATCCATGTATAAAAGGCTGAGCATCGCTGAACAGACATTTCTTTCAATATTTGCTTTGCAGTTTGAAGTGGAAAGAAGAAGTGAGGATACAAGGATTGATATTTGTTGCGCAACAAAGCCAGGGTTATTGCTATCATCAGTAACCACATTAGAAACATTAGGCCTTGAGATTCAGCAGTGTGTGATTAGTTGTTTCAATGACTTTACAATGCAAGCTTCTTGCTCGGAGGTACAAATTCAATTCGCTGCTACATGGGTTAATTCTTCTTGTGTAAGATTAAGAAATAGCTGATTTGTATTCTTTCCTGCCATCATAACAGGAATTGGAGCAGAGAGCACTAATAAGTTCCGAAGAAATAAAACAGGAATTGTTTAGAAATGCAGGATATGGAGGGAGATGCCTGTAGACAACAACAACAACAACAGTAAAGCAGTAGAAAAAGGAGGAAATTGCAGTGAAGTCTTTTAAGAGACATTTTCAAATCTCTTTTATTTCAAGGAGGTTTTCAAGTGAGGGAGCTGTTAACTTCACTTTTTTTAAAATAAGTTGCGTCTGCTCATCAGAGCTATGCATTATCTACTTCAATGTGAGATCTTTATTAATCCCATTGCTTTAATATCATGAGATTGTTATTTATTTATTCATTGTTTGTGTTTGTGTTGGGGGGGGGGGGGATTCAGGGCTTATTATCAGATGCTAGAATGAGTTAGAAAAGCTCACTTGAAGTGAGGATCTCTTTTAGCCGATTTCTTTTTTGTGGATATTGAATTTCCTGGCAGTTATAGCGGGGTAAAATATCATTGTTAGTGCTTGCAAATAATGTATGGAATATGCAGTTGCCGTCTCCCGAATCTTCTGTCAGCAGATATAGGATGAAGTAATCACTTTGAAATGGAATTTCCCAGCACTAAAGTATTAGATAATTGCAGTCTTCTTGCCTTGTTTTTTTCCAATATGCAGTTAAACATGTCAGTAACCCTATCCCAGGATTCCCAGAATTTATCATTCAAAACAGAATTCAGATGTTACAATTATAGAACAGCATGTGCACTGAAGTAATCTGTTCCATACTTTATCACCATGTTATACTTGTAGTCTGTAGATTACAAAGACAGAACAAGAAGAGAATGAAATCCTGGGAAAAAAAACCACTTTAGGCAAATTATTAGCGTTTCGGCTAGTAGAGATCCAAAGGGATCTTGATAAGTATTGCCGATCAGATTCTCAGGTACATGTAACCAGTTCGGAGAGGAAGTAGAGGCAAAGACAACCGCCTGCAAGATTCGACTTTTTCCTCACCAATAGCTGACAAGACACATTGCAATCAAACTCAATTATAAAGACAATTTGATTAAATTCAATTGTGTGTTGTGGAAGCGTAAACCTTATCTCCAATCAGTACTTAAAAACAGGACCATCTACAAATGCAACTAAATTATGCAATTAGTAGGCCATCATAAAGCTTATTGATGTGCCATTCCCATATAAAATAGATTCTGACAGTATAATAAACTTGCCTTCCCCCCTCTTCTGTATAATCAGTTTGTCGTGTCCTCCCATACTTTTAGCTGGTTTATGCTATATATATATATGATTGGCTCGGCCATGGACTCGCTGTGCCGACAAAATGTTGAGGGTTCCTTGATATGACCCAGGAAATGGCCTGACTTTTTCAGTGAAGCCCCAATTATGAATCTCTGTTCTTCATAAAGTCCCTTGCAGCAAGAAGGAACTGGGACAATTCCCAACAGAAGAAGGAAGATGCTGAGAGATTTCCATACAAAAAGCAATGAATACATATTTATAATCTTGGTTTATTAGACCATGTTGAGGATTGAAAAGGATGATTCAACCTGACATCCACATCATAAATTTCATGAACTAGACACTGCAGGCTTGTCTTGTACTCCATGTTGAGCCATGTGCTTTCTATAAAGAACCAGGTGAGTTTCATAAATACAGAGCCTATCTTTTTGTTAATCGAGATCTGAGGACACACAGAAAAGGGTTCTCTCTAGTCCCATGAACCCAATGGTCAAGATCCCCGGCCATTCTCTGGTTCCTATTGGCTGCTGCAGCTGCGCCTTTTCCAAACCCAGGCTGAAACTTTACAGGTTACAAGAGATAACGACGTGATCGCGGACCTATAAGAATCTTCAAAAAAAAGAAAACACTTTGTTTTATAGTGCTACGTGCAGGTTTTGCATGACTCTCAGGCGGTCAGGCCCGACGTGCAGCGTTGATAGAGTTTATCGATTCCTGAATTTTACATCGCAAGACTTTGATATATTTTTAAAAGTCTTTGTTTCATCAATTTTCTTAAAAAGTAGTTTGTTTTAATAAAAAAAAAAAACATTTTAATTAATAAAATTCTGATTAAATTTAAATTCATAAACTAAATAGGGGGGGGGAATTGTAAACAAACTGTCCTTCTATAATTAGGTTTTTGGAGCAATCATGTCAAGTTTAAATCCGATTCAACAATCATATAAAAATATTATACTAGTTTTTATTATACTACACATTTGACTCGTTTGGAACTTCTTAAAACCTAAAAAATCTTGACAATTAAAGAAGTAACAAAGTGAAATCAGTTATGCCAAGAATAATAAAGATGATGTCCTCGTGTCAATCCCTTTTTTTCTTACAAGAAATTCACCCTTGATTTAATTGTCAAAAATTGAATTCTTTCATCCTAAAAAATAGATATTTTAAATATAACATTGTCATTAATTTATGCACGAGATAACTTGTTCCCAGTAACTTATATCATATTTCAGCAAGTATAGTTTTATGTAGATTTTTTTAATCGAGACAAAATTTCTCAAAAATAAAAAAGTCAAGGTCATATTAAAATGTTTTTTAAGATGATGGCAACTTTAATTGATGTTTTTGGCATCCCTCACAACAATATCTTGACTGCTAGCTATAATGGTAAATATAAGAGATTGATCCAACATGAATATGTTTGATTTATATGAAACAACCATTCTTGACTCTTTTTTTATATCAATTTAAGCTTTTTAAACCATATCAATAACTTATTAACACTTTTTATTTATTGATTTAATCTCAACCTATTCACTAACCTCAATTTGATCCTTAAATTTTGTTGTGTTTTTTCAACCTATTCACTAACTTCAAGTTGTTCCTTTAGGAGCAACTTATATAGTAAGAGGTTAATGCACATTTAAATTGTCTATTACTTGTTATTTGCTCACTTCGTTGTACAACCTCCTAAAAGAACTGAATCTTTCATTATTGGTAACCTTTTATTTCATTAGTATCTTGATCTTTAATGATATATTGCTAGGCTCAATGAGAATAAATAGCATATCTACTCTCATCCTTCTTTGTATTGCTAGCTTCCCCCCCTAAAAAATCTCATTATCTACTAAGTGTCTATTTGAAAGTGTGGTTGCGGTTGTTTTTTAAAGTACATTTCATTCATAAATATATATTAAAATGATTTTTATTTTTATTTTAAAAAAACTACTTTTGATATCAGTGCATGAAAATAATCTAAAAACCTTCCAAAAAATTTAATCTAAAATAAAAAATAAAAATAAAAATTTTCATTTTTTTTTCAAAAACACTTTTGAAATATAGTGCGAAACAACCCCTAATTCTTCATCTCCTAAAGTCAATTATGCTATGGTAGCCTTTAAAACTCGGTGTATATTTCTTGATGGATTTATTTATTTATGGTCAACATTGATAATATCGAGATAAATATTTTTTTGTAATCAATAGGGATGAACCTTTTGTGAATTATCTACCTCACATGTATTTATAACATGGTAGGTTGTCTTTCCTCTCTTAATCGTGTATTCATTTTTCATTTCTACTATGAATAAGATTTGTCTTTTACCTTATATATGACAAGTTTTGTAATCTTATCTTCTACACTACTTGTATATTTTCTAACACTATCACATTCAATAATCTAATCAATGAACTTTTTATGTTAGTATCTCCATTGATGGTAGAAATTTTTAATTTTATCTAGAACTTGTGCATTTGTTATCTTGTGGACCTTATTGATACACCAATATTTTTATAGGATCAAGATTATAAAATATTTATCTCATAATCTTTTTAATGATCAAGATCTAAACCTTTCAATGACTCGCAATTAGTATTTTTGTAACTAGTTCATGAGTTACTTTCACTTCTCTTATAATATTTTTCACACTCTCATAATAGATATATCACTTGGAGTGAAAAGAGTGATATTTATAGGTAATAACACAAGAACACATAACTCAATCAAAATTATCATTTCAAACAATCCATCACTTAAATCCAGGGTTGTCAGCTTCGCTCCTTTTCGACCGAAATGTTTCGTACCAGTTAAAAAAAAAGACAAAACAACGTTATTTTTATCTCGGTTTAAATTCCCACCCATTCCGGATTTTTCAGCCAAATACCGGTCAAAACGTTCCGGTTTCGTTCAACCCATTCCGTTTCGGCCGAGTAGTGTTTTTTTTTTAAATAATGAATAAATTTGCAATATCAATCATATCTCTTAATCTAACTGTTAGATTGAGATGAAATTTTACAAGGAATCTCTTGACATATTTATATATATTATGTTAAAATTTCAGAGCAATTAGAGAATGTAATGACTTTGCAAGATTGATGATGGTATTCTCGTGATATTATACATGTTCATAATTTTATTTAGAAAAAATATTTTATTGTGTCTTTTTTTATATTAAATTGCACAATTCTAAATAATTATATTTTTGGATTTCAACTAATTTTTCTTAATTAATATATTTAATTATAAATATATATACATAAACAATACAACCTCAAAAAAGCGTGCCGAAATGCTCCGAAACCGAAACATTCCATTCCAATTAAAAAAATAAATCAACAACCGAAACGAAATTAACAACCTTGCTTAAATCCTAACTTTCCATAATATCAACATGCATACCCAAGCTCTAAAACATAATAAAACCTTAACCAAACATGATAATTGATAATAGATTTCCTTACCTCTTGTTAACAACAAATCAATGAGTATTTTGCAAGGAGAGCTTGGATTTTTCGTACTTTTTCATTTTTTTCTCTCTCAAGCTCCCAAACTTATCTTTTCCACGTTTCAGAAACCCTTGTAAAGGAACATTCTCTAACAGCTTAGATTTCTTTTTTTAATCTACTCATTGTTAAGTTGGGAAATTGTTGGAGAGTTTATATATACGTTTAAAATATGAGAGCAATAATGCTATAAACTGTGTATATTGTCATAAAGCAACAATATCTGTGTTTCCAAACCCAAAAAACATTTGTAGTGCATGGCCTTATGACTGTAGAAGATCCAAGCCAACTGATATCCATTGGACCTTTCCACCCGGCAATATTTTAAATATATGTTAGGTTATTAATCATAGCACATCCCACTTTGGGTTGAAAGTGGAATCAGCAGCCGCTAGGTGATGGATAGGCGATGCTGGAATTGACTAGGACCTAATTTTTTGATAGAAAAACAAATCAAAGGATCGGTTAAATAAGATTAGAAATTAAGGGCATCATGAATCTATTATTTCTTTTGAGATGAAAAGCACAAAGCAAACCGCACCATCTCGTTTCCGATATCTATCAGTGACAGAACATTGATGCTCGTAAAGATGATCGGAGACTAGAAAAACCCATGTTGGCGAGATTTCTAGTTATATGTTTCTGTGGACACGTCGCTGTATCAAGCCAGAAAGCTAAAACCTGGCCTCGAGAAGTCGACATCGCTGCCTGTGCCTTGCATTTCTCCGGGGCCGATCAGTGTTCTGTGCGAGGAGATTTTACATTCAAAAGATGGCTGTAAGATTCAGTCCCTGTCCCATGGAAGAGCTTTATAAGTATCCGTGCTTAACATTATGATTGCGTAACAAGAACAAGGGCCAGAAAAGAGAAAGTAACCCAGCCGCGAGTTCAAAAAAGTCACAGCAGATTCGGAGTACTTCAAGAATTTTGCTGCACCTTACCTTGTAGCTGGTAGATGGTGGTGGGACATGGGAGCACGTAAAGTACAGTGCGGTTAGGTCATAAACTGTTTTTACACGTAAGCAGAAGGATTGCAAAGGAAAATTGATTGATTGGGTGTATTCCACCCAGATACATTTGTGGACATGAACCCGTACATTTTCACCCCCTTCTGATGATGTTTTCCATTCACGCAGCCTGCTGCTACCTTAACTCAGATTTCAAATCAGAAAGCAAACCGCACCGAGCACATGGTATTTGGGTCTGAATTTCTTGTGATAACATAGCTTTGCCAGGCCCCTTTCAATCAATTAAGCGATCCAGCTCTGTAAGATCATTGTTGATCCATTGTCTGAAAATCGTCGGCCGATGTATTTTTTAAGGTTGTTTTTTCGTTTTGGCAGTTAAGTATTAAGAGTATTCTCTTGTTTTGTCGCCTGAAGCTAAAACTCTTATAAATGAGATATCTGCAGATAGATACTGACGACATTTCAATCCTCGTTCCTCTCTGCCGCTGCTGCTAATTATACTGTTAACACCTGGCACGCCGCCCCGCACCTCTGTTTCTTTCTTGAAATCTGTGTAAGGACGCAATAAATATAGCCAACAACTTGGATAGCCAAGTGCGGTGTAGGGCCCTCCACTTCCGTACTGAAGATTGTACCAAAAATGTACCCAAGCCCACTAAAAATGAACTCAGACCTCAATAAATTGGCATCACCTACCTCAGTGCCCCTATTGTTGTGTTGTGTCCTTCGAGTTCTCTTGCATGAGAAGATAAAGGAGAGATTTTTAGCAGAAATCATCAATGGAGGAGGGAGATCCAAATCGACCATCACTAGGGTTCCCGATAGGTTTGGTTCTTCTATTGTTAATGTTGTTCATCATGAGTGGCCTGTTCAGTTGCTGCCTCCACTGGGAAAAGGTACTTTCCCTATTTGGAGTCTCAAGCGAGGACAATCATTCCCACATCGAAGAAGATATAGAACATTTGCCGCAGAAATCTTCACCCCCTCATGTGGTATACCTCTCTTTCTCTCTCGCATCTCAATATTTTTTTTCTTGAATTAATTTGTGGTGTTTAATTTCTCCGTGGAAGAAAAAGAGATAGAAAAGAAAACGAAGAAGCAAGATTGAAAACTAAACAAGGGGAATTCCTGTCTATGATCCTATCTTACCATATACATATACAATCTTCAGGGGATCTAATAACATCATCTTCTTCTTTTTCGTTTTGATTAATTGATGGGAATATTATTTTTTTGACAAGGAGAAAGGGAAATTTCAGGTTTCTTTTGATGATAATATGATCATATCGTTGCTTGATTTGTAAGTGATGAAGTGCTGATATATGTATTTGAATATTCAAACAGAAGTTGAAGAAAAACCAAGGCCAGAGCCTTCCAGTTTTGATGCCAGGGGATCGAGTACCAAAGTTTATAGCAATGGCATGTCCATGCGAGCCTCCGCGAACTGAGATGATAGCAGTGCAAGTTCAGAAGCCACCTCCTTTTCCAGCCCCTTTATACTGATTGATTACTTCATAGTACTGCGCGATCATTTTGTGTGTGTGTGTGTGTGTTTGTGTGTGTTTGTGTATAATAGACAGACTAGAATGTATTAATCAATTAGTTCAAATTAATTTCTTATTTTTTGACTATTCCTGTTCCTTTTACTTAAAATCATGCACTGACAAGTGCTGGCATATTTTCGAGATGGTTTTTACTTTTGGATTGAGCAGAGTAAATTGGCAAATCAATGCAACAAAGTTTACAGAGATTATGAACTTGAAGAAAAGAAATCAAAAACTATGAGACGGGCAGGTTGCCCAGTGATGAATTGGCAGAAATCAGGTGGTGGTTTGTATGTATATTAAGATCATTTGCAGTTAAAATTAGCAAATTGTTTGTTGAATCAACGATGAAGGATGAACAGAGTTTCTGGACTTTTTCTCCCGGCAAAGCTCTCTGCTTTTGGGAGACGGTAGAGCTCTTACTTTTTTAATGAAGCGTAAAGTTGAATCGAGCAGGAGGGAGAATGGTATCTTGGCACCTTTATTTTAATTTTTACCACCTAGAAGCCGTACCGTTCATATTCTGAGCAAAATCCATGCTTTACTCCACATTCTCCGATCAGCCATGAATGCACTCTGGTTTCTTTAAAACTTGTGAGCGGGCCTAGGTTTATCAACGATGTGGTGGGCTAGGTTTAACCAGCTATTTCTTAGTGTGTGCCGTCGACATTTCTTAGTGTATGGAAAGCATTATCTAATATATTAGAGAAAGTGGGTTTCTCTAATGGTGTTTTACTATTCCTTTTTTTTTAATTTAATCCTTTTTTTTTACTTAATTCAATGAGATAAATCTTTCAATTGATTTTTTTATAAAAAAAAAAAACAATGTTTACCGTAAGAGAACCAAAAGGTAAAAATGCATGGTTAAACCAATTAAAAATATTTTAATTGCTTTTGTAAGACTATATGGGAAAAAAAAATAATAATAATTTATTACAATAGTTTCATTGAAACTCATATGTAATTTTTAGAAAGCTTATGAATTATAAGTTTCATATATATAATGATAATAAAATAAAAATATGTTCCCATGAGACGTGGCATGGTAATAAAGAGCGTGAGATTTGTCTTGCAAGTCTCGGGTTCAAGTCAAAGCGTGTTTATCTTCTAAAAGCCGAGAAAAACCAGGATTTTACTCATTTAACACTACCCATAAAAAATATGTAAAGAGAATAAAATTTTCTCAAATTAAGAAAAGGAAAAATATCACAATAAAAAACTAATTTTTTATAGCATGATAGAATAATTCTTACATATCTTGACATTATTTACCCGAGTAGATTTAAAGATATAAAAGATAAATAAAGGGGGGGGACAAGGCATTGGAGGATGGCCATGTGTGCATAGTACGTTAAGATGGCCTAGGTGCAAGCTAATTTTAGAGCCCAGGCCTGAAGATTCTTATCTTAAAGATAGGCGATGATGCGTGGTTTGTCTAGGTTAGTGACACGTCACTTGCGGCAACAGTTTCCTTCAAGGAAGATAGATGAAAATATAAAAGCTTATTTTTTATATAAAACAATATTTTGTTTTTTCATCAAAAACAAATTACAAAAATAATCCAGCCTCGTTTTCAATAAAGAAACACAATTTAATTTGCTTAAAAACTTAAAACTAAGTTAAATAAATATTTGGAACACTAATCTATTTTTATTAAGTAATTATATTAAAAATGAATAATAGACATCAAAATCAGAGCGAACGTGGTCAGAATTTTGCCACTTGCCGCCTGAGAGATTTCTTTATCATCTTCTTTTTTCAACGATCTTCTCTCTCTTTTTCCTTGACAACTAGGAATTGAAATGAGAAGTACATAAAATGGAAATAGGAAGGTTAAAATGAAAAAAGAAAATATATGAATCTTTTTTATTACCATTTAAAAAAAATTAGCCTTACCTTCCAGTTGTATTTGATAATATAAATATTTAATGTAATGTGAGAATTATTTTTGTCACGGTGCATGTGTAAGAGCATGCAATGCAAAATAAAACATAGCACATAAAATCATAACAACATAACTCGTAAGAACTAAAACCAAAAGAAATAAAATCTTAATGATTCATGATAAATATATTTTTTAAAAGATCATTTAAAATAAAAATCAAATAGTTGATACAAACGAGTTTACAAGTTTGATATTTAAAGGTCTGTCTCCAAGAAGCGTGACGTGATGACAAATAATTTAAGATTTGCATTGCATGTCCTGTGTTAAAGTTAGGGCGTGCTCAACTTTTTATGGTTTTTTCTTTCTATTTAAAAAACTTAACACTAGACATTAGGGGTATTTAAATCATTTTTTTCTATTTTAATTGCATAATAAAATGATTAAAACATCATAAAAAAATATAACTAAAATCAGAGGATATATTTGTACTTTCACAACGTTTCTACATAATTATAATGTCAGATGAGAGACACCTTGGCATTTCATTAGGCTTTGAAAATAAAATGCATATAAAAGTATAAGAGAAGTGATCAAAATAGCCATTTACCATGCTGACGAACGCGTTTTCACGTCCTCTACGTCTGTGTTTGGCATTGTGGTGCGATCTGCGATTGCCAGATCGCACCACAATTTTAATGTTTGGTAAAAACAAAACCCCGATTTAAGAGATGGGTCCCACAAACATTTTTGAGCCGGAACGCCGTTTTGGAAAAGCTGGGTTTCGATACTTTTTTTTTGCCGATTTATCAAATACCGATCTGCGTTTACAAATGTGCGATAATAAATATATCCGTTGGAAATCCATAAAGAGAACCTTTACCCTTCAGAAAATCTTATCTTCTCTGAACATTTTTATCTTCTTCCTTCTCGTCTGCACCAACCAACGTCCACACTTCTCCACACCCAAAGGCTACCTTCTCTTCTTCTCCACACCCGAAGGCTGCCTTATCTTCTTCTCGTCCGCAAAAAACCCTTCTCCTCTGCAACCCTCACTGCAACCCTCTCTTCTAACCCACTTTCCTTCTCTGCAAGTTGAAGACGATCTGCACTCACCACCACCACACTCTCCTTCTCCACACCCTTCGGCTGCCTTCACTTCTTCTCGTCCACAAAAAATCACAGCCTTCTCCTCTGCAACCCTCACTGCAACCCTCTCTACAAACCCACTTTCCTTCTCTGCCAGTTGAAGATAATCTGGACTCACCACCACCGCACTCTCCTTCTCTTCCAGATCAAGACGACCTGTCGGTCATCAGTGATTCTATCTGCCGTCATCGCCATTTCCTTCATCGCCGTCCAATACCCAAGCAGCCAAACCACAACCGTCCGATTCTTCTTCTCAATCATCACAAACTCTCCTTGTGATTCGCAACGATCTTGCTGAAATCGGTGAGTTTTAACCATGGTTTCTCTAAATTCAGTTCCTATTTCTTGCAATTCTTGCAGTTTTTCTTGGAATTTGATGTGAAAATGTTGAAAATGCCGTGAGTTTTTTATGAGAAATTTCTGTGAAATTGTTGAAATTGCTGTGAATTTTCTGAGAAATTGCCGAGTGTTGTCGGTGAAATTGTTGAATTTGTTGAGATTTTTTATGTGATTTTTCTGAGAATTTGATGAAATTACCGTGAGTGTTTTATGAGAAATTTCTGTGAAATTGTTGAAATTGCTGTGAATTTTCTGAGAAATTGTCATGAGTGTTGTCGGTGAAATTGTTGAATTTGTTGAGATTTTTTATGTGATTTTTCTGAGAATTTGATGAAATTACCATGAGTTTTTTCTGTGAATTTTATGTTAAATTGTTGTGAGTTTATGCTGTGAAATTGTTGAAATTGCTGTGAGTTTTTTTTGTGAAATTGTTGAAATTGACATTCTGTTGAAATAGTTTCTTTTCTTTTATTCTAAGCCTGGAGATGTTGGGTTTTATCGATGTTAGTTTGCTTTTCTTGTTTCATCATTGATGCTGTTAAAACAATTAATTAATGTTCTTTGTTTTATCTTTGTATTACTGTGATTGATCAGGTCTGCTTTCTCATCTGAAAGTTTATTGGTTGATTAGCGTGGAGCAGTTGCATTTCCTTACGTTAAGAAGTTTCTTAATGCTCTATGATTGCACTTTTTACGAATTCCAGTTCTTGTATGCGGTGTTGTGTTCTGTAGCACAAAGTTACATAGGATTTTGGGGAGACTGTGAAGATTGTTGGATATTATTATGAACGTGAAAGCGAAATTATTGGTGCATTGAATTGTGAATTGTTTTTCAATAAATTATCCTGTTCCGATTCAGAATAATATTGATGTGCAAGATTAGAAAATATAAATAATACAATAATGAAGGACTATAAAATAATTAATAAACGGAATATAATTCTAGTCCTCGAATAATCAAGTAGAGACTTGATTGGCTATTCCTAAAAGTATCTTTAAACACAGGTTGCGATTGTTGTTGTATCGATGGCACTACATAACTATATTAGAAGGCGATCGCAAGATGATGCTGTTTTTGATGAATATGATCGTAATCCTGATTATATCCCAGATGAGTTATTACCAGATGTTGTTGCGTGTGAAACTAGTCAGAGTTCACGCAGAAATTCACGTATGGATATTGTTCGCGAGGTCATTGCAAATAGTTTGATGGGTGAATGAAATGACGTTTCCATGTTACTTGAAGTATTCACATTAATAGAAATTGTTATTTATTTTTAAATGCGTTTTTAGAAGTTATATATATATATATATATATATATATATATATATATATATATATAAACAAAATATTTATATATGAAAAAATTACTTACAAAAATTAATATACAAAATTATAATTACATAATTATTATTTTGTATAATAATAATCTATTAATTTTGTATAAAATTAATCTATTAGTCAGTTTCACATAATAATAATACATTTTATTGTTATGATTATTAATCTACAAAATTTAAAAAATAATTAATCTATTAGTCATTTTATTGTTTTTTCATTAATTATTAATCACATTATATTATTATCATAAATGAAATTTACAATATATATATATATATATATATATATATATATATATATATATATATATATATATATATATATATATTTACCCTTTAAAGTAATTTCACAAGTTAAAAGCAATATGAAAAGTTTGGTAACCAAACACCCAAAACTGTTTTTTTTTCAACCTCCAACTCAACCACAGTTTTAACCAAACACTTCACTGCTTATTTTGCACCACAGTAAAAGCGCTTTTTTTGAAACTGTTTTTTTTCAACCGCAATCGCAATGCCAAACACACCCTACGTGTTGGTGTGAAGCGTATCTCTAATTGTGGTTTGATTTGTTAGTTGCTTTTTGCTTTTTTCTCCCCTCCTTGAAAATTATAGTTTAACCTTTTTTTTTAAGTATTTAAACTTTAATCTTTAATTTTTTGTTTTTTAATTTTTGGTCCGAGCCTTTTTGTATAAGTTTTATTTGTTTTTAATATTTTTATTTCATAATTTCAACCAACCAAATATTATATTCTTTAATTTAGTCTTTATACTTTTGGTTTTTATTTTTTTTTCTTGTTCATTCTGTAAAAGTTTTTCAGGCTTTGGATTTCATCCCTCGATTCAATTGATGATATTATTTTTCAATTTAATCTTTATTATTTTTAGTTTTTCATCTCGGTCTTTTTCAAAACTTATTATTCTTTGTAATTTCACGCTTCAATTGAAGCATTGTTTTTTTTGTTTCTTATGTCAGTTATTTTGATTTTCTTTTATTTAATCAATCTTTTTTTTTATTACAACCTGAACACATATTGGAGGGGGGTTGAGCTGGAGCTCGATCACGGTCTTTCTCCTGCCCAAAAAACGCCAACTCCGTTCGAATTATAAACCAGACAGAGTCTAGCACTTGCACTTGGCTTGTCTTGTGAGAATATATATGTTTCGATTCAAGACATATTCATAACATTTTTTCTTTTCCTGTTTTAACCGTGGAAGTATCCTTGAGCAGCTTTGTTTCACCAGGACCGAAATCTTCATCGTTCAATGGACAGCCCATTCTTGCCAAGCTTATCATGCAAAATTGTGTCACAGTAGATCTCAATTTAAGTCAGAACATGAACATGTATATCTTATAATAACTAGAATTTTAATCGTTCTGGATACACAAAATATGATTTCCGCGAAATAAGATTTCTTCCGAATAAAAAAAAAGAAGAGTATCCTGCAAAATGCGACAGTGTCATCTTCGAACACGACAGTGGTCCAGTGGCATCAAAGGGATTGACTGGAAACTTCGGCATCTATTTCAGCCGTACAGAGAACACAAGCATCCAAAGTCGGTCCAGCCCCGAAATCCTGCTGTGTGTATTCGGTGAGTTTGAACAGAAGATAGAAAGCCTATGATATATAGATGAACCGCCTCTAAAAATATTCAATTTTCAACGTTTCAGATTGCAGCAATCACACGTTGAAACTCGCGAGAAGAAAACGTCTCCTGCTGCTACAAAGTCCGTCAAAGTTGTGGAAGAAGTTGCAAACAACACAACTAACTCACAACGTAGTTTTCGGTATATCTCAAAAATTCACTCGTGTGCAATGTGCATGCTTGGATGATAGAGACCTCTGCCGTGACTCATCACTCGCTTTATTGTTTCTAGTCAGACACGTCACACTCGATCCTGCATTATTTCGGTCCGTCCATCACATGCTTTGTTGCTCGAGCGTCAGGTTTTCATTGAAAAAAACAAACAAAATTAAAGAAGAGCTTGTCAAGAACGAAGCATTTAGTAAGTTTGATAGCAATTCTGGCAATCATATATAGTGAAACCCACACGTGAAGTTCCAGTGTTTGACTGTTGACTATAAGCATCTCGATCAAATTGCGGCCCGCGAAACTTGAAGAAAGGCCCAGCATCTCGGTGGTCTCCCTCAAGGCTGGCCCACTTTTGACTTCATAATTTTAACAAGCTGATGTACAAGTTCACTCGACCGGTACTTGATGCTTCAGACACGGTTTTTACCTTGAAAGCTATGGCAACGGCAGTAATTTCTAATACATTCGGGGTCATTTATTTATAGGGTGTTTGATAATACATTTAGAAAACACTTTTTAAAAAATTTAAACGAAAAATATTTTTAAAAGTAATATAATCACTTAATCTATGATCGTGTTCCTGCTCTTCATGAAATGAAATCCGTGCTGTGGGTCATTATTAGTGCTTATCATGTGTATGCTTGAATGCTCAGCAGTCAATGTAACCAAAATAACATTATTGAAGGCCTTTTGATCAGGAAAAGTCGAGCATAAAACATAAAGGCGAAGGCTGGTATCGCTGTTCATTGCTCATGAAACACAGTATATAGACTGTAGATATTTTTCAGAATAATATATTTATAGAATATTTTATTTTTTTATTGATCAATGATAGTTTACAAGTTTTTTACACTATAACTAATAAATAAAATATAAATGTGTCGTGATCTGAAAACAAATCTGGACGAATTAATGGGTGTGTGGTTCATTATAATGGAAATGGAGGCCCGGAAAGTTTCAATCGGTGGCCCATGTACATGCTTGCATGTGATCATGGCGTTCGGGTGACGTGGGCAAAGGAAGAGTGAAATACGGAAGAAGAAGATGATGATGGTGCCAGATCAAACATGAACAAAGTGCTGCTCTTTGAATAATGCATGTATATATGGTTTTAGGGCAAAGCGTGCAAAGGTGGCTGCAGTTAATGATGGGTTACTTAAAACCCCCCTCCTTCAAAACATATATATATACATATATGTATGCATGTATTTCATAATGAAAATCAACGCGCGTGTTCTCCTATTTTCCTTTCGCATTCAGACATAATAATTACCTCATCCAGATCTTGATACACAGCTCGATTTAGACGAGACCAGTTGTTGTTTTTTCACGAAATCGATTTTTATTTAGTTCTATTATAATAAAAAAAATAATACAACAATCCTAGTTCTAAACTAATTGATTGTGTCTATGGCGACTCGGTTAATTAAGACCGAGTTTTATCTAAAATGTAATCTTATTTTAAAATATGATAAATATTTTCAATATCATTTTATTCACTGTAAATTCCATTAAAAAAACTAATTGAATGGTAATATAAAAAGAGACCAGGAACTAGTATTAGAAGGTCTGGCAAAAAAGAGAAGCTCGGCTGTGCCTAGACTTACAACGCCAACCTTGCATGCCTAACCCTTCTTTTTCCTAGAAAAATTATAGTAACCCATCATGTCAGTCACTTTAAAAATGGATATCTATTGAAAGATAGTGACGTGTTCAGCAGATATATATATATATATACACACACATGCATATGTATATGTATATGTAATTATGTATGTATACACACACAGCGGTGGTTGCAGATCACAAGAGGTTTTGTGAAATGACAGCGGTGGTATGGTGGTTTGTCTGTTTTGCACTGCATACGTTGAGATCATCTCTGTAAATTAATTATTTAATGTAATTACACAATATAATTTATATTATTTGTTAATATATTTATTTAATTAAAAAAATTAGACTTAAAATTTATATATATATATATATATATATTAATATTGATTTTATCAAATAAAATAAAAAATGATGAGATTTAAACCCGTAATTATTAAATTAATAAATTTTTAATACTATATTAAAAAATCATTTCTATTAAAATTTAAAATTATTAAATAAAATTATAAAATATACTTTATATTATTCTCTTATATCCACAATGTGTAGATGATAACGAGATGGAGTGTGTACAACTATACAAGCCTGCAGCACACTCGGTAGCACCTGGACGAAGCTGAGTTAGTACTCATGCGTTTTCCTACCTGCCAAATGGATTTAATCCTCTCCTTGTCATTTTTCTCGAGTTTTGATCCACCCAGAAAAGAATTTACAACTAACGTGACAATATTTATTAAGGAATTATATAAATTATATTGTAGAATATTATCTAATAGTTTAAGTTATTTTTCACATAGTTAATTCATTTTAAATATATATATATATGAATATAATATAGTTGGCTTGATATAATTAAGTGATTATTGGAGGTGTGGTTTTTCATAAGCAGTAATTATTTAAATCTTTGATTAAAATGTAAGAATTAAAGTTTCTTACCATTCTTTTAATTTTTATATAAATATTATGATGATTATTTGAAAGATGTTTTTGAAAATTTTGAAATTGTTTTTCGAATTTTTTTTTATATTTAGATTATTTTGGCGTGATGGTAATGGTATTAATATGAATTTAAATATATATATTATTTTAATATATTTATAATAAAAAAATAACTTTTATGACACTAACTAACCAACTTTTAATCTCGATATTTTTTTCAAAAAACAAATCATTAATGCATTGAAGAGGAAGAAGATAAAAGGACGAGTATTTTATTTTGTTTTTCCTTTCCGAGAAACTGTCGTAGAAATACTTTAATTTTAGGGATTGAATTGCAGCACTGAATAAACAATGGTGAACACAGAGCACGAGGGGCAGGAATTGAATCAGCAATTGGAACGTGCATACCACGCGAGAGCAGGTGCGATTGGCGAAGAGGAAATGGTGGAGGAGGTTATATGTTGCTTTCAGTAGCCGGCAATCCAAAATTAAAAGCCGCTTTCTTGTCCCCCAACACATCATTTCGCTTCGCTCTGTTTTTCTCTGTCCCCTCTCAGCCTCGCCCCTCCACTAATGCCTTCTCTTTCTACGTAGCCTACACTCTATTCCCATCTTTACCCCTCCACGCACCCTCATTTTCTCACCCCCTTCTCCTTTCATTTCAGGAATTGTACATGTAAATTAATTCAATATTTTCATAATCAAATCCTGAATATCAACACTCCCACTATTCTGTATTTTCACTCTAAATCATGTTATCCCTTTCATTATTTCCCTAATACCTGCCCGAATTTCAATACATTTCTAAATTAAAAAAAAGTAATTTCAACCCCAATCTTAAATAATGTATCTATTTTTATAATATACAATGATTTTTTTTGGAATCATGTAAACTCCATTTTTTCTTAGGCGTTTTTTTTTAGTTTAAATTAAACAAATAAAACTATAATTGTTTCGACACCACACCAGCAATGTTGTATACTATGCTGGCTGGATCTGATTGATATCACATGTGTGTACGAAGTGGAGAGGTTATTTGAAAGTCTATATATTAATTTGCATGTAACATTTCGCTGATTCTGAGACCAGGAATCTCGTCATATTATAATAATTTCTGTGATTATATTTTTTTTATAATAGAGATCTCAATAACACACGGATTTACAAAACCCGTTTAAAGATACGACCGAGGCAAGAAGAAAAAAAAAACATAACCCGGGCATATAATAATATTAAGAAATGGAGAGGTGGTTGGATTTGTTAAACTGAGCTAGACAGGAGATGTTTTTCCTTGCCTCTCATAATCACTCAAAAGATGCTTTGTATCTTTCTTTACAGAGGGGTGTGCTGTGCAGGGTAGACAGTGAATATGGCTGTTAGTATTTGGAAATTGGAAAGCATCATGATTAATGTGAGTGTATTTGCCCGTTTTGCTCTCGTGGATAAAGTCAAACCATCTATGATTGGGGGTGAAGTGGTCTTTATGCCCGTATCCACGTCTCACATGAGAACAGGGAATCAGTTGCCAGAAAGTTCAAGACATCTGTGAGTCTGATCGGACTGTCTTTAAACTTGAGATGGCAGTGAAGGGCTGTGATCTGGACACGTCCTGGTTGGCTGTGATCGACAAGATGGCTGTCAAAAGACAACTTTGCCACCATACGAAGGACGAACTTGATAGAGATCAAATTTGGCACCTGGCTACTACCTGCTGACATGATTGGCAATACCTCGTGATTTTTCACCGGAGATCAAATTCGTGATCATCTTTTCAATGTCTTGCGAATAATCACCGGGAGTTACGGTTGAAAACGCCTACGGAGCAGGCACCGAGCGTGTCTGGCCTTAAATGTTTTTTTACATGGCTTTAATATATTGTATGATATGGAAATAGTTTATAAAAATATTATATGCACTACAAAAAATAAATTTTAAAAAAATCAAAACTAGTTAACTCATGTTAATCTATATTTATCCCAAATAAATATCATTTTAATATTAAAAAAAAACGTTAATGACATTGTTTTTAAGTCACAACTTTTCTCAATGTCCATCACTTTCAAAAGAATAAAATGTATTTTTATAGCTTAACTTGTTTTACAACTTGTGTTTTAACTGTAAAATATGAAAAACTTATGTTTTAAAATGTATTTTTACATGGTGATATAAAAACATATTATTTTAATATACTTTTAAAAATAAAAATTTGTTGACATGTGTCAAGCACAAACTGTTTGTTTTGCCATCCTTGTAAGGCATGTACATCTAACCATGGCGCTACTATTCATGTTTTTGTTGCATCATTTGATTTATTTGGATGCTATCTCTTGCCTTTCAAAATCTATCCCCTTCAGATTTTAACCTTACTTTTTTTATTGCAATTTTTAATCTTCAAAACATCATTTCATTTTGAAAATTATTTTTAATTTCATTACTCTTCATAAATATTATCTCTCATGTCCGGTCCTTTTTTTTTGACAAGTTTTATAAATTATTTTTCTCGTTAGTGATCTCCTTCAGCATAAAATTAGATTTAATTAAACTCGAGCACAAGATTTCACAAGTTACGATAAGGATTCACCATAAAATTTTATCTGTTTTTCATGTTATTAAATCAAAGTTGTTTTTTTATACTATTAAATAAACAAAACCTGTATTTTATTTCTTTCATGTTATTTTGGAATATTGTCTTAGCATTGCATTGTTATTTTTCTTCTCGTGTCCATAAAAAATTAACACAATGTGTGCCATTATGTCGATCAGCGGTGTAGGCTGTCACTTTTTTTCATCATTTTTTGAATTCTATGTTTTATTTGTTATCGACTATCAATATATAATTTATTATAATAAAATTTTACAATTTACTTTGGTATGAATTTTGTAGTCTCATTGCTATCTTATATTCTATATCACAGGGTTTAACAATTTAACCATGGATGGGCCGAGTCAATTTAATACATCAATGTCCTAATATTGTTTTTTAAAGTATTTCATTTAATATGTAACCAATTAAATATTCTAAAAGAGCTTGGCCAGCATACATTTAACATTCTAATATTTTTATAATTTTTTAATGCAAAAACAAAATCTTGCCAACAAAGGTAAGAAAAAACCCAGCTGATATCACTCATTCACCTAATTGGAATCATATCTTTCTTAAATTTCAATTGATGCATCAAATACAATGGTAAGAGTCATCTTCGAACCAAAGGAGAGCACCGTTGAAAACGATGATCGGCTTCCATCCACAAACCGCAAAATATCGAATCTACCCTCGAGACGATCAACGGCTTCCATTCAATCATCTCAAATCACAAGTCACTAAAATTAAAACACGCGATTCTCTCTCACTCATTATTATTCGGCCGATTATTACATTTATGAACAGTAAATAATAAATAAACAAACAACAATCTTATCATTCAATTATAAAAAAGAAAGGCGAAAAAATATAATAAAAAGAGCAATAAAAGGAAGAGTGTTTTTTTCTTTTCTTTTTTTGTTTTCTCAAAAAGAAAAAGTTTTTGCCTTTTAATAAAAATAAAAATAAAGAAACAAAAAGGTACTTATTTTAATGCATAGAGTTTCACACCAGACAGCAAATAAGCTTTTGTTACTTTGTGCCAAAATGGAGGATCCTTAACTCTATCTTTGCTATTTCTCTCTTCAAACTTTCTCTCTCTACTTACAAAAAAGAATCGAAACCCTCACAATTGAATTCTGCTCCTCTCTTCTCCAGCTCCAAATCCACAAATCTAAGTCACAGGTAAGCAAGTTACTCAGTGCCCTTTCCTGATCTGTTTCCGATTTTTTTTTAATTTTGCAGACCTTCATTTTTCTTCCTAGCTCTTATCTTTGAGCTTCCATCTTTCTGCCTGATGGATTTTGCTGGACACTGTTTGTTTGTTACTGAAACAAATGCTGCAATCTTTTTGCTGTTTTTAGTTTTCGTACCGGGAAAACTCAAGTCAAGAAGAGGTTTTTTTCTAGCTCAACAAGCTGCATGGAGACTGTCTCGCTCGGCAGCTTTAAATTTTTGTTTCTATTTTTTTCACACTTTCTCGGTATCCAAACAAGATTTATCTTTCCTTTTCGTCTTCAAAAAAATTAGCGAGTTATCTCTGGCGTGGTTTATTAAGCTTGCATCTACTTTTATGTGACTTCAGTTGTTTCAAGTTCAAAATGTGTTCTATTCCTTTTCTTTTTCCTCCAGAAATCACTCAGTCGGAAAATGGATTATTCATTAACGTTCGGATTAGATCTCTTTAGTTGTAAATGGCTGTGCAGCTCCCCCCCCCCCCCTTTTATAACACGCTGTAATTTTATTTTATTTTATATTTATTTTAGCTCGTTTTAACTCGGGAAAGTATTTTTACTTCAGCTGCTAACTAATTAATCCAAGTTAAGTTTTTGATATTTCCTTTACATTTTGACTGCTATTAGATTCTACTTTGCGCAATTTTTATTCTATTTTTTTAATGTGTTTAGATCTTGATGTGTTTTAGAAAGTAGCAAAAAATGCTTTGGCCATAAGTAACTTAATCAGGCCTGGTATTGTTTTATCTTGCAAATTGTGTGATTTTACGTGCTTATTGCTTTCAGTATGGCCCTTTGACCAAGAATAATCTATGATCCATTGGATGCTTGGTTGAATTAGGGAAATTTCAGTATTAATCAACCACCATGTGTTTATTATATTGTTTGCTTCCTGAGGGCAGCCAGCCAGCCAGCCAGCGGTTGATGAATTTGTTGCTAATTACTTGTTCTTTACTTGAAAAGATTTGAGGTTTTGTTTTCGCCTATATTCTTTTGTTTGATAAATATCCAAACATCAGTGTTTGTTAATGAAGTTTTTGTGCTATGAAATTGAGCAGGTAACGAAAAGAATTGAGTGTTTGTAGTCTTAATTCTGATGTCTCCACCGCTACTTGGTGTCGTGGAGGAGGAGGGTCAGAGTAATGTCACTCTACTGGCTTCTCCTGCCTCTGCAGAAAGTGTATGCCTGAATGGTCTGGGATTGAAAGAACGTAACTATATGGGGTTTGTCCGATTGTTCTTCCGTGGACAGCTCGGCAGTCTCTGCAGCATCTGATGAAAGAAAGACTAGTTTGAATCTGAAGGCTACTGAATTGCGGCTTGGGCTTCCTGGGTCTCAGTCCCCAGAAAGGAATCCAGAGCTTTCCCTGTTGAGCTCGGCACAATTTGATGAGAAGCCCTTCTTTCCTTTGCATCCATCAAATGATGGCCACTACTCAACACAGAAAAATGTTGTTTCGGGTAACAAGAGAGGGTTCTCAGATGCCATGGATGAGTTTTCAGAGGTGAAAATAACTGCCTTTTTTTTTTTTTGAAGGGAATATAATGATATTTACTAATGATTCTAACTTGAAAAGCAATCATCTGTGGTGTAGAGCAAGTTTCTGTCAAATTCGGAGGTAAATGCAATGCTCTCACCCAGACCCTCTTCCAACATGGGATTGAAACCTGGCATGTTAGAGAACCTTGGAGTTCAACAAGCTAAAGTGAAAGAGATAGTAGCCCCAAAGGCAGGACAAGAGAGGTCGCATGCGGCAAACGAGACCAGACCACCACATAACAGCTCTGCAAACAACAGCAGCGCACCTGCTCCAAAGTATGAAGTGTTTTGTGTAAAGTCTTAAGATTATCTGCAAGACATTGAGAATGATCTCTGGTATCCCTTTTTTTGGCAGGGCACAAGTTGTGGGTTGGCCACCCATCAAATCATTTAGGAAGAACTCCCTCGCCACCACCTCAAAGAACACAGAAGAAGTTGATGGTAAAGCAGGGCCTGGTGCTTTATTTATCAAGGTCAGCATGGATGGTGCTCCATATTTAAGAAAAGTGGACTTGAGAAACTACTCTGCATATCAGGAACTGTCTTCTGCCCTTGAGAAGATGTTCAGCTGTTTCACCATAGGTGAGCAAAATGAAATTATGATTTGATTGGAGAATGTGGATGGTGAACATTGCTATTATAATATGCGCTGAGATAGTGTTTTACAGTGGACACGTGTTCTGTTTATTTATGGATCGAGTTACTGCTACCTTTTATGATGTCAGGCCAATATGGATCCCATGGAGCTCCAGGAAGGGAGATGCTGAGCGAGAGCAAGCTGAAGGATCTGCTGCATGGCTCAGAATATGTTCTCACTTATGAGGACAAAGATGGAGACTGGATGCTTGTTGGTGATGTTCCCTGGGAGTAAGTGCCGACTGATTTTTCTTGTTTGCTTCAATTAATATTGGTACTTGTTGTTGACTTCAATACTACCTGGAATCTCTAGTAATTGATAACCATATTATTTTTTTATGAACAAGAATTAACTGATATTTCATATTTAGTGTCTGTTTGGGATTGTGGTTGCAGTTGCTCTTGAAAGTGTTGTTCAGAATTGCATCAAAATGATGTTTTTTTTTAAATCATTTTCATCACATGAAAATGATTTAAAAACACCAAAAACATTTAATTTAGTAAAAATAAAAATAATTTTTTTTCAAAAACACTTTTGAAACGCAGTGTCAAACAAGCCTAATAGCTCTAGGAATTACACTAAATCCTAGCTACTTTCTAGAGCTATTAATGCGCTGATTGACACTGAATTTCAAAAGTGCTTTTTGAAAAAAAAATTATTTTTATTTATTACTTTAAATTAATTTTTTTTTAGGTTTTTAGATTATTTTGATGTGTTGATGTCAAAAATATTATTAAAAAAACTAAAAAAAAAGCATTATTTTGATGCATTTCTGAAAGAAAAACATTTTCAAAACACAATCTCAACCGCACTCCTAAACAAGCATTTTATTCTATATAGCCACCCAAACTACCCTGTCCCCATCATGATGACACGTGCATGGGGGTTAATTTAAAGTTTTTTCCTAGTTGTGATATTGACCCAAGTCAAAACTGTTTATACCTTGGCCATGTCCCTGTTGTACTTTAACTTCGAAATTAAATCAGGGAACAACAGTTGGGAACTTGAGTGAGTAATGATTGCTAATTGACATGAACTGATTTTCCTTGATCTACATTCACGGTCATAAACTGTGGTTTCATTTTGAACTTCTCTTCTTTATATTTGCAAAAGCTGGACCAAATCATACATGACTTCTTTCAGTGTTCATCTGCCAAGTAATATTAACTAGCACAATTCATGATCATGTAATTGCAAGAAATATTCTTAATGTAAGTTGCAGGATAAACCTGCATTCTAATTCTAACTATCTATCTATCTATCTGTTCAGGATGTTTATTGAAACGTGCAAGAGGCTGAGGATCATGAAGAGCTCCGATGCCATAGGCCTAGGTGTGTTTGTTATGCATCTCAAGCCAATCTTATTACTGTTCTGACTCATAGAGTATAAAAACCAGTGAAGTGTTTGTCTCGTGAATTATATTAGCCATTCATGATTTGTGACAGTAGAACCTGTGCATAACAAATTAAAATTTGCTTAAAAAAATGCTTCTCTGATGAAATTTGATTTTTCAAATCTCACCTAGTAGTAAGTCTCCCCAACATGAAACACCCAACATGAAACAAAAGAGGACAAACAAAGGTTGGTAAAAAAGTTACATGGTACGTCTTATGATCCTGTAGATCCCTTATGGTTTGTTGCGGATCTAATTCAACAATGCAGTCTGGTCTTTGTGTTCTGTATCTAGAATATTGGTATATCTAGGACATGAGATGAAAAGGTTTAGGTTGTTTGGTCTTCTATTGGTAATTTGGATGCACATGTCTCTGAATGTACCTGTTGTTTTGGTGGGTGTGAGTGCAAGGGGTCAGACATGACTCTTATTAATATTGATTTTGACCTCATAATTTCTGCATTAAAAGTTATACTGAGTACGGTGGAATTAATGCTAGAAAATTAAGACTTGGAGCCCGCTAAGAAGTGGCGCTGTTGACCACAATGAATTTCAAGGCTACTAAATTAATTGCTTACAGACTACAACTATCACATACGGGAGCACAAATACTAGCTGCTGTCTCAGTTCACAATTTTTTCCATATTTTTGAAATCAATATAATTAATAACTTTTAAAATTGTGATTGCTTATGCACCTTCTATCAAACTTTGAAGAATAATTTTTGCTTTATACAATGCTGGTTTACATGTAAAATATCAAAACAGATTTTGTGCTATACAAACCCACTTGATTTTTTTTTGTAAGTTATTTAACAGTAAGAATTCTTGATGCCCTAAAGTGGATCTTAGCTTGTGTCTGCTGAGCCAAATTTTATGCTTTCTTTTAATCTGCTGTGATTCCTGTTAAGGACTGGAGTGTTAATCCCTCCAATTATGTCGTATGAAATTTCTTTTCTCAAGCCAATTTCATAGAATTGTTTATTTTTAATGCAGCCCCAAGGGCCATGGAGAAATGCAAAAACAGGAATTAGCCACAGCTGTTCGCATGATTGTTACTATCCACCCAGCAGCCTTCGAGGGTTGAATCTTAGGAAAATAGTTCGGGGAGCGCGCGAGTCAGATTTCAGTTGTGGGGGTGCAAGGGATGAAAAGGTGTTGGACAGGGTAGGAAGATCATGAGTACCTGCGGTTTCTATCTTAGTACGTTCATGTTTCTGTCTCAAGAAAATTATAATATCTGCTAGTCTGTTTAAATTAAAAATCTCCAAAGTCATGAATTTGGGAGTGCAACTGCAATTCTCTGAGTCAAGAGTCGTTTCCTGTTCCGTACAGGACTCTAGTTTGTAAAGTGCATCGTTTGCTGATTTTTTTTTTTGAACTGGATTTGTCGTTCTCAACTGTGTCTGCTGGTGCTGTATGGAGTCTGGTAAAAGACCTCTTATCCAAGTAAATCTGTCCTCGTGAGTTTGCTTTTATTTTCGCATTGGAAAGCAAGAATTTAGTCTGCCAGAAGGGTGGATGGCTATTTTCAAGGTTGTTCTCTAATGGTTTGAGATGACGGGGGAGGAGATCACACCGTTACTATGATGTCAAATATATTTCAAGTGGTGGGTTTCATTATTAGAGTCTAAAAACAATTGAGATTTTGCGAGGCCTGTAGATACGTTTGTCGGAGAGTACTCGTTATAGGCATGTGATTGTCAGTTTACGGTGCCGCATTATTAATTTTTTTGTCAGAATAATGCTTGTGTGACAGCAAGGATAGTGAGGAGATGAGATGGGAGGGAGCATGAGATGCAAGCCATTGACACGAGGGGCAGGTGCCGCGTTTTTCTTTCTTTTGTTCTTTTTTTTTTAATAAGAACGTGTTTCGATTTTCAAGTTTAAAAATATATTAAAATAATATTTTTGATATTATTCCATCTAATAATTAAAAAATAAACAAAAATAATAATTTAAGATTTTATTCTAAACTGTTTTTTAGAAAACTGTGTTTAAAACGCAAAGAAAAGTGGTGGGTGGTGGATAGAAGGCTCGGACCTTGACCTCCTGGTAAAACTGGATGCTTGTGTGGTTTCCTTGCCTGTTCTCATGATAGATAAACAAGCCGACGAAGGGGACGCTGAAAATAAAGATTCAGATGAAGCCAAATCTAATAGCCTTGCAATGAACACATCCACAACTGTCGTACAAAAAGATTCCTAAAATAATTTCACCATCCTCATGTTTATGCAGAGAAGGTGTACTGAGGATTGGAGGTGATGGGACGGAACAAATTTTGATAAGATCCAATAATAGTTGTCTGTAATATATTATGACACCATAGCCTGCACAATGTAATTCATACAAGGGCCCAAGATGAGATGGGGAAATTGTCAGTGATGAAAAGCTAGGAGGGAAGCAGATTCCGTCTAAATTCATGGGAAAAAGGTTGCCTTTTCCCAGATGCACACTCTCCTCTCAAATCAAGTGAAATGGCTACTTGAACAGAGTTAAATGTAGGCTGTTTGACGGAGAATTGGGCAAGTAACACGTGTCAGTTTCTAACAGAGACAATAATTCACTCCATCGAAAACTAAAAAATCAGTGCCAAATAATTAAGGACGAACTCGCCATCTTCGACTCTAAAACAAACTGCGTGATTAGCCCGACAACCTTGTCTTGTGGAAAACCTTAACCAGTCGTGGTAACATGAATTCCAACACAAAGTAGGCGCTAGTCTGACTGTTTCTACTTGACATGCAAAACTGAAATCGCTCATAGTCCAATTCTCCTTGGGCAAGCACTTGGTTCACTCGTGTATGAAGCTTTCTACAGTCTAACGAGCAGGCATCCCGCAGTCCTGCAATGCTTAGAAATAATCTAAATGGCAGTACTCAGACCTCTGCTGCAGATTTTGCTTCAGTGATGCCCTCTTCCTTGGAAGAAAGTCGAGATGAGACATAAAATCCATTTTCCTGATGTTCTGGGACGGAAACATTAAAAGCATACAAAGAGAAACTCGACTCGTTCGTTGAAGAATCTGTCACTTTATCCTCACTAAGGGGGACTAATCAGTTTATAAAATCTATTATAATCAAGTAATATGACTAAATTATAGCTGGGAATCTTAATTTGTGCTCCACTTCTTTTCATTGCCCGAGTAACAGTGTCAACTCTTTTTTTAATCTAGAGTGGGATGCATTATTAGCATCTGAAGAGCAACAGCACCACCTTTCCTTTTCAATATCAAGAACCGTCTGGTCATCCAAGATCATAACATGAAACCTGAAAGTGCATCCGGTCACTGAATTCTCCTCTATCATAAATAATGTTAATTTCAACGTCCTTTAAGGTGGGACCCTACCCTCATTGTCCGTATTTAGAAGATGGTGTGGATATATTCTATTATAATACGAGTCTTTTGACATTTCATTCACCTTGCACGGACTTAATTTGCTTTTGTCTTCTGATAATGTGGTAGCTTTCTCAATCACTCTGCAGTTAGTGCAAGTCTGGAGTCACTAACAGACGCGATACTGAATAAACTAGTTGGATCAAATATCTAATCATCTAAAGCTTGATCTTAGGGTCATAATATGGAGACAAGTGCTCTCTTTTCAAGTGGTTGTGTCCTATGTGAACGAACCTCTTGGCGACATCGATGATAATATATCAGAAATGTTTCGAGTTTTCTTAAAATTGCCAGATGAGTTTCAGGGCAACATGCTGGTGATTTGAGCAGTGTCTAGTGATCTGTTGAATTCTCTTCAATTAACACTGTGCGTTCATCTTAATTAGGACATATCACCGCACTCTCACTTGGAAGGAAATGATATATGTTTAACTGGCGTTTTTGCATTCATACGAGTAAGGACATTTTCTGATTGAAACCCATGACCTGCAAATATCTCAAACACAGATATGCATTCATCAACCCGTTCAAAACATTTACTTTGAAGGAGAGTTCCATCTGGGAAGTGACACCGAGACACTAAAATGAAAACCCGATCATTAATGAGGTGCACATTTGCCCATATCAATGACGACATTTATCTGTAAGAAATCCCATCGCCTGGCTCCAAATCTAGAGCCCATTCCTTGAATTACTCATCTGAAAAAGTTAAAACACGCCATCCTTCTGCAATCATGTTTGCAAACTTAGAAACGGAAGGATGGCAGAGTTAAAAACGCCCATTTGGTGCCGGGAAACAAAGACAGCAGGAGATGAAGATAACTTCTTTTTATCTGCTTTACATTACATTTCATGGTTACAAAATGCACGATCGAGTTCTCAATCACATGCACTCCATTAGATAATTAATGGAAGGGAGAGGGATGAATGCATGAGTGGCATGTATCAGTAGTTAGGCAGATTTATTATAATTATTCTACAAGGCATAAAGTATTCAGAGTTCAGGGAGTGGAGTGGTTAGAGATGTTGGTTGCCATTAAAGTTCCGATAAAGAGATTTGTTAGAGAAATTCTTGGTCTAATCATGATTTTTAAATTCCCACCATCTACTTCTATAATGGGTGCCTTGACCCTAATGCGCGATCATTTTCAACAAATGCCTGAGATAATTGATGTGCAATCAATCATGCAAGCAGCTGCTGTTGAGGGCATGTTCTGCGTCTGTTCAAAACACATTGAACTTGGCACAGCTTTAATTTCTCAATTTTAGCTAGGAATTCGATGCATAAATTAGTGTACATGGGCCTGACACATGCAAATCATCCTTCCCCCCCTGGCTTCAATGGCAGGTTTAGGGTTTAACATTAAAGTCTATAGTCAACCAAGCATCTCCACATGGTTTGTTCTTTGTATTTAGGGTTTTCTCGACAATGTAGAACGTTGTGTTTTCCCTGTATCAGACATAATTGACCACCATTAGAAGAACAGAGACGCAGCCCGAGAGAAGAAATAAAGGTGCTTTTATGAGATTTGTCAAAAAAAGCAGAGAGAGAGGGGGGGAGATAACAATGTATAACAATAAAGTGAAGCTATTAGTGAATCAAATCACTGTCAAAGCATCACTGAAGGTACGGCAATTTATAATATCATACCTCTTTGCATGCTCTATTCACAGCTGCCTATAGCCACCTCCTTGGCGAGGCAGAAAATTGCTTCTCGATGAAACCAAACCCCGATTGATGATACCCTGCCCCCTTTTTTTTTCTTACCTTCTAGAAGATGATGTCAGTGAGGTGATCTTCATAATATAATTTATATTATCATCTGATATCTCTTTCAAGTGAAATTTTTTTAGGCTTGAAACTTATACATGTTTATACTATTTTATGTCTAAACATTTAGCGCATCGGTCTGAATAGTTTGTTTAATTGATCTCCTTGGTCTGAAAAGGGGCAAGATGTAGGGCTAGGTAGCCTAATCATTCTAGGATGTCGTGGTGTGGTGCCATTCAACTACTTCTGATCCATTGTTTAAATTCAATGACTCGGACACCAGATAGATAGGTATGAGATGAGATGGTGAGGAAGACGGGTTTGTGGTGGGTGATCTTACTCGTATTCCGCTGGGGTGGGGCTTTGGATGATTGCATTAATATCAAAACTACCCCCCCAATCACTACGACTACTTGCTCCCTACCTAGTTTTGACAAATGAACGTGTTCGCTCCCAAACCTTTCAATAAATTAAGCTCAGCCTCTCCCTGTCAGGAAAAAAGAAAAAAAGAAAAAAACATCGTCTAGGGTTAGAGGGTCGCTATTTATTTCGGGCAGTATGATACAGGGCCGTAGAGGGAACGCATCCCTGCCCTAGATCCCAGCTCGGGCAACATTTCTGGATTATCCAATCATAGCAGGACATGGTGGTAGGGTCGTGATTACTAGAATCTGACTGGGCCAACTCAGATCCAAATGATTAGGATCCCAGCTACCTTGACGATTGTATTAAAACGGGGAAGACCGTCCGGGGTGTTAATGACCTTCCATAGGTTGCTCTCCCTTCCCTGTCCTCCTACTGGAAGCAATCCTGAACTCTCTTGTCACCATTCCCAATATACTCAGAACTTGAAACTTCTATGTTGAAAATCTTCGATTTTAACATCGGGACGGGTTTCTCAATGATTGGTTCTCGAGAATTATTAAAAAACAAGAAACACTCAGATTTATGTGTGTTAGGGTTTAAATGCTTTTAAAAAATACAAAAATACATCTTGATGATGTTTGTAAAACCCCCCTCTTAAATGTCCTTTTTTTTTCCGTTCAAAATTGAAAGGTTAAAAATGGCTAATTTAATAACAAAAAATACTTTAAAAACAAGTTTTCATTCCCTACGATGTTTAAATTAATATTGATCATGAAAGAAATGAGTTTTAGTATAGATTGTGCTCGATATATTTAGAAAATAATAAAGTTTTGATTGGATTCAAGAGTTGTTGTGCAAATCATAATTTCTCAATCATCATGCAACATCTTCTTAGAACAATCCTTGCATTCTACATATATCTTAAATTTTAGGGAGACAAATTAAGATATTAGACATGATTTAGTGTGATAAACAATAAGGGAAACCTTTAGATACAACAGAAAGAAATCATAAAGCAAATGTAATTCAATTTTGTTTCTGGAGCCGGACCAGAAAGAATGAATTTTTTTATATAAAAAAATCACAAGTTCTTAAATTAAAAAAATGGATGTTATGTCTATGTGCACTGATTGTCAAATGTGGCGTTGAATTTTAATAAAAGTTGGAGCATTCCCATCCATTAAATTCATTTCCATCGTTTCTGTAGCTCAAAACGAGAAGAAGAAGAAGAAAGATTCGTTATTTAAAAGTTTTAAGGTTCAAATTTTGAAAAGAGTAACGTTAAGCACTAAAATAAATAAATAAAAAAATCAGGAATATGTAACTCTCTGGGTGTGAACATTAAATTAGTTTTGTCGTACATTGAGAGTATAATCCAATGGCTCGTAATTTTCTAAATTTTTGTTTGAAAAAAATGGGATGGGAATTAAAAATTGATAAAAAAACAAAAAGTTCCCACATTTGGTAGCCCAACACATTGAACCTCCCATTTAAAAAAAAAAAAAAAAACATACCACCAAAATCTACTTTACCATGATTTTAAGAACATTTCCCAGTGAACATGTCATCTCAATTGTTGGGAAGATTTAAAAAACTGTAAACACCTTTTAATTTCATCATATATTATTTTAATCTATCGAATTGTAAATGTTTTTACTTTCATCATATATTATTTTAATCTATCGAATTGTAAATGTTTTTACTTTCATCTTTTATCGTTTAGGCCATTTTAATTTCTCTTTACAATTTCATCCTCCTCAACTTTTTTTCTATCAAAATGTATCCATATTCTTCTTCTTTTTTCCACCTTTTTTTTGCCTTTGCAAGATTTGTTTTTTGGACGACTTTTTTTTTCTTCTTTTCAACCGTACGCTTTCAGGTCAAGAATTCCATGCATCAAAGTCGGCCATGCTCGACCTCAATCTGTTCAAATCAAGGGCGGCGTCGTTTGACAGAAACATGCTAGCTTTGACAATCTATACAAAGTTGACCTTGTACCATGAAATTGGCTACACTAATTCACGTCAATGAATGATTCTTTCTCAAGATCCATTGTCCCTTTCCACGACACGGCTCTGTGTTTTTATCATTTCCAGAACTCTTTAATAAAGCTAGCTAGAATCAAGCCAAGCTCGCATCCACTTCCATACTAGCTGGGTAAAAACGCGCATCCAAAAGGGAATTAATGGGGCCTCGCATATATACGGCCATAAAACTAGGTTTTGTCATGTCTCATGCAATTAATCACACCCTTCGATCATTAGCTTTGTAGTTACTGCCCGCTCTTCTCTGTAATTATTAAAGTAATTAACCTATCATTACCATGTGGAAGGAGGAGGTCCTGTGTATTATGATTCAAATCAACTCATGATGTCCCTCGGACTCTTATCTTATTATAAATTTAATGCCGTTTCGTTGTTATACATATGGCATGGAAAACCCAACACTTTTTTTTTTTTTTTGGAAATGGGGCTAAAAAAAGAGGAAAATATAGAGAGGTTATGGGTGAACGAGCCTTCCATTTTCAGCCGAAACAGGAGTGGCAGGGACGTATCAGAGATAGTGCAGAGAATAAAATAATAGCACTGGTAATTAGTGTTTGTCATGTGGAGGGCTCTTTATAATAAACATATCTTGTTTGGAAGAAAGCAGAAAAAATAGATTGAAAAAATGGAGCCATGATGGACAAGCTCATGATTTATCATGAATGGAAATGCGAATCGGTTGTTAGGGATTCAAACAGTTGTTGATCATGGCATGTGCCCCATCTGCTGCCATATCTCACCAACCAGCAGGAACGAAAGCTATCATTGTCAATCTCCCTCATGTCTTCTCCTTGAGATCACCATCGCCATTCCCTTATTAAACCTCTCATCCATGTGACCTCGTCTTCATTTCTCCCTTTTTTTATTCTCTCATTCCCTTTGCTTGATCGTTTTTCATTTTTCTTCAATAAATGACTCCTGTTTCTCTCACATACAAAAGCTCCCGGTTAGACTGTATTCTTGCGAGTCGTCCCAGTTACTGCGTGCTTAATATAATCATTAACTGGTAGTTTTGTTGGGTTGGTTGAGATTAAGGAGCCCAGAATGTATGATTTATTTATAGCATAATTATGGCCAGGCCACCGCCAGCGCACCAAATTCCAATCCTGACGGCATGATCGAATCCGAGTAATGTTGATTATCTAATGGCCTCAAGTGGTTTGAGATCTCATGACCAGGAAGCTCTGAATAAAAATAAAAAACGCTTTATGCAATGGAAAGATAATAAAAAAGGTCAACTGCCTTGCAGATCAGGGTTCCGTCACCCCTGCATTCACATTCCCATATGCATTCCCATATGCAGCCGTGGCATGTGACACGTGCAGTTTCGCGCAAGTAGCTAGCTTTTTATTTGGTTGGATTAAGATTTAAGCGATTGGGGTCGGCAGCCCCTCCTCCGACGCCATTACAGCGCTTCCGGTCTCTAATCGGAGCGAATGCCGTTTTCCGGTGACAGGTATTTGAAGGTCGGGCTTCTACATTGAAAGAAATTGATCCCGATGAGACCCTGCATCGCCCACTTTGCATTTGTAAATCCGAAGGTTAAAGACAATGTTCTTTCTCAATTACGTTAGTTTAAGCTTCGAAGTGGAGGTAGATATTTTTCCTCGGAGAATGGGTTTTTGATGGGGGAAAACAGATAGATAAATATAAAAAAGACACGGGGAATGAAACCGTGTGTCTGTTTGTTTGGAAACGACGAGGAATCTACTCTCGGAAATAACTAGAAAAATGCTGAAGATTTTGGCTGTCGAAAAAAAGATCTATGGAAATCTAGTCGAAATAAAGGTTGTAGGATTTCTTTCGTGGGAGGTGATGCCTGGTATACGAGTAGAGACTAGAGACATGAGAAATTATCCTTCTAATTTTCACTGGGATGATTTTTATATAAAAAAAAAATGATTTATTGTGTAGGAATTCATTTTCATGTAAACCATTTTTTTTAAAAAAGAAAAAAAAACATTTTCCAAGAAACAAACATAACCTTAAATAAAACTAACATTTAAGTATTTAACCCCAAAAATATGGTTAAGTGTAGCCTTTAGTTTTTTAGCCTTTTGTTTTCCTTTTAAAAATAAATAAATCAAAACCATCCTCCTCTCATTTATTCTTTCATTTTTATTTCAAACCACAAGTATACATGGTTTAACATATTATTTAATTTCAATTAATTTAATTTATATTAGATTCTATCATTATCAAACACTTTTCAACTCTCACCAAACATCCTGATTTTTCTATGTTATTCCTCAAATCCTCGATAGTTTCTCTCCAAATTCTCACCTCATACAAAAAACAACCAAAAGACTTGAAATTCGAAACAGTATCTATTTTTGGCTAAGTAGGATTTGAAAAAATTAATGATTGCACATCATGTGTTTATAAATTTCCATGTTCTTCCTCAAAAGTAGGATCGCCTTTTCATAATTATTTAATGCATTCTAGATAATACAATTTTTTAGACGAGGACCCTCAAACTCAAATTTCGAGTAAATCTCTTTGATCATCAAATTTATTCTTTTAAGATTTCTGAATTTAAATAGTGACTTTACAAGAATTATGGTAGGCAAAACCTTATATGTGCAGCTATGTACCTCTCTTTCCATACAGGAAGTAACCTTTTGACTTTATAATAAATAAAAAAACAATTAATTTCTTAGTAGTGTATCTTGATTTAGACCATTTGAGAGTGTGGTTAAAGTTATTTTTAAAACAATTTCTGTTTAAAAATAAAATATTTTGTAACATCAAAATAATCTAAAAACATTGAAAAATAATAATTTAAAATAAAAATAATTGTTTTTCAAAAACATTTTTAAAATAAAATATAGGTATTAGTAAAAAAAAGGCATCATGTGTAAATTAGATTCGGCTAAATTACGGGATCCTCGTTCATATACGTGCCCGCCACTTGCAGCCATCAGTGTTCTTAGACTGATTCCGTCATAAATACAATTATTGATAGAATAATAGATAGAAAGATATTGTTGGATAACACACATCTTCAGTGATTTGTATTCCCATGATCATTTTGTTAGGGATATAATTAATAAAATCATGGTGCGAATCAAAAAACATTTACCGATAATAATTTTGGCGGTAGTTTCACTAGTGTTGATGACATATCACCATCAAATAATTAAATTCATTTGTGATTATTTATATATTACCAACAAAATTTAAAGAATTATATTTAACAACAGGGAGTTTTGTAATTTTTTTCTTAAATCTTTGGAACTCTAACCATGTCTTCCCAACCAGAATATTCTTCATATTTTTGAAAGCAAATTGAGTTTCGTAACTTTCATAGTTATTGGAGGCCAGTAACTGATAATTCACTTAAAACATATTAGATTAGTTGAAGTATATACAAAATATAATGTATATCTACATTATAAAAAAAAAACATCGATTATACTTCTGGGAAATTTATATTCAGCAGTGATTAGATGAGAAATACAGGACATTTATTTTAAAAATAATGGATGCCACGTGGGTGGAGGACAAGGAACGTGATGATGACCTGGGCATCCCACATGGTATGCTAGGAGGCCACTGGGGACCACAAACCAGGTGCTCACAAAGGAAATATTATTTTAATTAATTAACAACCTTAAGTAGCGCGAGTCGCAAGATGCAATTACACACTCGCTTGGCCCCCATCAATACTTCCACGTTGACAAATTAGGGCCGCCCGCTTTTGGAGATGATAATCGTTAGCTCAACAAGAAACCCGTCCATATCTTAATTATATATTTTCCCATTTGTTTCCAATGAGATAGATTTTTTTTTTTTGAATAAAAATGAGATAGATACCTTCTCGTTATCTGGACTTGAAATCCTCAACATTCATAATTAGCCCCAAAAAATAAATTAACAATTAAAATTCAGATTGAAACGCATATTTCTTTGAATACCACAAAATTATAAAATCAATGGCTTCCCCTATCTTGTGTTTGAAACTCGACAATCCTTCTCCCTATTGCAAAAACAAATCACCCAACAAGAGTTTAATCCCAACAATCATAGTCCCACCCTAGTTCACTTTATGGTGAAAATCATACAACATTCTTTTCCTTCAGAGACATGTTTTATCGTTCCCACGCTGGGCTGGATCCATGAACCGTCGACCGTTTCATGTCCGGTCAACATATGTATCGATAACGAGTTTTCTATATATATATAACTCATGGCTTTAAAAAAGTGGGACTGTATTTCAAAAGATTGAGGTGGGATTTGTGACTTTCACTGATTTTGATCCCGGCCGAGTCTTGTTAGTTTGCTTCTTCACATAAGCAACGATTTTTATATATTACAATGGATGTTAACATCAAGCTTAAAATAAGTGACACCAGACCTGGAAATTAACATTGGATTCCACGTAGCTGCAGGGGGCGGTGGATTTAAGATCACGAGCACGAGTTTTTTCAATGCAGGAGCGGATAGAACTAGTAAATGCGAAAAATAAAATGAAAACGGCATGCATGGACACCGTCTATCTTGAAAATCAACCATCTTTTGTAGCCCCACATCTCCTCGAAGAGATGTCGTCGAAGTTGGTCTCGTAGATTTGTACAACTCATAGCGATTTGTCCCATCATGAATTAAAAGTCCTGCCACGTACATACATACATACATACATACATACATATATGCATATAAACACTGAAATTGATTGACCAATCATACAGCAGCAGATTACAAGTACTGGGAGTGGTACCAAAACGACAATTGCAAGGCCGGACGTGGTGATCATGGACGACCTGTTTCCTTTCTCCATTGAAAGTGAAAGGAGACATTTTACCGGGGTTGAGTGTTGTCTCAAAAAACAGAAGCATCGGAAAATCGGCCAAACACCACTGAAACCTACCGCGTGGCTTCAAACAAGGCAGGCTAACCTAGCTACTTCCAGAGTCTCGTCAAGGACACGGAAGTGTAAAAGTAGCTTTAGCTTTACTTTGCCTAACTTCCTAATAAAAATAACTGATAAACTCGGCAACTCCAAGAAGATGATTAGTTAAGACAAAAATTATACACTAATTTTAATACTTTATTCCCGGAAGGAGTTGACATTTCACCAATCCAGCTTTGGTATTCCCCGAGATTAAAAACGTCAGCAGTGAGGAGGGAAGAAGACATTAGCCACGCTAGGGATCACCTAGTGGGTCTAGTTTTAAGTTCATGGATCGTAAAAACAGGGACCCACGTGAGCGTCTGAATTATTGACTATTTGATGCCATGCACACTAACTCGCCACTGTCAAATCACTCTGTATGTTTTACTCTTTTCGGGAAGGTACCACAACCGTGACTCCCTTTTTTTTACCTTTTCGGTTTTCGCTTCCCTTGATGACCAATTAACCGTGAATGGTTCTTCGCTTTTCATGAGAATGATTAATTTTGTTTTTAAATGATTTAAAATATTATTTTTTAATTTATATTTAAATTTTAAAATAAAATATTTAAATTCTCGCAAAGCGAATAAAACCATTAATTTTGGATGGCTCCATGAATTAGAGGTAGGGGACGAGCAGCCTGCTTTGTTTATTTAATAGCTCTGAGCTTTTAAAACTTCGAGATGAAGACGGACCCATTGCCCCAGGAAAACATTTGAGTAATTGAGACAACTAGAATTCATATAGTCAAGGTTTTATATTCGGAGAGATCAACTATTAAAAAACAAAGAGTAACTTCCTTAGACTGTAGAGGTAGAAAGGTTTTTTTGACCCTTTAATTATTACAAAGAGTAACTTCCATCATTTTATTTTTATTCTTGTATGGTGTTAAGGGGTTTAAGGGTAATCTGCTTCTTTTTTATATAATAAATATAAAATTTAATTTAGATACAAATTGGCTAGTGCTTAACACTAGTGATTAAGCTTCAACTGCATTTTTTTTCTTGCTTGCTTTCTTTCTTCATGATGGCATTGCAAAAACAGGTCTAACTATTTGTTTATTTAATTTAATTTCTATTTTTTTATGACAATGTATTTAGCCTTGAATTCTTTATTAAATTATTATTATTTTCAATTTTATTTCTTGATATTTAATTTTTAAATCAAATCTAGTCCTTTCTATATTTTTTTTCCAATCCCTTTCTTAGTTGAAACTGTTTATCATTTTCATCCCTTATGAACTTATTTTGTTTTCACTCCTCGTTCTTTTCAAATCTTTTTTTATCTTTTTTAATTCTATCCCTAATTATTTTAGCTGGCTAGGAGCCTGACATCATATTGTAGGCGGTTAGGAAATAATGATCATTGGGATATTTTAGAAATATATATTTTCAATAACACTGTCAAACATTCATTTTCTTTCATCAAATCGTTGTTGATTATTTTTCATTTTATCTACTGTCAATATTGTAAGGATAAATGTTAGTGGCCGGGAAAGGAGAAAATACTCGAAAATAAAATTAAATAACTATCTTTTCTTCGCCTGATCTTTTGAAGCCACGATCACTGCCGAGCACCGGATCCCTGGCCGAGAACAAACATGGAAACGAGGGGTGGTGAAGATTCGGTAGGCATCTGCCATGATACATTCCATTTTAGGATCTCTGCATGCTCGGAAAATGAGGCCGGGACAGCTAGAATGAGTAGATCCAGTTGCCCTGAGCTAGGGAAAGCGAATCGCTCCTCCCATTATCTCTTGTCGTCATGACGGATAATATTTACCCGTTATGGCAGGCTGCTCCTTTTTTCAACCCTCTCTGCGATGCTGTCTTCTTTGTTTATCCAAGCAAGTACCGAATCTTCGCGTGTTAGCATCTTACATGTGCATTCATTTACACCACAATCTCACCATGGCTAATTACTAGATAGCCCTCGTATAACCCCAAGTTGAGAACAGAAAAAAAAACAACAATAACGATATAAAAAAGAAAAGAAAATGATACGGGCCTGTTTGGATGCTGTATTAATGTCCGGATTGTGATGCCAGGACAATCCCATCAAAAATAAATTGAATAAACAATAATTTAAAATTAAATATTGATGGATGAAATTGAAAGTAAAACTCAACCAGTAAAGAGTTTAAAAGCAAACAAACAATAACCACATGAACAGGAGCTTAAGTTGATATAAAACTTAAATGATAGGGGCATATTTAAAGAAAAAAATGAAGAGCAGAATGGCAATGAATAATAAATGAAATGACACGTCGTATTACCCGAGAATTTACAACCCTAGGCAGGTAAAAAACGGGCCCCGAAAAGTGGTAAAAACGGATCCTGACGGGGCAAGTATTTTGAGAATGTGAGGAGGACGTAAAGGATTTGAAAGGGCTCCTGCAAACAACCGACAGGCCTAGAAAGGACCAGTCCAGTGGGTGTACGAGCCACTGGAGAAATTCTGACTTGTTTTAGACGCATTTAATGTTTTCACTTTATACTGTGATGCGGTAATTAAATTTCAAAACATGCAAGGTTGTACCTGACATCTGTATATCAAAAGCCTTGCTAGCTTACTACCGAAAAACATTTTTACTTGGGTAGCCTGCTTCCAGTCCTAGGTACCTATATCTCGTACAACTACACCTACTATACGGTCCCACACTAGTAGGTCCACAGATTCCTTTTTATCATTGATTATACAATCATGCTAAAATGACAAAACAAAATCAACGGCTCATATTGGTGGCTCCAAAGTCATGTAGTATCGTTTAGCGCACAGGCTAGCGGTCTTTTTTTATTACGGTTGGAATGTGTTTTTTTTTCAAAAAAGTTTTAAACTAGTATTTTCTTTTGTAATCAGTTGATTTTAAAAATATTTTTTTAAAAAATAAAAAATATTATTTAAATATATTTTCAGTTATGTACCAGAATTCCAAGCAAAAAATAATATTAAAATAACAAGAACAACTATAATACGCGAGCCATGCAGGAGAGAAGCAAGCTGTAAATAGTTCCAGTTATGATTCTGCTAGCATTTTTACGAGATTGCCCTGTTTATCACTTTGTTCTAAAAATGTGTTTTTTTTTAAATTAATGTTTTTTTTTATGTTTTTAAATTATTATTTTTGGTAATAATATTATAAATTATTTTTTTAAAAATAAAAAAAATATTTTGATATATTTATAATTAAAAAAACATTTTAAAAAATAAATTCAACCACACATCACCAATAATAGAATCGTGCAGCTTGTTAAAGAGAAATCATTGGTTAAGATTTGTTATTTTGACGTGTCATCAAGCACTAATTGATTTTATTTTTTAATCCGAAAAATAATTAAGATCTGAAATTTGATGGTTAAATAGAACAGACCCTTGACAATGATGCTAAAGCTAGACTTTCTGGTTTTTGGATTGGTTGAACTCAAAGGATACTTAGTTAAATCATACACGATCGACTGTCCTTTTGCCAATTCCTAAGTCAGCCATGCAATCTCCTAGTTCAATGCCAATATACCATCCGATTGAGTGGTCATATATATATATATATATTTGTTTATTAATACGTATTTCAGCTAACTTCAGAAGCACTAAAATTAATAAAAATATAAACCTAGAAGTAGTCATATTTTTGTGTAGACGGGTGAAGTCTACCGTGATGAATATGGAAACATACAGGCAAGGCGTTGGAGGTGACAAGTCTAAAAGGACGGTGTTCATAACGTGCTCTACGGTGGAGCCCTATCGTTGACCGGAAAAGTTAATATAACCAGCAGGTGTCAGTCACCATGGTAAATTCATTATTTTACCATTTCCAAGATAGATATATGGACAGCTAAACTTCTCTCTGTGTATCGGGGAGAGAGAGAGAGAGGGCTGCTGTAGATCTCATCAAGCCTTTTGCTTCTGCCAGATATCCTTTCGGGGATATCGATGGTATAGAGCAATAAAATAGAGGGGGGGGGAGGGAGAGAAATACAGACTCGGGGTTCCATTCATATTATACTATCTACCTATAAATCTCGCTACTTTGTCTCATCGCCTTTATTTTGTTTTTTCATTTGATCCCATGCTGCTGTTATTTTTCTGAATTCAATCCTGCACTCTTTTTGTCTCCAGTGTCAACCTTCGATCCTTCAAAACAAATACATCTTTTATCTTCTTCCTCGTCTCTATACAGATAAGATAAAGGTGGTGGAGATTTCTTCGATTCCTGCTCTGCCCCCTGACTGAAAAATGGGAACCGGTTGGAGAAGAGCTTTTTGCACAACAATTCCTAGAGACCGAGAAACCACAACCTCTGATAAGCAGCAAACAGCAAGTCCAAGTCCAAGTCCTAGCCCCAGAAGGTGTGTAAAGCTGGGGTTTTTCTCCAGTGGAAGCAACCCTAGCACTCCTCGCTTTGCCGTCTCACAGTCCCAACTTGCGCTGCCGCACGGATACTACTGTAGACTCTGCTTCAACAAATGAGAGCCCCGTCCTCCATTGCAAGACCGCATCGAGAATAACCAGCACTGCTAAAACCCCCAAATCACTGCTGAGCTCAAACCCATCTTCTCCTAGATCTCCTCTTAAACTGTCTCTCTTCAAAAATAGCTTCAAATTCAGAGTAAGATTTCTTCATTTCCAACTGTGATAAAAAGATTCTCGTTTCTTTCTTTCTTTCTCTCTTAATTTTATCTTTAATTTCAAGAGGGCTGGTTTTCGGTGTGATTGGGATCTCGCTGCTACTTATCATCAAGAGATTTGACTTTATTGACAACTAATGGGTTTTGTTTTGATGTTATTGCAGAGTAGCTGCGGAATCTGCTTGAACAGCGTAAAAAGAGGTCAAGGCACGGCAATTTACACAGCAGAGTGTGCGCATGCTTTCCACTTCCCTTGCATAGCTTCCTATGTTCGTAAGCATGGCAGTCTTGTGTGCCCTGTCTGCAACTCTACATGGAAAGATGTCCCCTTACTCGCCACCCACAAAAATCTCCACCAAAATGACTATAATTTAGAAGACCCCAACACCACCACCAACACCAAAGTAGAAGAGAAAAAGGTTGTCATTGTAGAATCATCACCAAGAGCCATAAAAACCACAGCCACCCCGCAACCACAGCCACAACCAAGAACACCGAAATATTCTGATTCAAGATCCTATGATGACGATGAACCATTATTATCCCCAACCGCCGGTGCCAGATTCAACCCAATTCCTGAAGCTGACGAAAATGTGGGTGAAGATGATGAAGGTGTTGAAGAATTTCAAGGATTCTTCCCCGCCCATTCTACTTCAGTCGTCAAATCGGACGAAGTCTCAATCAATGGCCGAGATTTTTCGAGGAATGTTCAGGTCAGATTATTGCCAGAAGTAGCTGTCATATCTGTGGGCCGCGGGTATGAAACTTATGCAGTGGCGCTGAGAGTGAAAGCTCCACCACCATTACCATTACTGGCCACCCGCAACAGTGCAAATTCAACAGCATCCCTTTTAGACCCTTCCCATCGAGCACCCATTGATTTGATAACGGTTCTTGATGTTAGTGCTAACATGACCGGGGCTAAGCTGCAAATGCTGAAACGCGCCATGCGCTTGGTCATTTCTTCTCTTGGCTCGGCTGATCGACTTTCTATCGTGGCCTTTTCGAGCAGTCCTAAAAGGCTATTGCCTTTGAGGAGAATGACGCGTAATGGACAGCGGTCAGCTCGGCGCATTATTGACCGGCTTGTTTGTGGTCAAGGCAGCAGTGTTGGTGAGGCTCTGAGGAAAGCGACTAAGGTGCTTGAAGACAGAAGGGAAAGAAATCCTGTGGCCAGCATCATGTTATTATCTGACGGTCAGGATGAGAGGGTATCAGATAACAACTCAAATCATAGGCACACGTCTATCCACAAGTCGTCTACCCGCTTCGCACATATCGAGATCCCGGTCCATTCATTTGGGTTTGGCCAAAGTGGTGGCAACAGCCACGAGCCGGCGGAGGATGCCTTCGCTAAATGTGTTGGTGGTTTGCTGAGTGTTGTGGTGCAGGATTTAAGAATTCAGCTTGGATTCGCCTCCAGCTCCGCCCCTGCTGAAATCGTAGCGGTGTATCCCTGTAATTCTAGACCCAATGTGCTCGGCGCGGGTTCCGTTCGGCTTGGCGATCTGTACGCCGAAGAAGAGAGGGAGCTGTTGGTGGAGCTGAGAGTTCCGCAATCGGCTGCTGGGTCCCACCACGTGATGTCTGTTCGATGCCTTTACAAAGATCCCGCCACACAGGAGGTTGTGTATGACCGTGATCAGTCTCTATTAGTCCCACGGCCCCACGCTCTCCCGTCAACCGGCCCTAAGATCCAGCATTTGAGTAATTTGTTCATCACGACTCGAGCCCTGGCCGAGGCTAGCCGGCTCGTGGAGCATAATGAGTTCACAAGCGCACATCACTTGCTCGTATCATCTCGAGCTTTGATATTGCAGTCGACTTTAATATCAGCTGACGAGTATGTGAGGAGGTTGGAGGTGGAGTTGGCGGAGGTGCAATGGCGGAAGCAGCATCATCAATTGGAGCAGCAGCAGCAGCAGCAGCAGCAGCAGATGATGATGATGCAACGGCGGAGAGAAATGGCGACGATGGATGAGAATGGCGAGCCACTTACCCCCACTTCAGCTTGGAGGGCGGCTGAGAAGCTGGCTAAAGTAGCCACGATGAAAAAGTCGTTGAACAGAGTCAGTGACTTGCACGGCTTTGAAAACGCTAGATTTTAACGGGGGGTGAAAATAGGGTGAAATAATTGATTTTGTTAAAAAATTATGGGGAAAAAATATTAGAAAACTCTGTATTTGGAAGCATAGTTCTATTAAAAAAGGGGGACAAGCTGGAAGCAGACGGCGCGGGCATTCCTGCAGCAGGGGCGGGGATGATAATAACATTAGAGAGATCGATACCCCACAGGAATTGATCGGGGTGGGTACTACTCAAAGCTTGTCTTTTTTTCCTTTTCTTTTCAAAAACTTAATCCACAGCTCTTGTTGAGTATTGTATTTGTAGGAGATCATCATTATCATCTCTTCAACAAAAAGGTGTAAATTTTAGGATAATGCAGCTTTTTATTTATTGTTTTTTGTTTCTGCTGGTTGTTCTGGTTAACAATCATGTCGTTTTAGGCCTTTAACGAATAAGTGGGCTAGTGTTAGGGCCAGGTCATGTGTATCTGGAATCGATGGTATTAGGACAAAATCATTGAGGTTCCGAGGGCTCGGAATCATGATTGAATCATTTTGTTCTCATGATTCCTCGCTTTTCTTTTCTTTTCTTTTCTTTTCTTTTCTTTTTTTTTTAAAAAAAAGAAGAATAAGAAAGTGCCTCGGACCCCCTTTGAGATGTTTGCTTTTCTCTTATATATTTTTCTGTTCCATGCATCATTTTGGCACGACCTCTGTGGGGTAATTCGAACAATTTCTTGATTTTCAAAGGCAGTTGATCTTGTATCCCTCTGCGTTCTCTTTTTGAAATTTGTTTATGATTTAATTAGCAGCTAAGAGAATCATTAGAGATGTTAACATGATTTCCCCATATTTAATTTATCATCTAACAATCATGATCTTGCCACGTTGCTGTCCTAGCCTTGTTCTCACCCATCAATCAATCTGTAGCTGTCCGTGTAATGCTGCACCCCTCGTTCTATATTTGGTTGTATTTAGATCAGTACTTTGCTACCAAAATCACACAACTTTTAGTCATTTCTTTGTGATGTGCCTCCCTCTTACTCCATGGCTGCATTAAATTAAGGACTCCTGTTCCGGTCCAAGTCCCAGGAGCCGGCCCACCATCATCAATCAGAATTTATATATATATATATATATAAATGAACAAATTTATAAAAAAGAAATTCAATTTATGAAATTTGTCATCTCGGTGCTTGTAAAGTGATTACCCTAATTTAAATACAATTTCTCGTAATCAATTGAGTTGCAGGCGTGGTCATGTCACCAGTGAGGGAGGGACGGGGGCGTGAGTTTTTTGATATGCTGACAGGGGCAGGAGGTCCTGAAGAAATGGATGGGCGTACGTGGCGGTGTTCATAAAGATGCACCGCATTCTTTCTGATTATAGAGCTCCTTTTTGACGTGCTCGGGATCAATTGCACTTTAAAAACTTTCCGGGAAAAGAAACAGAAGGGTGGCCGGGAAAGATTTCAATGCTCTTCTCTTTTCTTTCTCTTATTGCAATCCGAGGTACATGATCTTGTCAGAAGACAATTAAATTGCATTTCGAAATTTTAAAAATACTGCCTTGTTTTTTACCCTCGAAGCAGCTGCACCTAGTTTTTGCAGAATAGCCCTTAGTACTCTTTTAAGATAAGTTATAATAAATTTATTAAAATAATATTCTTAAGACTTTTGCTCATCAATATTCAGGGAAAAGAATAAATATTAATTTATATAAATCTTTTTCATATTTATTTTTCTTATTTTTCCCCATATAAATGCATAGCAATGATAGATCATTTAAAAAAAAATTCAAAACCTGCTTTCACGAACATATTAAGTTCTTTCCCTTAAAAAAATATTTTTTTCTAATGATCTTTTTTTGTCAAGAAAAAAAAGATACATTTTCCCCTCTTTAATTCAAGTAATTGAAATTTTCTATGGACATTTCTTTTATAATTGTAATTACTTCTTATGCAATAAACCATGGTACCAAGATATGTTGTTGTCAAAATATAAAAATAAAAAGAGCAATTTTGACCACAAAAACACACTTTTCCTTCACTATTTCCTTCATATTCATAACAAATAAAACTGCCATTAAAATAGATTAAATATATAATGAAATTAATCTGCAGAGGAGATGGTTCTTTGGATTCTTCAGGCAGATGGCTTGTCGCCGTGAAATGTAGCGATACTTTTAATCTTTTCTAATGACAACTAAGGCTTCTTGTCCAGTCAACTCTCGGTGGATATGCATGACGCACCGATACCATTATTATTTAGGATATTAGAGGATAATATATAGTACAAATTATTGAAAATAATCTTCAAGAACGTGCACACTTGCCGTAACCTAATTTTTATCCTCTCGAAATTTCTATTTTTTTTTATTTCTTGTCAGTTTATATATATATATATATAAAGTTTGTAAATAGAATATGTATTACATTATAAAAACACCTAAATTTATACCCCTATTTCTTCTCTAATTATTAAACATCTCACCAGCTAAGTAATCCAAGGTATTGCTAAATCACATTTCTGTCCTGAGTGTTTGATATTAAAAAAAAAAAAAAAAAAACTCTTCACAGCTAGTTGTTTGGTGGCCTTGTTTGCTATCATAGAGGTGATAGGTTTCTTTTCATAAAAAACAAGAAATCCTTTACCATTTGTATACCCGACATCGATAAGATAATAATATATCCTAACATTGCTCGAAAGAATATTATAGAGTGAATTTGTTTTGGTAATTTTCTATTAAGATTTGAACAAAATCCGAGGAAAGAAATTAATTCACCTTGAGCCAGTCATCTAACATCTCACGTAAAAATTTAAACTATTAAATAAAATCTCATAATATAATTTATATTATTTTTTAACATATCATCTCAAGTAAAAGTTCTTTTACACAATCTCATACTGACTTGTGATTGATTTTTATCAAATAAAATAAAAATGATAATATACAAATTCGTGATTGCTGGGTCAACAATGTTCTAATAACATACCACAGAATCATCTCATCTGAAAACTTAAATTATTAGATAATACCATAAAATATAATATATATTATTATCTAACATTATTTTTTTTAGTAGTCAAACAAAGCATCTCTATAGTAATCTGCCATCAGCAATCAATCCTTTCCAACCAGGTAGAACATATTCTTTTTTTTTCAGGTATAATTTATATATATATAACTAATACTTTTTATTATTATTAAATACTTACTAGCCATGGTCAATTAATTGTATGGAGATGGTTACAAATTGGTTAAAAAAGTTAAAATAACACACATGTAAGAAAATGATGTGATGGTGTTGCTCACTGAAAGACAACAAAAGGATATACGTTAGTAATAACACAATAGGTAATATTAAAATGCAATTATGATCGAGAATCTCGTGTACCCTTAATAAATTAAGAATAAAATGGAATTTATATTTCAATTTTGTTAAAAACAACCTCATAATAATTACCACTACCTTTTTCCTTAAAGTGAGCAAAAAAGAAGATTTCCAATCAAATATAATCCACGCATGAGAAAGAGGAGGGACAACTAAAAAGAAGAAAAGAAAATCATATCTTGAAGAAAAGCTGAATAAAATGAAAAGACAGATGAAAAGAACATGGATAAGGAAAACGAGAGCATGAATTTCATGAACTTGAAGGGTTAAAAATAGTTTCTTGAGAAATAATGTTTAAATTGTCATAGAAAATATTTAATTTAAATTATATTTTTAATTTAATTTGAGTAGTTTTACTAACATAACACCGCTCAGTTCGTTGTCAAGCAACTTGGTATGTGGAAATCTCACAAAACAGCATGGCACAACACAGCCGAGGCCAAACCTGCTCCGGAGCCTAGACACTGCTGCTCCGATCACGAATTCTGCATTTTGGGGGTTGCAGTAAACTTATCGTTTCATCGTGAATCTAAAATTAAGAAATCCTTAAGCTCGAGCGCATTGGCTGGACAGCAAATCACAGTTCCTACTTTTTATCCAACCACCTGGGTTGGTGAACCATTGTTGTCCCTTGATGGAGAATTTTCTGGCTGAAACTTGGTGCCGCAGCACAAAATATAGCGGTGGCGTTTATTCTTCATTATTTCCTGCTATGATTAAAGACCACCTTCCCTTGGCAGCGTTTGATCATTGAGATGATAAAAACAGTAAGAGGCGTCTGTCTCTCTTTAGTAGTTGTTTGTAAATGTATGGTGGTTGATTTTTACAATGTTTTTTTGTTTAGAAATGTATCAAACACCAACACATAAGAACATGAATTCAAGAACGCTAAAAAGAGTTAATTTAAAAATCGTAAATAAATAAATTTAACAAAAAACAAATTCAATATCAATTCTAAACACTCTTGGCAGTGAGCAACCAAGAGCAGTCGAGTTACACGAGAACTTTTTCAAGACGCAAGCTATTAGAGAATAATATAAATCATATTTTAGGGTCTCACTTAATAGCTTAATTTTTTAGATGAGATAGTTTTCTTAACACATACTAGGCCCGTGGGAATAATCCCTCCCATCCTTCCATATTCTGTAATTTGCAGTCTGCCAAGTTCAAGCGTCTCCCATTTTTCCTCTCCCTTTATAACCAAGCTAGCAGATGGATTGATATTTACCACTTTCCCTTTCCATCCTTCTAAACAAACAAAAGAGTGCGTGAATCATGCATGTGTGCAAGCGAAAGAGATAATAGTAGAAGGCAGCTTTATATCAAAATAAGTATATACTTAATTACAACGATTAGAGTATACCGGGTACATGCAATGAACTCTCGGAACAAATCGATAAACGGATCAAGCTCTCCTCTATATCACCCTACTGTATCCTGGAAAGATGATACTAATGATAACACGGGATACATTAAAAGAAAAAAAACCGAATTAAAAACAGTGCATTGCACCAAATAAATCAATGGACGAGATCCTTTCAGGGAATCACAAGTTCAATCATAAGAAGTGAAGTTTAAACTTGGGGGCAGCATTCGCAGAGAGTTGAGGAAGAATTCCTCTTATTCAATTTGGAGGTTAATGAAGTGTCATGAAGCTATTTTGTGTTGGAGCTTACTTCTGGTTTTGTTTGGCTCGAATCTTTTGTTCCAAGACAGCTACTTCTGTCTCGAGGCTGAACATTCTGTTAAGAGCATGCATATTCTCAAGGGTCTCACTGAGAGTCCGGCTGTCACTGCCATCACATCTCAGGTGCTGCATCGGACCATGAAGGAGCTTGTTCACTATACCACGGCTAAGATCATCCACCGCTCTCCTTGTTTTCTTTGAGATATCATCACCCATTTTCGAAAGGCATTTCTCCAGCTCTGCAACTCGGATTCTCTCAGCATAAGCCCTCAATTTCTTGATGGTAGGAACAGTCTCCAATGAATCCCTCCAGGCTTCAAATTGTTTTGATTCTTCATTAATGATTGCCTGAGCTTCCATTGCCTTTCGCAGGCGGTCTTCTTTGTTAGCAGCCACAACCTCCTTCAGGTCATCAACATTGTAAACTCGCACATTTTCAAGGTCACTGACACATGAACCCACATTTCTGGGAACAGAGATATCAACAAATAGCCTTGAACCCCCAACTTCTGAACCAACAGGAGGAAGATCTTTAACATTGTCTCTCAAAAGTAACGGAGTTTCTGATGATGTGCTTGTGAAAACAACATCAGCTTCAGCAGCGCAAGTTAGCATATCTGAAAAGGGCTTGTGTATGATCTCAACATCCTTCAACTCCTCACGAATGGCTGCAACTCTATCCTCTGTTCTGTTTACAACTACCATCTTTGTGCAACCTTTTGCTACCAAGTGTTTAATGACAAGCTTCCCCATCTTCCCTGCCCCAATTACCAACATTCTGGCACTGCCATGAGAAGATTCAGGGAGCTTCATCAAAGCTAGTTCAACAGCAGCTGAGCTCACGGAAACAGCCCCAGCAGCAATATTTGTCTCAGTTCTAACCCGCTTTCCAACAGTGATCGCATGCTTAAACAGCCCACTAATGTTCCTCCCAAAACCAACAACCCCTTGGCCAACTTTGACAACTTGTTTAACTTGAGCAAGAATCTGACCTTCTCCAAGAACAAGCGAGTCAAGACCAGCAGATACTTCAAACAAATGCTGTGTAGCATCATTATTGTACAACAAAAACCGGTGCTCGCAAATTTCAGAAACAGGGATACCACTTGTCTGAAAAGAAACGAAACATTTTTAACAACTAAATGCCATTTTAGAAAGAAAGAAAAAAAGACATGGGAAGGAATGAGAGGATCACATGCCACGTATATTGAAGCAAAATTAGGATAGAAAAATCCGAATAATTCCATGGCAAAGTAGAGAGTTTTAATCGCTCAAGGTCATCTAGCTAGACCACCTCTTATTAACTTATAATGGCAAGTCTAATCCTGCATTTTCTTTAAAGTAAGAAAAACTCTCTTCCTACCTCCTGATGGAGTAGATAGGACTATAAAAATGAAAGTTCTCTTAAAATCCATGATAAACCAAGTGCAGGAACAAGAAAGCACCTTTGACATCCATTCAGTCACTTCTTTGACCCCGCGATGCTGAGATAGGGCAACAACATATATTTCCATTCTATTACAAGTGCTAAGCACAGCGGCTTCTTCTATGTGATTCAAACCACAAAGCTCCCCAATGGCCCGGGGCCATTCAGCTTCTGGAATTGCAAGCTTCTCACGCATTTCAACTGGTGCGGTATGGATACTAAGCCCAATTACCACGATGCTAGCCCTCTCTTTTGTATATCCTGGTGGGAATCAACAAAGAGGACCATCAGCAATGCGATAACACCACAAAAACTTGATATATGATTTAGATTATACCCTCCATGGAAAATGCTGAAACCCAAACCAAGATTTCCTTTGTTGCATCCTATGATACCAAACAGGTTAAACGCTGGTTGTGAATCTCAGAATCCAGATACATGATTAAGGTACACACTTTAGTTTGCAAACTCGAATTTATTAAAAATAATAAAAACATCCTTGAACCCTGCTACATGCTCTTGCATATCAAGAAACGTAGAGCCACACACAAAGACCATGCAATTTTGATTAATATAGCAGTCTAAATAACAATTAGGCAACTCGTTCACGGTTGAGAAGGCCACAATTGAGAATGAGAATTGAAACCCAAAAATCAGTAAAAACAACAGGATCTGAAAACAAAAATAAAAAATTCGAGAGTAGAGGGAAAAATAACTCACTGTCAACAGCAGAGGTCTTGAGCTGTTCAAGAGCAGACAAGCTAGAAACTCTGGCCGGATCAATTTCAGCAGCAAGAGCAACGTCATTTGAAGCAGTGGAAACCTCGCATCTCACCCCTCCTCCTCCTTTATGATTCAAAGAAACTCTTCTTCTAAAATTATTTCTAGAGGGTTTGCAAGAAACCCGCATATCTTGTGGCAAAACAAAGGATACAGATGATGTACAATAAGAAGAAGAATTCAACGACAAAAATGTCTCCATTTTAGCACCCGATAAAGTCTTAGCAAATCCACTCGAAACAGCCATTCAACGTTACGAGACGATTTCAGACAGGCGGTTTACTTGTTGCGAGCTTTGTGGAGATGGAGGAGGGGGCGTGTGGTTGTTGGTCTGGCCTGGCCTGGCTTTTTTTTTTTTATGTAAGAAGTTAGTGGTGTGTGGCAGGCTCGGTAGCAAAATTATTGACTTTTGATCATCGACGAGAAAAGCCAACGGGGATTTTGGAGATGTGAAGTGGAGGATTTGTTGATCTGGTCAGTGTGATTTCCTGATTTCTGATTGGCGGGTGTAGTGCTGTGTATTTCTTCTATTCTATCCACACTCCCCCACTCTCTCTCTCTGTTGTTGGACTTGGACTGATGTGCTCTATTGGGCCTACACGTATGGTATGGGCCTTCGGTCTGAGGAGGGGGGGGGCGCTCTTTTGGGTTTCCTTTAGAGCATGCGCGTGTCGTGCTGATTTAAATTTAAACTTTTTTATAGCCAAGAAAAATAATTATAAATCAAGCTCTTGGATCATTTAAAAATTAATCAATAACATATTGTTTTTTTATTATTATGAGCTGTGAGTGAAATTAAATTTAAAACTATTTGCATGTTCGATTTCTTTCATACGGTAATCTTATTCAATTACCTTTTCCATTCATTCTCTAAAAGACAAAAACAAAAACAAATCACTCTCTTTCCCGTTTTTATAGAAGGAAAAAATTATTATTTTCAAATTATTTAAATATTTACCAGTTCATTGGGATTTAAATTAGCTGACGTGGCATAATCTAGTATATTTGGATTCATTTTAGTCTCACCACCTCAAAAAAAAATCATATTCTCCCATTTACAAATGGTACAGGACATTTTATTGCATCGTATTTTGCTTTTCTCTTTTTAGCAATTTAACCAAGCATGAGTTAAAAATGATTTTTTTTTATCGTGAGCATTAAATTGGTTAGGAAGTGAAATTATTGATTGAATCCAGATATAAAATTCTAAAAAAATTATGAATTTAAAGATTAAATTGGATTTAAAGAGATTGATCTACATTTGACGTTTTTATATTAAATTTAACTTTGTTAAAGAGGAAACTATGTTTTTAAATTAAATTAACCGATTAGAAATAATCTTGAGATGTTCGCTACCTTGTTAGTGAATAACTATCAGCGAGAAGAACGAGCTGGAAGAAAAAAAATCATTTCGTGTATAGAGACGTGAGATTTGATAAACCAGACATGAATGGCACACAATTACCTTTTTTTTTTGTTTCTTATTGGCATGTCTATTTCAAAACTGAAGCAGACAACGATTTAGTGACGTGCCACCTCACAAAAACAAAAGGGGAGCATCAAACTATCGTTCTCCCTGGAAAAATAGGGAATTTATTCAGATATTTAAACACACATTATTATGATTTATACACGGACGTGGAATCGGCATCTCTCACAAGAACAGTACATGCCGGGAAGAAAATTGAACTCGTGCTCTCAGCTCGGCCGGGCCAAGGAATGTCACACGGCTTGCATCGTAGCAGCCTGCCGTCCATTCGATTACTGATGTGGATATCGAACGGTGAAGCCGAGCCTTCCTGGCCACCATTTCCGAGTGCAGCACACCCAGGAAAGGGATAAGGTGAGGAGAGATGGTGGGCCTTGAAGCTGTGAATGATATTGCTTTCTAAGATTCAGGGTCTCTGTTCGCCACAACTTCGATGTGAAAATCGTGGAGAAGGGCTACACTCACGTTTTAGGATATTATTAATTGCGTCCCTTTTGAAAATATTTTAAATATTATCACATGAAAAATATCAAAAAACATCCAAAATATTTAATTAAAAATAAATAAATAAAAATTATTTTTGAAACATAATGTGAAAGATTTCGGCAAGTTGGTCAGTTTAATTACCATTTTCAGGAAAGTTGCTTTCGGGACTTTGAGGAGCAATACAAGGCAGCATAGTCCTGGAGTAAAGCTGAAATTTGATCATGCGATGATGAATTTAAAATTTCGAGCTTGAATTATTATTATGTTTCTTCGGTTTCAATTTTAGAGGAATTCCACCCGCGTTGCTGTTTACAGATCAGAAAACACCAGCCAGCAACAGCAGCAGATCCCTTCCCTTTTTTGGGCAACTCTTAGCTTGAATCCATGGCCGTTTCATTTTTAGTATTTGATTAGGGTGCATTCCAAGGTACTTGCTGCCACCATGGGCCGTCCTCTTTTGTTCTTTCTTATTTTTAATTAATCAATTAATTATGGAGGTCTTTTTCCCACTTTGGAACTACAATATGGTCCTCTTAGCACTATTTTTTTTTATCGAATATTGAGGATGGACTGAAAAGTAAACATCAAGATGCTGGCGTTATCTTATTTTTATGCTTACTTTCTTATAACAATTCATATCTCAATGCGTGTTACTTGGAATTGCTACAATAGTGTGAATTATTATTATTATTATTATTATTAATATGGGTATTCAAATTAATTTATACACAATTGAAATTAATTTTATAAATTTTAGAAATTAATAATTATATAAAGTTTTGAATCTAAAAACAAACCAATAATCCGAACAGTTTAGCTATAGGTTAGTAGTGCGAATCATTGCTCCTATGTCAAATGGCGACGTGTCATTATTGAACTCTCTTTTGTAGTCAAATTTCCAGCTTGTAGCTGTATTGGAACGTGCCCGCTTTGGTGTAACTGGTGTGCATGGTGGGTCGTCTAAAGAAACTTTACAGGCCAGATCGTGGGCCTGATAAAGTTTAACTCTTTCTTGGGCCTTTTCCAGTTTGTAGCTCGTGACTGTATTGGAACATGCCCAGTTTGGTGTAACCAGGTGTGCATGGAAAGAAACTTTGCAGAGCAGTATTATTGGCCTGTGTCGGACCAATTCATTATCAGGCCTTGAGTAATTATTTCTTCTATCCTCTCGGTAACAGGGCCTCGTGCGCAGAACTTAAAGCAGCTATCTGGGATGATTATGGGCCAACTCCTGGCCCACTTTAAAAGGAGAGAATCGTCCAGTCTTCTCCTCAAGCTCGCACGATTTAATGGTCTGTCAAAATCTCTTCCCGGAAGCAGCTCATTGATGTCAGATCAGATCCAATCAACTTTAACTCGGGGAAAACACCGGGAGAAAACTTTATATCGCCCCGTCTTATGAACTTCCTTTTCTTTTTCTTTTTTGACAATCCATTTCTATTTTTTCTTACATTGTGAACAAAAAAAATGTAGCTTGTGAGGAGATTGATTGGGCATTAAAACAATGATTCCTTTTTATTTCATTTATTCATTTGCTTTTCAATTTTGTATCTTGCCATTTGGTTTCATTTAATATTTGTATTTGATCTAGTTTTTTCTTATTATTATTATTATTATTATTATTATTATTTAATTTTATCCCTTTGACATTTTATTATATATTTTATTTCATTTTATTTTTGTCAGTCTTAGACTTTATTTATTTTTTATTGGTTTTTTAGATTGAATTTTTTTTTCAATTTTATTCTTCAATTTTTTTTGTTGATTAGAGATTTGATTTCATGAATTTTCTGGTCTTGTTTTCCATAAAGTTAGTCGTGATCTCATGAACTGAGCCACATATTTGAAAATTGGTTCACATTGACTTCGAGATTGTTTTAGATCTTTTATTAAAATTATTTTTTAAAAAAAAATATTATTTAATATTCGGTTGATTATAAATTAAACTTTGTGATTTTCTCACTTTTCTTTCCACAGAGTTATCACAATCCCATGTGTTCAAGTTTCGTGTTAATCTAGATTCGCTCGATTGTTTTTCATAGCTTTCTTCTTGTTTTTCTTTTGATGCGTTGCTCTTTAATATTTGATATACGAAGAATTAAGATTTAAATGTTTCTCATTTTGTTTTTTTATAGAGTCATAATATCCTCACTTAATTTTTGTTTTGTCACTAATATTAGGAGGGAAAATCCGTGAAAATATTGACAACAATTTATTTATGAGCCGATTATTTTATATTTTTCATGGGTCTATTTATTTAGTATTGTTTTTTTAAATTATATTATCAAATCAACCATGTTTATTTATCGAATCAAGTTAAATCAAGTTGTATATCTTTCTTTATTTTAAAGAAAACACCAACGCGGACTCAATATTTTTCTTACATTGAGAAAAATCAAGCTTTCGGTTTGCGGCCTAGCTTGAAGCAACAACAGACATACATCATCATGATAATCCATTTTTCATTTAAATACAACAAACGTGTAAGAAAATTGACTCCCTCATAGTTATCACCACAGTGACGTTCGTCACAAAAAACAATTAAATTTAAAAAAAAACTGCTAGAAATGAGGAAATCAAATCCCTATTTGATTTCCGGCACAATCATGATAAAAACAATTAAAAATAGGAAAATCAAACCTCTCTGGCTGCATTTAAAATTTTAAAAGTAACAGCCAAGTAATCCACGTATTAATAAGTAAAGAGGTCAATGCCTGCAGGAGTCAAAGGACGAGGAATGAGTACGAGCGTGGATCCAACGTGGATCGCCGAGTTAAGCCTATCCGAAACCAAAGTGCTGGCTTTAAAGCTACGATAGATTTTAGATACATGTCTGACTTCGAATAAATAAATCATTGGCTTAGCAACCAACTCCAGCCCGGCAAGAGAGAAAAACAGGACGTGTTCGTGGTAAGACGCCCCCTCAAAAGTTTTCTCTGACCTTTAATTGGTCTAACTGTTCAAGTGCGCCAGGTATGCGGTCCTTGAAAATCTAAAGCCTAAATAAATCTCTTTTGACTGGAAAAATTACATTTTCAGGGGAAGAGGTTAAAATCTCGGGGCAGGTCCGCGGATGGAGAAATTCAAGTCTGGGACCCTTCGGCCTTTTTCTTCTGATAAATCATTATATTTTAAAAATTAAATGATTAGATTAATTTGTGATAAAATTTATATTATTTTTTAATAATTTTGTCAAGTAAAATCATTTTAAGTTTGAAATTTAACTAATCTTATGTATCCTGAAGTTAACAATATATTTTTTTATTTCCTTAATAAAAGTCAAAAGCAAATACGCGTTAGTGTTACTCTGTTATGATGACCAGACATGTTCCCGTGATTTTTTCTTCCCTGAAAAAGACATAACCTCGACTACCTGGTCAGCAAAAATAAGTTTTTTCTTAATCTTCCACTTTTATTTCCATTAGCAATCGCTGAAACCAAGGCGTGTTGTCTACGACTACGAGTTCCTGTCCTTGGCTCCCCTTTATCTATATTTGTTTTTGAAAAATAAATATATATATATGTATTTTAAATGCGTATTTTTATTAAAAAAAATAAAAGCAATAATAATAATAATAATAATAATATGTATATGTATATATTTAATTAAACTAATCAATAACTATTTGTGCCAATGAATATAAAAATAATATTAAAAATTATATTCGAATCACCTAGCTACATATAGAATAATTATTTTTCAACATAAATGAATTAATATATAGATGTTATTAATATATTTTTTACAATGAGTGAAAAATATAATTGTTAGCTAAAAAACTGATGTTTAAATATAATAAAATATAGTAAAAACCATATGATTTAATAAAAACATGTAAGATTTTAAGCTCATTCTTGACGTGATAGAAAAATAAAACAGTGTGCGATCGCTATATCAAAATATTATTTTAAATGTCTTTATATAATAATTATTTTTAAGAAAACAAAGTGTATAGAAAAAAAAAGGTTTTTTTTTAAAACTAAAGATAGTAATAAAAAGAATATCATAAATATATTAAGTATAAAGTGATAGATATTCAAAGTGTAGAGAATAAAAAATAATATATATTTTTTCAGAAAAATGCGAAGTAGAAAAAAATAAAAAACTAATATAAAAAATTGAAGAGAATATTTTTTTCTATTACGAGCGTAGTCGATTTATCTACGGACTATCTAAGTTGTTTTTTTAAAAAAAAAAGAAAAAGAAAAAGAAGAAGACTAGTACTGTAACAGACGCCCCGGCATCATTTTCAGAGCGTGATCCAAAGTCGTAGGTGGGCTGAAACTCACTGGGCTTGACCACTCGTTGAATACCATTTGTGATGCGGCGTTGACGGTGGCTATTCGAGTCTCAGGATTGTTTATTTTTGTGGCCTCCAGAATTTTGAATTTGTTTTATATATTTTTTCAGATATTTTTAATATATTAATGTGAAAATTAGAATTTAATAAATAAAAAATATGATTTTCATATTTTTTAAATACTGCATCAAAAAACAGCGACCTTTGCACCTATCAATTTTATTATTATTTTCAATTTTAATTTTTAAAATCAAAGCCAACCCAGTGGCACATATGGTCAAGTAGATAACTTTGATTTCAATTTTATTTAAAAGTAATTCTATACAAAAGGAAAGTAGGTTTTGGGAGAGCAGAAATTAAGGGCTTGACATGTTCTTAGCAAACCCATCAATTAATATTTATAGTTTTTTATTAGAGGTTTATGTCCAGATCTTACGCTATTATTGTGTGGATAATTTTTCCTTATAATATGATAAGAAAATGGAAAGCCTTAAAAAATCAATTAAATTTATTTGATTAAAAATGTCATGTTTCCGAGTCATGCTGATGTTTGGTGATCATCAAGAGTATTTTCCATCATCAAGTGGCTAGAAGAAAGTCAGGGATAAACACTTGTTTGTTTACTCTTGTGATTAGACTAAAAGCAAAATCCACTCGTTCACGCCACGCTTGTGATTAGTTTGCCACCACCGGCAATGCAGGTGCTTCTCACAGAAACCCTTCTCATTATTTTATTTTATTTGAAAAAAAAACCAGCGGATTAATATTGTTTAGGAATTTCAAATTTAATTGAGAATAAATCATCCATCTTAAAATTATAAACCCATCATTATTATTTTTTTTTAAAAAAAACATTCCTTAATAAAAAAACATTTACCATGCTTAAACTATAACTATTGAGTATTTATACAGCATGTGAAAGAGATAAACAAGAAAATAAAATATAAAAATACATGTTTGAGATTATACTATTGAGTATTTATACAGCATGTGAAAGAGATAAACAAGAAAATAAAATATAAAAATACATGTTTGAGATTATGTTCAAGATTGCTTTTTAAAGCTTTTCTGTTCAGAAATATATATATATTTAAAAAGTTTTTTTTAATATCAACATATCAAAATAATATAAAAATACTAAAAATATTAATTTAAATAAAAAATAAAAATATATTTTTTTATTTTTAAAAAAAAATACTTTTTAAAACGCAATAATAATTATTCATAGAATCATATATGATTATATTAAAAAGTGACTAGAATATCCTGTTAAAAAATATATTTTTATTTATTTAATTTGTTTTTTTTTCTACAATATAAATATTCAATAATTACAATGCTAACCCTATAGAATTTCTCCCTCCGACAACCATAGCCACATTCTCATGTGGCCTGTGTTTGACATCCATGATAGGACTGATTTTAGTGCCTTGCAAGGAATACGTGTATATGCCATGACAGCTTCCAAACACCCGTATCCATACTCACAATATGGCCTTGCATACCGTCTCGCTTTGAATTCGTCTTTGGATTTTTTTCCCCTAAACTTAACTGTCCAAGGCTCTCAGCGAGGACTCTTAACTATGGTTAGCTAAACCCTGGTTAAGTTGGCCTCTTATAAGACGATTAGCCAGTCCATTTGGAGATCATACTTTCCTGGATCCCGCCTCTTCCACTTCGCGTTAGAAACTAGAAATTGTGACACCTAGCACCTGTATGTGAGTGACAATTTTCCTTCCTTTGTTTGTTTCAAGAAGTTTCGCTGCCATCATCCTCATCCCTGTCAACTAATTTTTAGCATTTCAATGTTTTCTTTCTCGTTCTTATCCTGACCAGTTGTTTCTTCAGCTCGAAACTTCCATCTACAAGGGGTATTATTCGATATTCAATCATAGCATAAAATCTTAAAGCTGCGACGTTTTGCAGATCGCATAAGAAGAAGAAGAAGAAGATGGACAGCAAGGCACCTGATGGGAATGCAGAGTTTAGCTTCGCCAGCAACACTCCCAGGAGTACCGGACGGAAAGGGCTGCCTAAAATCCAGACACAAGATCATAACAAGAAGGCAAGCGACGTGTGTCACGATGACAGCGGAACACCAGTGAAAGCCACAACAATTGATGAGCTCCATTCTCTGCAACGGAAAAAATCAGCACCCACCACTCCCATCAAGGGCTCCCAGGGTGCTTTCAATGCTATCCCTGAAGAAGAACGCCAGAAACAGCAAGGCCAGTCCATCAGGTGATTGAATCATAGTGCTCAGAAATTAATCACGATTTGGTTGCTGTGTGATCAATTTTTCATGTTTGTGCTTTTTTATCAGTGCTTCACTGGCGTCACTGATGAGAGAGACAGGGCCAAAGTTAGTGAAAGGGGACCCGTCAAGGAAAGGAGAGGGCCAGCAGATTTCACAACATCATCATTATACACCCACCATCAGCATCAGTGATAGTGCTCTCAAGCTTACCCATTACCTCTACAATCTTTCTCCTGCTGGTATGATTAACCAAACCTTCCTCGAAACTTCACTTTCTCTAATTATTCGCATGCACTCTGGATGATATTTGCTGGGAACTGCCCGGTTTTTAATGGATCGAAAGAGTTTTTTTCCCCTCCCACAAGAATCTCTAGGAACTTGTCAGAATGTCTATATGAATCGTGTCCCCGTGGCTTGGATAATATTAAGTTTTAAATCATTGAATTAATGTGGTCACAGAGCTCTATGAACAAGCAATTAAGACCGAGAAAGGTTCATTCATAGCATCATCTGGCGCCTTAGTTACACTCTCCGGGGCAAAGACAGGCAGGTCACCGAGAGATAAACGTGTTGTCAGGGATGAAACCACTGAAGATGATCTTTGGTGGGGAAAGTAAGTTTCTTCTAAGCAGTTTTTTTGCTTCTATTAATTAATTATCTAGATCCCTTTACACTAGTCCAGTCCTTAGTTCTGATTCACTAATTTCCTTTGCAGGGGCTCGCCTAATATTGAAATGGATGAACATACTTTCATGGTTAACAGAGAAAGAGCTGTCGATTATTTGAACTCGCTGGACAAGGTATGTATATATATTTATTGATAATTGATCGCTTAAAGTCGAGCTCTCTTTGCTTTTATGCTTATTCAAATCAATCCATCTGTGAAGAACAAGTCTAATCACTTGGCACTCGCCAGAGCTTAAGCCCGTTAGTGTTCGATTTAGGCCCCGTTAGTTTTTATTCTAAACATTGGTATATAACTTACTTTAAATTTTATATTACTTAATAATATTTTTTAGATATTATTTTATTTAACTTTATTTAGTTTTTACAGTGTTATTGAATTATCATTCTTTTTGTAGAATCCATCGTAATCAAATTTTATTTTATTTGGTGGCTTTACTCCAATTGCTAATTTTTATTATTATATTATTTAATAAAAAATAATTTTGAAAAAACAAACTTGTTCAACCCAACCATGTCATGACCTGGTTGTTGATTGATCCAAATCAGTATGACTTGTCATTGTTTTAATATTAAAAAAAATATATTTGAGTTTTTTTTTTAAATCAAGTAATGGTCTTACCAATCTTTCAAATTGCTTTTAGACTTATTAAGTTTAACAGTTAAATTAAATTAATTTTTACATGATTTAATTTGAAAACTTGAGCTAAGTTAGGATTCAAATTAAAAAGTCTCAATGATGACCAACAAAGCTTGATTTAATGACACTTTTAAGGAAACTTTTTTGTGACAAAGCGCAGGTGTTGTTTTATTATTATGGGTTTTTAATGCACTCATATTAAAATTACTAGGGTGTTATTTTAACAAAAAAAAAAATTCTTTTAGAATAATGATAGAATGTTGTGTAAAAAAAATGTTATGGTTAAATATTCTTAGAAAAATATAAAAGGACATGTTAATGAGACAAAATTATCTTAGTCAGAGAGGTATCTCTTTTATTGTTATTTTAAATGACCTGATGTTTTAGGTATATCTTTTGATTGCTTTAATTTTTATTAAATATATAACATAGAAAAAATATTATGCTTTTTAAAATTAAAGATACTAATAAGAAAAGGAATACATTTACTAAAAAAATATTTTTGTTTTATTAGAATTTAAAATATTTAAAATATCAGTGATATTATTAAGTTAAAAAAACTAAAATCGTCTCGCGGAATATAATAAAAAATCTTTATTGTTCTTGTTTTTAATTTTATTATTTGATTTTTAAATACTATCAATAAGATTTTTTATGTGTATAATTTTTATTTATTTTATTAAATATATATATATGAGTTGATAACTGAAATTTTTCTTCCTGGTTGAAAAATCCTTAACAATGCCTAACTTTTTAATGTTAAGAAGTTAAATTATTTTTGCTCAACCTGCGCGTAGCTAGTAACTGTAAGAAAGAATACAGCACTAGTGGCATGGCCTTAACAGGAACCGATCAGTTGTGCCCTGTTTCTGTCCATGTTTTCTCTATCGTAAGGTTTGTGTGAGGTGGGACCGGGTGCCAAGATACGCTGAGCTTGGATTTTTTTTTTGTTTGTTTGGACTTGGAGTGGCTAATCCAGGTCTTTCCATTCCCACGACTGGTGTCCACAGGCTGGTCGTGGAAGATCCCACAAGATTAAATGTGGTGTCCATGTAAAGCAAGAGTTGCTGATGAGTGGTTATCACTAACATGCGCTAGATTCTAAATGATATTCATTGCGTGAGGTCTTACATCTCAATCCCCAATTCTTCGTTCAGGACATTTTAGGGTCTTTTGCATGCCCCTGCTTAACTGGCTGAACTTATCAACCTGTGCTACCTGGTTCTTGTCTAATTGTTTCTACCTAGGAATCGGTAATATAAACGTCAGGACTAGTTTGGAAAACGAAGGCTTGATAGTTGATAATTCAATCGAGTTACTCTCAAGCAGTCACTTGGAAAACATACAACAAATGTATAATTTGCATGAAGGGTCCTCTGATGTAACTGTTTTTGCTGTACTGTCTTCTACTTTGAGGTTTTTCCATGGACCGAAATGATACCAGGCTTCTTAATTCGTGGTAAAAAGAAATGATTGACACTTTGAATATCTTCTGATTTGTATCTGAGCTCGTCAACGATACATATGGCTGCCCAGTAGTCTTTTCTCCTTCAAGAAAACAAACATCTTTTACGTTTTGTGTTGATTGGTTAACTGATGCGAGAGTAACACTGGTAAACCTGCATTTCAGGTCTTTGTAAATGACCAGTTCCTGAACTGGGACCCAGAGCACAGAATTAAAGTTCGTATCGTTTCAGCCAGGGCCTACCATTCGTTGTTCATGCACAACATGTAAGTGACGAGGCAAAAACTACCTAGTCATTTTAACAATTTGTCTCCCTTTCTTTCATATGCTTTGAATTTTAAGCAATTCTTCGTACATGGTCTCTAGACATGCTAGCTGTTCATAGCTTAGAATGCATTGACGGTGCAAAATTATCTGCTGCCAATTGTCCACCCTTATTAGAAAAAGTTAGGCAAGTGTGACAAGAGATGCGATGATGTACTAGTTTAGTTTATTCTCGATAATTGGGTGGGTTACAGGTGTATCCGACCCACTCCTGAAGAGCTAGAGGACTTCGGAACTCCGGACTTCACTATATACAACGCCGGACAGTTCCCATGTAACCGTTACACCCATCACATGACCTCCTCTACTAGCATAGACATCAATCTTGCTAGGAAGGAGATGGTCATACTTGGCACTCAATATGCCGGGGAAATGAAGAAGGGTCTATTCGGGTTAATGCATTATCTCATGCCTAAGCGTCAAATCCTCTCCCTTCACTCTGGCTGCAATATGGGGAAAAGATGGGGATGTTGCCCTCTTCTTTGGATTATCAGGTACAGTTACCTTGGAACTTAACCGTGCAGCATGGAGCAATCATCTGCCTACTGATATGTGCCTCGTGCGATCTCCACTTGACACTCGTTTCTATTACAAATTGTTGCTAACAATTCTTCCTTTGGTTTTGTTGTCGCAGGAACCGGGAAGACAACTCTGTCCACAGATCATAATAGGTATTTAATTGGAGACGACGAACATTGCTGGAGTGAGAATGGTGTGTCAAACATCGAAGGCGGTTGCTATGCCAAGTGCATTGATCTCTCGAGGGAGAAGGAGCCCGATATTTGGAATGCCATCAAGTTTGGGACTGGTAATATATGTGTGTGTGTGTGTGTGATAGATCCGTATTCCAATTCCTTGTTTTGAGAAAATGCCAACAAGTTTTATCCTCTAATATGGATAACATCAAATGAGAACCTGTGATGTGGAGGCGCTTCATTTCAGCAAGCACATGATATTGTTCTCCCTTTTTTAGTAATTTCCATTTGACTGTACTGTTATAGCTGATAAGAATATTGCCTATATTTGGTAGTACTGGAGAATGTGGTGTTTGATGAGCATACTCGAGAAGTGGATTACATGGACAGCTCAGTCACAGGTAACAATACTATATATTAAGTATATTTGATTGAGCTGAAATAAATGTCAAAAAGATTTTTGTAAAAATAAAAATCTCCTGTATCGGGCTGCTAACTCAGCTCTTCTTGCAAATTCACCTTCATACATGTTAAGCTGCCTTTTCTGGTTGCAGAGAACACGCGTGCAGCATATCCTATTGATTACATTCCAAATGCTAAGATACCTTGCGTTGGTCCCCATCCAAAGAACATCATTCTACTGGCATGCGATGCATTTGGCGTTCTCCCACCTGTGAGCAAGCTGAGCTTGGCACAGACCATGTATCACTTTATCAGTGGTTATACAGCTCTGGTAATCATAAGCTTGTCATTTCTTTAATCCGATACCAGATTGATCTGCCATAGATGTTCTACTTCCCCTTTTTTAACCTGACAAGGTCAATTAGACTCCTGGTTCAATAGAGAGACTTGATTAGTAACTATCTCAAGTCTCAACTCCTAAACAGGTAGCCGGGACAGAGGATGGCATCAAGGAGCCACAGGCAACATTTTCAGCCTGCTTTGGTGCAGCATTTATAATGATGCATCCTACCAGGTATGCGGCCATGCTGTCTGAAAAGATGCAGAAACATGGGGCTACAGGATGGCTTGTCAATACTGGCTGGTCAGGTGGAAGGTATGCTGCTTGAAAATTAACAAATTTTATATATCACACATTTTGGTTCAGTGGGTAATTTTCCAAGTGTTTGGCGCAGTTATGGATCTGGAAAACGCATCAAGTTGGCATACACTCGGAGGATCATCGATGCAATCCACTCCGGTAGCCTTTTGAATGCAAACTATAAAAAGACTGAAGTTTTTGGGCTGGAAATCCCAACTGAGATTGAGGGCGTGCCTTCAGAAATCTTGGATCCTGTGAACACTGTATGTTGGCTGTCCTTATCCCATTTCTCAAACTTATTTCTTAACCCTTCTTCAACTATGTGCCTTCCATTAATGCATGTAATTTTTCTTGCAGTGGACAGATAAGAATGCATACAAGGACACCCAGTTGAAGCTGGCGGGTCTTTTCAAGAACAATTTTGGTGTGTTCACAAACTATAATATTGGAAAAAACAGCACGCTGGCCGAGGAGATTCTTGCAGCTGGTCCTAGTTACTAGGCAGATGCTTTCAGATTGGAGAGAGTGGAACTGAAAGGAATAAAACGAGGCTAAGCTGAATACATCTCGTAATATATATTATGCCTCGGTTAATATCAAGTCGTTTTATTTAGTTTTAATCGAACTCGAGCGTGTTATGTATAAATTGTTTTTTTTAATGACATTTCGGTCTCTTTTTTTATAGCACGCCCCTCGATCATGTAATCCTCGTTCGTGCTAGAAATGTATTTTGCCTAAGGAATTTGACTTGTCTTTTGCTTATTTCTATTTAAAAACACAAAATAAGGGGAATTTTTCAGTTTAAATTAAAAAAAAATAGTGTTTTTAAAATATTTTCATGTACTGGTATCAAAAATAATTTTGAAAAAATTAAAAAAATAATCATTTTGAAACATTTATAAATAAAAAATAACTTAAAGAAAATGAGAAAGGATGTCTTTATCCAGAGCATCAGGATACCCATCATTTATACCAGTGATCATTGCTACACGTATATCTGTTTTCCCGTCGTCTGCATTGAAATAAGGTGGGAGATATGCTCTGGGAAAGGAGCTGGAATTGTTGCAATTTGCAAGTTATGGAGGCCCGAGTCTGAGGCTTCAACGCCACATTTTCTGTCCATCTTAACATATTTTATCACCATATTATATACTAGACTTGGTGAATTTATCACACATCATCTCATTAGACACTACATGTTTTGATAATGTTTTTCTTCTTGTTCTGAAGCTCTATTTCTTTCTCTAATTTCATACTTTAGCATTACTAGATTTTACAATTTTTGTGATTTATTTTATATGTGATTGGCAAAATCTTGTAAACCGTGTAGCAAGCCTAGCGAGTTTTTTTTAATTATATATTTCAGTATTAAATTGATTGAGAATTATAGTTTCATAATTTATTTTTTATAAGATTATCTCGATTTCATGACTTGTATCACGAGTTTTAGTCTTTAACCTAGTTGACTTTAGTTTTTGTTTTTATTTTTTTAATTGGTAATTTTTTTTAATTTCATCATTTAATACTGAATTGATTGTGAACTCACCTTCTTGATTTATTTTCTATGAGATTATCCTCGTTTTATGATCCGTGTCACATGTTTTATGGGTTAACTCAAGTAGGTCAGGGTCATTTTATAATGCCCAATTTTTAGATTGATTGTTTTTTCAATTTTAACCTTTTAACACTAGATGTATTGAAAATTAGACTTCATAATTTATTTTATCTGCTTTATGTTGGGCAATCACAATCACATGACCTTGCTCGTGGGTTTAGTTGATTAACTTGTGTTGACTCGGGTTATTTTTTATTTACTTTGTATAAGGTTATCTTAATCTTATGACTCGGGTCATGAGTTTGACATGTTAATTAAGGTCAATTTTTTTTTGTTATTTTTAAAATAATATTTTTTATTTTTATCATTTAAAATTGAGTTAATTGAAAATTGAGATTCATGATTTATTTTGATTTGTTTTATATTGGGATTATCATGGTCTCGTGACCTAAGTTAAAGATATGACAAGCTAACTCGAGTTGATCTGGATCGATTCAACATATTATTTTAAAATAATTATATTTATTGTATTTAAAACATCGTCTTGAATTTTAGTGAATTAAACTACATTTTAACGAGTTATTTAGGTTGCTTTTAGACTTATCATGTCAATAAAATCACATCGGGTTAACCTCCATATGATTTTTTTTTATTAAAGAAATGTTAGTAATGTCTGGATGGTTATTTTATATTTTCAAAAATATTGATTGGACTTGAAACGTTTAGCACAAACAATCGATCTAGTAGTGTGAAGTGAAGGGGTGTTGTTTTTACTATGTATCTTCTCATGAAACACTAATAATTTTCAATAATGTTTTTTTTCTTTCTAAATCTATATATATTTTTTTAATTTTCATACTTCAATATTTAGTTTATTGAATATTGTATTTTATAATTTATCGTGTCTTGTTTTATATGTATTGTGTTTTATCAGTTATTTAAGTTATTTTTAGATTCATCAAATCAACAAAATTATATCTAGTCAATATCCATATAACTTAATTTCTTTTTACTAAAGAAATATTGGCAATGTTTAGATGTTTTTTTATATTAAATAGTTTGGCAACTCACAAGTTAATGATGCAGTGCATAAACTAAAGCAACTAGTCTTGTCTTTTCAGCTCATAGCCTAGGCATATGGTAAAATATTATTTTTCAAAAACAAAATATGTTTAAAGATTAATGATTTTTTATATATACATCAGTACATGAAGGTACTTATGAAAATAAAAATAAAATTAAAAATTAAAAATAACACTAAAAAAATATATTTAAAAAAACACTAAAACATTATTTTAAGAAAAAACATTTTTAAAGAATATTACCAAACACCTCAAGGGTTTTTGAAGTTGAAATTTGATTTTCCGAAAAGAAGGCTTATGATTTATTCTTACCAGCTATGAAGGTAAAGTGAAGATTATATTTTACCTTTGTTGAAAAAAGAAAAGGGGGAGAGAATTTCTTTTGCATTTTTCACTAGAATTCTTTGAAGGAGGTAATGTTTTCGTGTTCAGCAAAATGATTCATAATCTGTAATAAAATTGACTGAATTCCTTCACAATCTCAGTTATGGCAGAAGTGATTGCGATGTTAGATACTTTTTAAGTTAGTTTTATTAAAAAAAATATATCATTTTTTATTTATTTTTAATACTAACACATTAAAATCATCATAAAATACTAAAAAATAATATCAAGTTTAATATTTTTTTCAAGTTAAAAACATTTTAAATAAACACTTAAAAAAACATAAACAAAAACTGGGCCAGACATCCTTTATAAAACTAGTCAAAAAAGCACACATCAGAGGAGATCTAGTTCATCAAACTGGAATTGACAAAGAAGTTACTATCACAACTCAAAATGTCACCAATTAGTATCTAAGCTAAGAGTTTGTTTTTACATTACAACCTGCTTCTGAAATTTCAAATTGATTTTCACATGAAAAAACATCAATTAAAAACACTCTTAAGAAAATCACATCCACCACACAGGTTGGAACTCATGCCCCATCCCGCAAAGAGTTTACATCTCAAGCTTGACCCATGTCATTGTATCCGAAAAAATAGAACGCAAATTAACGACACTTGATACCATCAAGTATAAAGTAACTAGAATAAATATACACGAACCAAGTTCTGCATCTGAACTCAAGTTATCAGAATGACTCGAGGATGGAATTAATTCAGATGGTCTCCAGTTAAAGTATTGAATTTTTCCTCTGTTTACTCATAAGAAGCTTTAATTGTCATGTTTATTGCATGCTTCCGCTGGCATGATGAACCGAACCAAGCTGAAAGACAAGCTAAGATGAACCAAAGTACAATCAGTGACAAACTACTGCATTTTTTGTTGTAAAGGAGCTTCAAGCAAGGAAGAGTTCCTCTATCAAGATTGAGACAAGGTGGGCACAATTTTTCCAAGAGAGAACTTTTTAATCCCTCGCAAATTTGTTCTTAATCAGATAGGAGCTAATATTTTGCAAGAAGAAAAGGATCGCATAAATAAATCCCAAAAAATGTATCTCAGATTCAATATAGAAACAGCTCATGGTATCATTAAGCTATCAAAAGTACACGCACAAAGTTGACACATATGGGGATTATTATTATTATTATGTATCTGCATTTTAAAACTAAGAGTTACAAAATTCAGGTCTATGTATCCAAACCAATAGAAATTGCAATCTCAGCAGATGGATTTCACACTCCTCGAAGTTGCACATTTATGATTTAATGCTTATTCTCTATGACCAAGTCAAGAACTCTGGCACTAAATACTTTTACAGCCGGAATGACTCATTGAATAACTAAGACTCACTGGTTGAGGTTGCATCATCTTTGTGCTTAATCATACCAGAATCCACAAGGACTGGGACCTCTGCCGCAAGCCATGGAGCAAGACCCAAACAAAGTGCATGAGCTATGCCAAACCTAGGACTGGCCAGCCAGGAGCAAAATTCAAAATATCTTATCAGTTCATAATTCCACTAAATGGAAAGGATAAAAAAGAAATTATAAAGTGAGATTGGATGAAATCTAGTAAGATAAAATGTAATTCAAGAAGCAGAACAGTATCAACAACATAAGAAGTTGGAGGAGATAAATCCATTTTTGACCAGACAAGGGAATGCCCACCTCTGAAAATCAATATTATCTCATGTCAATTCATGCATAGTGCATCATTACAACATTAATGCTCAGAGTCCCCAAACCAGACCAACCACCACAAAACAGACAGCCAGAGGTAGTGCAACTACTGAGTTAAAAAAGAAAAAAAGTATAGCAAAACAACAAAACTCCTTGTAAGAGTCCATTGGAAAATAGCTTACAAATGAAAAGAATCGACAATTGAACTCCATTGATAAAGAAAAAAAACATAATGATATCCTACTTCGATTAACATATACAACTCTCTGTGCTATTTCTCCAATTTCACTAATAAATGAAAAATCAGCTATGAATTGAGCATATAAAAGTAAAGTTTCAACATCCCAATAATCCCAAATCTAGCATGTCAACAACACATATCGTTTGATTTCTTCATTCGTTTTCAATCCACATTCATTCTTCAACAAAAAAAATATCACTAATCCACAATATCAGAAATAAATCCTTAATCCACATTATCAAATAAATCGATCAACCCAACACCAATTCAATCTAATTAAAACATACCAATTTTTAGCCCAAAGCGGCTTGAAATGAACCGTCAAACAAATCTTCCCTCCTCTATACATCTACAAACATGATCACCGAAAACAATTTTAAAAAAAAAGTCAACAAAAAATATCAAAAAGAAAAAGGGGGGAAAGGACAAGAAATCAACCTTCTGAGTTTTTCCATCAAGCTGAGGCAACTCGAGTTCAGGCGCGGTAGAAGGGTAAGTAACAGGAATATCAAACTGAAGATCAAACTCGTACTTGAGAAGGTTATGAACATACCAGCACTTGCCAGTCCAACGGGTCCCTTCAGGATTGGCAGCCGATATACGGAACCAATCGTTATCGTTTGACTTGTTCATCTGTGTATAGGCGATCAAAGCCTTGTATTCCTCTTTCAGCCTCGTTGTCCATGCAGCTCCATCTCTTGGACCTGCCTTCGTTGTTAACAGTGGGATCTGGGTCAGTGTTGATTTCGTGTTTGGATCCCATCCCTCCATTTTTTTTTTGTAACCCTAACCCCCAATTTCAGATTTTATTCATTCTTTCTTTCTTTCGCTCGTTTTAGTAGCTACTTTCCATATGACGTGGCATTTATTATGGATGACAGCTCGTTCGTAGCCACCAGCATTTTTTATAAAAAAATTACACTATTAAAGATTTCAAGCTAATTTATAACGGCAAGGCTTTTGGCACTGTGAATGTGATTATTAATATTATAAAAAATTTAATTCAAAGAAACAAAAATATATATATTACTAAAACATAAAAAATAAATTGTGAAGTTGATCTTTATTATAAGAAATAAATTTGATGTGAATGTAAATTTTTGACCAAGTAATATGGGTGATTTAAAAAATATATATATTTAAACATGTAAAGATACAAATAAAAATTATTAAGAGATACCATGATTTAAGATACCATGATTTAAAATCTCTAATTGTCAATATTATCTTTTCATGCTAATTTTTTTTCATTTACAATATGATTTATTAGATAAATAATAAAGACAATTGAAAATAGAAATTAGAAAACAATTATATTGATTTTAAATAAAAATTTAAAAACATACTTTTCTCATTGAAATTTATTCTCTTATCCATGTGTTTCTTCTTCTTCTTCTTAAAAAAAATATGTTTTTTTTTATTAAAAATGTAATTTTTTTAAAATAAAACTTATAAAATTTTTAAAATGAAATTTTAATAGAGAAAACACAAAATTTTAAATCAATAATTTTTCACTTGAAATATTAAGAAATTTAACATCAAGGAAAAACTATTAGAATATGTTTGTCTTTTGATCTAGTCTTTAGGGATAACTGATCTTCAGCATAAATAAATCTTATTGTTTAGGAGATTTGTAATTCTGTTTTGATTTGTTTTAGATTTCGATTTCATCCTCTGTAAAAAACTATATATAAAGTCTTCAATTATGTCAATAATACACATATCATTTCTCTCAATCTCTTGCATTATTTATTAGCAAAACACCAAAATAATTCCAACATTATGGTATCAAAGCTTGGTTAGGTCATAACGCTAGAGATGTCAACGGAAGGGGATTTGTGCAGCCTTTAATTCCATGATTGGACGGACACTATGATCATTGGTGTATGCTCATGGAGAATTTTCTCCGTTCAAAAGAATATTGGAGCTTAATCGAGGATGGAATTCCAATAGTGATTGAAGGAGTTCAACCCACCCAGTCCAGATCAAGGCAATTGAAGATGCAAAATTGAAGGATCTCAAGGCGACGAATTATCTCTTCCAAAGTATTGATCGATCAATTTTAGAAACAATTTTGAACAAGAAGTCTGGCAAGAGCATTTGGGATTCTTTGAAAACAAAATTTCAAGGAACAACACGAGTACAACATGCATAACGACAAGCCCTTCAAAAGGTATTTGAGATGCTAAACATGAAGGCAGGTGAGTTTAGTAATTGTTTATTTTGCTTGTACAATGACTATTGTGAACAAAATGAAATCAATTGGTGCGAAGAACTTAACTGATTTAACCATTATTGAAAAAATCTTGCAATCCATGACATCCAGATTTGATTACGTGGTTTGTTTTATTGAGGAATCAAAAGATCTTGATGTAATCTCTCTAGATGAACTGCAAAGTAGTCTAGTGGTTCATGAACAATGTATGAATGCTCATTCCATAGAAGAGCATGCTTTGAATGTAACAATAGGAGACTCATTAGGTTAGCGAGGCAGTGAGACAGGGTTTTCAAGGATCCAATAGAGACGAGGCGAGGTAGAGGTGGTGGAAGACATTTTCTTGATAAATCCATTATTAAGTGTTATTACTGCCATAAATTAAGACATTTTGCATATGAATGTCCTAAAAAAGCAAGGTGAAGGGGAGGTGAACTATGCTGAAGGAGAAGGAGAAGAAATGTTATTAATGACATATGTAGGTGAGAAGACAGTGAGCATGGAAGAGTTATGGTTCCTTGATTCTGGTTGCAACAACCACATGTGTGGTAAAAAAGAGCTATTTGATGATTTTGATGACACTTTTAGAGAGACAGTAAAGTTTGGGAGATGATTCCAAAATGATTGTTGCTGGAAAAGGAAAAATCAAAATGTTTGATGAATGGTTTTATTCAAATCATTACAAATGTTTTTCTATGTTCCAGGATTGAAGAACAACTTGTTGAGCATGGGTCAGCTAACTCGAGAAAGGGGCTTGTAATCCTCATTCAATAGGAAACATGCAAGCTTTACCATTATGAGAGAGGATTGATTATGGAGATTGCCATGTCTTCAAATAGGATGTTCAAATTAATTGATCAAGTGCAGTCCAAGACGTGTCTTGAGTCTTAAGAGTCTAATGAGCAAGTGCAGTCCAATAAATGCAGCAAACAGGTGTGCTTCCAAGCCTCATCAAAGAGACTGCTATGCTTTGGCATAGCAGATATAGGAATCTTAACTTTGTTGGATTGACTCTTCTTAAACCAAAAAGAGATGGTGACAAGATTACCTCAACTGAGTGCATTATCAAAGGTGTGTGAAGACTGTTTAAGTGGAAAACAACAGAGAAAATCTTTTCCTAAAGAATCCATATAGAGAGCTACTCATGTTCTTCATCTTATACATGCTGATATTTGTGGTCCCATTACACCTATTTCAAATAACAACAAGAAATATACAATCACATTTATATATGATTATGGTTGTAAAATCTGGGGCTTATTTGCTTGTTGCAAAGTTTGACGCCTTTGCTGCTTTCAAATCCTTTAAGAATCATGTTGAAAAGTAGATTAGTCCATGCATTCACAACCTTCACACTAATCATGGAGGTAAATTTATTTCACAAGATTTTGTAGATTTTTGTGATGAGCATGATATACGTCGTCAACTTACAACAACCTTCTCTCCTCAGCAAAATGGAGTCTTAGAGAGGAAAAATTAAACCATCATGAATGTGGTTCAAAGTATATTGTTAGCAAAGAACATGTCAAAGAGATTTTGGGCCGAAGCAGTCAATTAGTCTATTTATGTTTTAAATAGAAGTCTAACATCTGCAGTTCAAAACAAAACTTTGGAAGAAGCCTAGAGTGGAATCAAACCAACAGCTCATCACTTTAAAGTGTTGGGTTGCATTATACATGCCCATGTCTCTAATTGCAAAAGAAGGAAACCTAATGTTAAAAGTATGAAGTGTATCTTACTTGACATCGGTAAAGAGTCCAAGGTCTATCGCTTATATGAACCAACATCTCAAAGAATTATAGTAAGCAAAGACATAGTGTTTGATGGGATCAACAGATGGGACTAAAATAAAAAGCCTAGAAGTTGCTAATAATCTTGTCTTAGAATGGGGAGATCAAGATGATGAACATGAAGCTGACAACACTGGTCAACATGATGGAGCTGATAGTGAAAGGGATTGATCAACATGGTGGAGCTATCAGTGGAAAGCAATGATCAACATAGTGCTCAACATGTTGATCAAGAAGTCATCATCACTGAAAGTCATCTCGAATCACATGCAAATGCCATTACTCTATAAGGCAATAACAACACGCGTAGCAGACCAAAAAGAGAGCATAGAAGGACCTATATGGATGAGGGACTATATCAGTGGGGGGAGATTGTTATGCAAAGGAGTAGTCCTGCATGGTCATGTTTGTTGTTGGGACTGACCTTGTGTTCTTTGGGGAAGCTGTGAAAGATGCAAAATGGAGAATGACCATGAATGTAGAAATGGATGCAATTGAGCGAAATGATACTTGAGAGCTAACTTTCTTACCTCCTGGAGCTAAGAAAGTTGGGGTCAAATGAGTATATACAAGACAAAATTCAATGAAAATTAGTGAGATTGATAAACACAAAAGCTTCGGTTAGTCACAAAAGGATACACTCAAGAGCATGGAATCGATTACATTGAAGTGTTCGCACCAGTAGCATGTATGGATACAATTCATTTAGTCATTTCAATAACAGCTCAAAAACAGTGGACATTTTTCCAGCTCGATGTTAAGTCAACCTTTTTGCATGGAAATCTTTTTGAAGATGTATTTGTTGAGCAACCTCCAGGTTTTGTGAAGAAAGGTGATGAGGAAAAGGTATACAAATTAAAAAAGCCATTGTATGGTTTGAAAGCAGGCTCCTCGAGCATGATATAATCGCATCGAATCATATTTCTTGAATGAAAGCTTTGAAAAATATCAATATGAGCATAACCTATTTATTAAGGCCAATGAAGGAGGTAAAATTCTAATTGTTTGCCTCTACGTATATGATTTAATTCTTACTGACAATAATGAACACATGATTACAACTTTGTAAGACATCCATGATGCATGAACTTGATATGACTGACTTAGGAAAGAATGAGGTATTTTATGGGTATAGAAGTGTTACAAAAGCAGGAGGGTATCTTCATTCATCAAATAAGATATGCGTATGAAGTGTTATAGAGGTCTAGCATGGATAAGTGCAATCCTATGCTTAATCCAATCGTACCTAGACTCAAACTCATGCAAAAATGCATCTAGAGAAAAACATAGACAACAGTTACTACAAGCAAATTGTGGGTTAGTCTAATGTATTTAACTACCACTCGGACCGACATTATGTTTGTAGTAGGTTTGTTGTCTAGATACATGAATCATCCTACAACAATTCATTTTGAGGTAGCCAAGAGAGTATTGAGATATGTGAAGGGAACTTGTGAATTTGGAATATTGTACAACAAGAAAGGAGAAGACAAATTAATTGCTTACATCGACAATGATTACGTTGGGGATTTATATGACAACAAAAACACCTCAAGCTATGTTTTTATGTTCAACTCAGGGGCAATATATTGGTCATCCAAGAAGCAACCAATTATTACATTATCTACCACGGAAGTTGAATTCGTGGTTGCTGCTTCATGTGCTTGTCGGTGGTGTGGATGAGAAGAATCATGACAAGCTTCAATCTACTTGAAAATGATAGCACAACTGTCTTATGTGACAACAACTCAACCATTGAGTTGTCAAATAATCCTATTCTACACAAGCGAAACAAACATATAGACATCAAGTTCCACTTCCTCCCTTGAAACTCACAAAATATAGTATTGTCAAGTTGATTCACTGTAATATACAAGAGCAAATAGCAAACATAATGACCAAGCCCTTGAAACTAGACACGTTCATTAAATTTAGAAGTTTGATGGGGTCTGCACATTTCCAGGTATAAACTAAGTGTTTGTAAGCACTTAGTTTAAGAGAGTATGTTAGAATCTGTTTGTCTTTTGATCTAGTCTTTAGGGATAACTGATCTTTAGCTTAAATAACTCATATTGTTTAGGAGATATATTATTCTGTTTTGATTTGTTTTAGATTTCTATTTCATCCTTTGTAAATGACTATATATATAGTCTTCAATTATGTCAATAGTACACGAATCATTTCTCTCAATCTCTTGCATTATTTATCAGCAAACCACAAAAATAAATCCAACAAAAACATATAAAGATCTACAGTAAAAAATAATTAAATAGATATTTTATTTGTATTGAATATTCTCGAGGGAAATTTTAAACAATTAAGCACATACAATTATTTAAAAAACAAAGTTGTTAATTTTATCATAAAAATATAATATTATTTGAAAACTATGACATATTTATAAAAAAAAAACTTACAAATAATCATTAGCATTATTTTGAATGCCTTATCTATAATGAGTAGAAATTTTAACACCCAACAATATTAAAAAAACAATTAAAAAATATATATGACAGAACAAAATAAATATTATTAGATTTAAAAAAATTATGTGACTTGAAGAATAAATAAAAATAAAAAAATATTAATTTTCAAATGATCATCAACACGGATTAAAATTTTAATATTAAAAAAAACCTTAATAACAATGGAAATAATAAAAATTGAAAATAAAAACTAAGAGCAAGTACCAATAAACATGAAAAAATAGGAACCATTTAAGAAATATATAAAACTTAAAGGAATTAAAATAAAATCAAAGATTAAAAGCACAAGGGCCGAAACGAAAAACAAATATATAATAAATTTCATTAATAGAACAAAATTGAAACAAATCTAAACTTTGGTATCGAAAAAATTAAACAGTTTAACACAAAACTGGAAATTAAAAGTTTGAGGATCGAAGTGCAAGTAAAATTTATAATCAATTTGCATGGAAGGATACAATTGAAACAAATTATAACTTTAATATTGGATATATTCAGGATTTCAAACCAATCAGGAAATTAAAAGACTAGAGACCGAAATGAAACTACAATATATAATTAATTTCAATTGAAGAAAAAAAAATTGAAACAAATCAAAGCCTATAGAACAAAAATAACAATTACACAAAACAATCAAAAGATCAGGGACTACAATGAAAACCCAACAAACAACGGGGGCTGATGTGCAATTTTGCTCGCAGGTGAGAGAAAAGGGGAAAAAAACTTCAACCGACCACCGACATGTCTCTGCCCATCTTAAACCCCCACACGTCGCATCCGGAGGAAGAGAATATGACAGAGAATAATTCTAGACGCCGATAGAGTATTTTTTGACATCGTATGACACCACACGTGTTGTCCAAAACCCGCGTGAGCTTGAAATGGACGGCGTGTCCAGCGATGCACCAATAATAATTCAACAGAAAAATATAATAAAAAATGGTAAATTACCGCCACACCTCTATAGATAACTCATGGATTTTATCTTATATGAGAGTATTTATGTATTTGGCTATTTAAAAAAAAATGCAATGTGTACTGTGTATTTTTGTCTTATATGAGAGTATTTTTGTATTTAGCGATTTAAAAAACTTGTGCAATAACCTTTATGCCCCCAACAGTAACTATTCTTTTTTTTTGGTCTTATATATGAGTATTATGGTTATTTTACTGTGCATAAAAAGATAAAAAAATAAAAAATACCCTCGGATCCAAGGCTAAAAATACAGTAAATTGAGGGGCAAAATAATAATTTAACTATTCAAATCCATAATACCCCTGAGTTTGGATAAACAATGAAAATCACTTTTCACTCACTGTTTAAACTCCCGATCTGTTTTAGTTGTTTTAGTAATAAAAGAAGAGAAAAAGATGAAGGTGAAGGCTATTTTTTATTTATTTATTTAATGATAAAATTGTAATATATAATATAAAACTCTTTAGTTATAAATAAATTATAATAATAAATTTGTAAAATGCTAGATATATTCTTTTGATTTTTTTAGAAATTTATTAATGGAATGTTTAGAACAGTGGTGACTACTGATTTTTTTTTTTAAATATATTTAAATAATATAAATACTTTAAATGTTATTTTTAAAATTTATTATTGATTTCAGACTATCAAAACATTTTAAAACATATAAAATATATATTTTTTTTAAAATTATAATTTTTTTTTAAAACTTTAGCGGAAACGCATTTCGCGGTTTTCTTAAATTGTTTTTTCCTCAAAAACATATCAAAATAATAAATATTTTTAATATCAATTTTGTTTTTTTAATTTTTTAACAAAATTAATTTCCTAACAAGTCAACGCGTTTCATCCCAATCCCAAACTACCCACCAGTGTTTAGTGTGATTTTCGAACTCCATTTTGGACCAAATAATTAATTTTAGGATGTTAAAAAGGTAATTTTACCACATAAGAAAGAAAACGCGCACACATACACTAGCGCCGGGGCCTTTTACGCTCTGCAGCGACATCGTCGTCGTCGTCATCAATTTACCTATTTATAAAGCCAAAAAGCCCTATCCCAAAAGGTGTCAAACGCCAACAACGTCAAAGTCCCGCTGATTTCAAAAAAATAAATCAATATCTCAATTCTATGCTTTTTCTAGCGACAAAACCACATCTCTCTTCCTTCAAACCCTAACCCACCCATTCACTCCAAAATCAAAATCCCCGCCGTGTACAGAACCAAATTCTACGCCCAACAATAGCTTCAATGGACCAAGCGCGCTCTCTCCTGACCGCAGCGAATTCTCACGGCGATTTGACCGTTAAGCTCTCCTCTCTTAAGCAAGCCAAAGATGTTTTATTGTCACTCGAGCCGTCGCTGGCGGCTGAGCTTTTTCCTTCCCTAGTCGAACTGCAGTACTCGCCGGAGGGAATCGTCCGACAAAAGCTTGTCGAGTTAGTTTCGAAACCCTAGTTCTACGTTTTTTTGGTCAATTCATCCTAATTTTCTGTTATGAATGCTCGAATTTAGCTGCTAATTGTGTGATCATGAGAAGGTAGTTTTAGGGTTTCTTTGTAATTGTCAATGTGCTTATGCATACTAGCTTCCTCATTTTTTCTGTGATTGATTGTTTATAATAAAATGGCTTCTGTATTATTTTTGTTTTATGTGGCTGTCAGGGTAATTGAAGAAATTGGTTTGAAAGCAATGGAGAATTGCTCAATACTAATTCCGGTGTTATTGGCACTTTTAAGAGATAACGATTCTATTGTTGCAAGGGAGTCTATTGTTAGTGGCACACATTTATATTGTGGTGTTCTAGAGGAAATGGCATTGCAGGTATCTTTCTGTCTCTATCCAACTATCCCTTTTTTGGGCGACTAATCTGAAGTTCAATTCAACTTGGTTTGTTGTCATTTTGGATGTAGCTTATAAAGAATTTTTCCCTTTATTTTGTCAGACATTTCAATGTAATCCATCGTTTCTCTTGCTATTACTGAAACTCTCACTTGCTTTTTTTTAGTTAAAATGCTTTTATTTCATCTTCTCACTTTTTTTTATCATGCTTATTTTGGAAAATTATAGCGTCACCGGCGTGGTAAGGTTGAACGATGGCTCGAAGGGCTATGGATATGGATGATTAAGTTTAAGGAAGCTGTCTTTGCAATTGCATTGGAGGTATGGCGTGAATATGATTATTTATTTGAAGAGCAACTTATTCCCCATATATAAGTCAAGTCATGTCATGTGTTTTTCTTTCTTTCCTTCCTTCCTTCTTTTTTTTGCTGGTGGGGGTATCGTTGTGTGGGTGTATGGGGTTTGTTACAAAAATTATCTATTCATTCCTCTGCCATTTGCTGTGTTTAGAAGAGCTAGCTAGCTTGTGAGCAATTGGATTTTTGCAACCTTCATGTTAAATGGCTATAAGAAAGTTTCTTGTGCGTAAAGTAACTCGACAAAACTATTGGCAGTAGACAGTGATATTATGTTATTCATGTCAATGACGGAGGGATTCTTTTTTCATTGAACTGTTATAACATCAACTGCTGCCTCTACTGATCAAGTCTAGTCTTTTCAATTTGGGGGAACTTTCTATTCCTTTGCACGAGGCATTTGAAACATATTTGATAAACTGAATGTTGCTTTAATTTGACTGTAGCCTGGACCTGTTGGGATAAAGTTGCTGGCGTTGAAATTTTTGGAAACATACATCTTACTTTTTACCACCGAGACCAATGATTCTGATAGACTTGTTGCAGAAGGTTTTGCATTCTGACCTTTAATAGTTTATTTCTATAAGAGGACTTGATTGTGGTCTTTTCTGTCTGAAGTCTTTTCTTGACTTTGATCTGTGGTTTTCTTAAAAAAGAGGTAATAGCTATGCCTTCTAATTTGTCTCTAATTCCTACAGGAAGCGGAAGCAGACAGTTGTTCAACATTTCATGGGTAGCTGGTGGGCATCCTGTTTTGGATCCAGTTTCTCTGATGTCAGATGCCAATAAGACACTTGTCATTCTTTTGGAATTTTTTTATGGTCACCTGGTAGTCTTCCTGGTGCATTGATGATCGCTGTTGTCAATTGGTGAGCCACAGCTTTTAATAAATTGGTCTATATTAGTAAATGAACATGGATATGATATGGTTATAATGGTTCATTGCAATTTTGTTATGATAGATTTTGATATTTTTATGGTGCTTATCTTCTTTTGTTACAACTCTCAAATTAACCGTGCCCTTTCCCTTTTTCCATCTTTGCTATTTTCTTTCTTGATTGTTTTTGGGTAAATAGTTTCTTGACATTTTATTTGGGAGTCTAAAGAGCCAAAACCTTGAAGTGCATCCTTTATTTGGCTATAATGAGATATGGTCAGCATCCATGCTGTGGGATTACTATCAGAAATCTTATGTCTGTTGCTCTTTGTTATCTTCTGGATGGTGTGGGTCATTCATTCTATCCATTTAAATGCATGGAAGGTCTAAAGGCTTTCTGAGCATCACAGGATACCTTCTTAAGGAGGGGAAAACTATTTGTATGATGCCATTTTTTATAATTTATTTGTGGCACATTAATACCATCTTTGTGCACCTAATTATTGCTCATACCCAAATAGTTGTTTTGTTTGTCTGGATATCCGGATGCATTCATCAATATCAGCCAGTGTTTATTCTCATTTGGCATGTTTATGACATATATAGCAGCAGCATTTTTTTGTACTTTATCCTAGCTCTTATGCATTCAAGCACCTGCTAACAACTATTGCTCATACCCAAATAGTTGTTTTTGTTTGTCTGGATATCCGGATGCATTCATCAATATCAGCCAGTGTTTATTCTCATTTGGCATGTTTATGACATATATAGCAGAAGTGTTTTTTTTGTATTTTATCCTAGCTCTTCTAACAATATGCCCCCATATGTAAAGACACATGTGGGTGTGCAATATGTCATTTCCCCTATAATTACATCATCGACTCATTTTCAGCTTCGCTGTGCCCTTCACTCTTCCAAAAACTTTTGCAGGTTTGTTTGCTGCGTCATTGAATATTTTTCCGTTATCCCAGCTGGCTGTTTAAGTAGCCATTAACCTTAGTATGCTACATGAACGTGAACATTTGATTTCAATCATATTAAATGATGCATGAATTTTCCAGCTCTGGTCTGATGGGTATTTTCCAATTAACAAAAAGCCTTGAGTTTGTTTATAGATGTAACTGCATAGTAGCTTGAGCTACATTATATTCAAGATCTTAGAGGGATAATCAAAATTTGGAAGCAGGTTGTAGTGCAAGTTCAACTGCTTGTTTGAGGTATGATTGCAGCATGCTGACCAAATCTCTTATGAGGAATTATTGGGCCTGGATACTGCTGCATTGGTGGTTCAGACAATGGGAGTTACAGGGCTAGACAGCGCCTATGTTTTTTTGGATACATCCGAGCACCATTTGCCAAGTGATAGGAATGGTTAACTGATGGTAAATGATCTCCCCAGGTGCTGAGAAAGACTGGGTAGTCAAGCTATGCAGTTTATGCTTTGTAAACTGTTAGAGAGATGATATGCTTTATAAATTTTTTTGACGATGTCCTAGATATTTGAAAATGTACCTATTGTTTTGTTACAGTTAATGCACAGCTCAACACCTTAATTAATCGAAATTATTTTTTAATTGGGGATTTGCTTGCTTTACATGCTATTCATTTATCATGTTCCAAATTTCTGTCAACTGTTTTAGCTGCAATGCATTTTTTGCATGAAGTTTATGTATATCTGCTGGCTTTATTGTCAGTAATAGTAACTCAGCTTATATAATCGAGTTCTGTCTGCTAGGTCATTGTCCATAATGTCAAATGTAATATCTGAGTTCTGATGGCTTTTGAGTTGGGTGCTGAATTTTTTCTTTGAGATTGGATTGTGCAATATGTGCATCAGCTTAGCCTTGACACTGGAACCTATCATTCTCTAAAAATAGATTAGAAGTTTGCAAATGGGCCTTTGCCATCCAGCAGGATTATATGCAGAAAGGAAGACATTGTAACTGTGGAACTTTTTTTGCCTGAATACTTTTCACCAAAGTCAGTGAATGAGTCTTAATTTGTTCTGATTCTAAAAGCTTCTGGAAAGAGTGGGTAAAAGGAGTCATCAATATGACTATCGGGTGAACACTAATGACTTTTCATTATCCTCGAAGTATTTACATGGATGGGAGTTTTATTTTGTTTGTGCTCTTGTGGATTGTAACTGAAGCAAATATGCTTGGAATTTTACATTTAACCATCAAAAGAGATGGAAAAAAATACACAAAAATATTTGCAATATATCTGTACTTAAGCATGCTTGGAGTTTTGCTTCTGGCTGTCACATGCAAATATCTAGGTGATGATGGTGCTGTTGTTTAAGGGTTGCAAATGCTTAGTCTCAGTTTCTATGCTGTCATCTTTTTTGATGATCTTCAGATGCTAAATATTGTTTACACAGATGACTATGTTTTGCTGAGTTATTTCTTCAAATTGCAGTATTTGTACTTGGTTACCAGGTTTACATACATTATGAATGCATAGGCAAAACCTATTTGCTATTTTATTATGTCGGTATGAGAACAAGGTCCTTAATTGTTGTTATGAGGGTATTTTAAATCCCAAAGAAGTATTGTGTGGCAGGGATATAATGATAAAAGGGTAAAGAAATTCATGGAACTGCCCTTGGAGAATGGCAGACACATTCCCAGTTGAACTCCATGAATTTATCAAAACAAACTCATTTCCTCTTAAAAATGAGGTTATCTTCATGTTGAACAAAGATAGGCTGTTTGAATGGACAGCTGCCTCTTCTTTGAGATATGTTCACAAAATATGAGAATGTCATAAATTTTGACGAAATATACTATTGAAAGCAACGGTGTTCCCCCCTTCAGATACAAGGCTGTATATTTAGATGATAAAAATAAATGTAACATATATCTAAAGATTTTATGTGGTAGCATTGATGCTTTGTATGCTGGAGTACTGAAGGCTTTCACATAATTTAGAAAAACTCAATAGGCATTTTGTCATAGTACATGGTTTTGCAATAATATTGATGTTATGAAAGCTTTGATTGAGGGTTTGTTTTGATGAATTGAATTCATTACTCATATGCTGCTTTCTTTGAGGTGGTATTATGGTCATAGTTTGTCATATACAATGGGATCGGATGTTTGGATGCGTGATTGCAGCTCCACTTATTATACACTGGCGTCTTTTCTTATTTTCAGAAGAGTTAAACCAAATTAATTAAGTACTCAATTGTTATTTTCTTGGATTCTCCCAAGAGTAGATATCTCAGTTGATTATGTGCAGCAGTATGCAGGAGCTCTAAAATAGACTTCTTTGGCTACAAGATTTCATCATTTATAGCATCCATTCCTTTAGTGTTCATCTTGTTGTAAAGCTATGTAATGTTCATTGGTTAATGTGGACCATCTCAGTTCTAAATTCTTCATGACCTTTTAAAGATAGTGTTTATAGTTGTCCATTAGCTCTTACTGGAGACAAGCACACAATTTCAAAAGCTAAGCACGAGTAACTCTAAAGGGAACCTATCTTGTTTGACAATAAAGGAAAAGAAAAGGTCTAGATTTTGTTGGTGGCTGATGCCAATGAAAGAGTAAAGAAGATTCAGTGAGGGGATTGAAAAGATACCGTAGCATACTTATGCAGTGCAATGGGTGATATATATTTCATCATTTGATTCTCTTCTCGATATGTCATAGAATATGGATTACCTTCATAAGCCTTTATGACAAGTCTTGAGAAGTTAATTGAACCCAAAAGGGGAGAGCTTAAGGACTAGCATGTGTTTAACCTTTTTCACCATTTATGACAGCATAAACAGATTAATGTTTAATTGGACTTGATTCTCATATGGAGTTAGTAATTCATTGTCAATGTTAATTGTTAATATGGCAATACAAGCCGGTTCCAGTTTCTGTTTAATTTCATACAGGGAAGTTTTTATTTATTATTATTATAAGAAACAATAATTCATACCGGGTGAGATTAGGATACAACATTATTGTTGGTCTATATTGTTGTTCTAGCATGTCCCCTTACTGCCCAGTCAATTTTCAATTTCCTGGTCGCCCTGTAAACTCTCAAGTGTGTTGACCTTAATAAATCCAGCTAATGTGAATCTATCTACCTTTTCAAATGGAAGATTTTTTATTCTCCTTTCTGGAATCTTGTTCCTTTTCTATTTGAATAAAACTTCCTTTTGTCTGTAATGGTTTTATAACTATGTGCATTTGAGGATTACAGTGAGCTTAATGATCGAGAACTGGGAAAGGTGTGGGTTTTCTATGCATTTGGCCTTCAAATGATTGTCATCTTCTATCTCATTACCTGGTTTATATGCTCTACATGTATTGTTCAAGCATTTCCCTTTGGCCTTTACTATCTAATTTGGCTTTAAACTCTAATATATCTGTTGTGGGGTACAGTTGTGATGCACCTTTTTTATTTGTCTTATCAATAGCTTCCCTTCCTAGCAATGTTTTCAGATTATGTCTTTTAATCATCCTTGGATTCTATTTTTCTAAAGTACTTTGATCTAAAGTCTCAATGAATTTTTATGCTTTGTTCAAATATCATTTTTGATATCATTTAGGTCCTTGTTTTGTTTCTTTCTCAGAGTTTCTCAAATTACTCTGTACATGGTATTATATTAGTTTCTTCTGTATCTGATGACCTACTTATCTGTCTGACAGTCTTGCAGCTGTAGCGCGGAAGAGGCCGCTTCATTATGTGACTGTTTTATCTGCCTTGCTTGATTTTGATCCAAAAGTTGAGAAGGGATGTCATGCTGCTAGTATTCAATACTCTTTAAGAACTGCTTTTTTGGGATTCCTGCGATGTACTTATCCAACCATCTTGGAGGTGAAGTTGCTTTGCATTTTAACCTCTTTTTGATAAAAAAAACCCTTCTCACTCTGCATCACATGCCTTTATTCAATACGTAACTGTACACTAATTTACAGGTAAAAACCTTATCCTTGTGTTCAATAAGGAAAAAAAAGCTCATTAAATTCTGAAATCACCAATTGCATCCCAATAAAATTAAAGGAATTTGAAAGTTAAGAAAACTACCAAATCATTCAATTCTTTGTTGTGGAGTCTATAAATAACTATTTCAGTCTCTCCCTTCCCTACTGCTGTTGGTTTTATGGCAGTTATAGCCCTGCCTATCAATTCTATGTTTTAACCAGAATCTGCTGCTGATCTTGGCGCCACTTGCCACTTGCCACTTGCCAAATGCAAAATCTTTTACCTCCTATCCTCCCGGGCCACGGGTATTCTATATCACAAGCATGTTTGTACACTGCACATGATTTTTTTTAGAGACATTCTAGACTACATAGTACTGTCCATATGTGGTCTTTAAGGATGAAGCATCAACACAAATGAAATGCTACCCTGCTTTGAAACTGGAATGAATTTTTTTTATTCTATTAAGGGAAAGTGTTATCATAACTCTTTTATTTATCTTCACACTGACAAATTCGGTTTTTATTTCATTTCCAGTCAAGGGATAAATTGTTAAGGGCGTTACGTGCAATGAATGCTGGGGATGCTGCTGAGCAAGCTATCCGGCAAGTTGATAAAATGATTAAAAACAATGAGCGAACTTCTCGTGAAGTCAGGTTTAGCAGGGTAATTACCCTTTCAAAATACTGTCCATCACAGCTGTAATCGCTCTTGTTATTGTTTGGATTATAATCTTTCACTGAATTTTGATTGCCTTGTTTGATTTGTTTCTGATCCTTAGGATGATCAACCGACAAGCCAACTGGCTGTTTCAGGAGATCAGCTACGGAAAAGATGTGTGCCTATGGATACTGAAGAGCAAGCTAATGGTCATGAAATGGCTCAAAAGCGGATTCGTTATGGTCCTAACATTTTGTCAACTACACCAATCCCAATCAATGACTCTGGACCGGATTCTGTATCTGTTAATGGCGTCTCTGCTAATGTTCATGTATCAGATAGTGATTTGACTCCTGCAGAACAAATGATTGCAATGATTGGTGCATTGCTTGCTGAGGGAGAGAGGGGTGCTGAATCACTTGAACTTCTTATTTCAAATATTCATCCTGACCTGCTTGCTGATATTGTCATTACTAATATGAAGCATTTACCTAAGTCCTCCCCTCCTTTAACAAGGCTTGGCAGCTTACCAGTAACCATGCAAAATTGCTCTTTAAGTAGTCCAGCACAGGTAGTGGCACCATCAGCTCCAGTTTCTTCTGCACAAGGACCCTTTCCTGTGGTTACTACATGCAATGTATCATTGTCTGATACACCCATTGTCAATAATTTCCCTGTAGATTCAAAACGTGATCCAAGAAGGGTATGTTCACTAGCCTATAATTATTTTTTACCATGTGCCTGTGTGCTCAGTCTATCTGAGTCACATGTTGCTTGAGATACTGAATTATCCTTTATTTTCAAATAACTTTCTAGTTGCTTTCTCAGGATCCACGCCGCTTGGATCCACGCCGTACTGCTACATCGGTTGGTGTTCCATCCGTTGCTATTGTGGATGACCATGGTGGAATGCAACCTGAAATGGACGACTCTGTTTCTTTGAGTAAGGCTTCTCCTCTTCCTGTTGTGACATCAGTTGAGAATCCTCTGGAACCTCATATTTCACACAGCAAAATTGAGGATAACAGTTTAGAAGGTCTACTGGTTTCTAAAACTGATCAAGTAAGCATGAACGAGGAGGTTATCTGTAGACCTGAGGAAATTGTCCCCATGTCAGAGGCCAATGCTTTCTTCAGATCAAACATTTTCTCCTCCTCACACTTCTGAGGAGGGTGATGTTGTATTGAAGCTGTCAGATTTTGAAGTGGCATCTGGTGCTGACATGTTATCTGTGATGGAACCTGAACAGCTTTCTCCAGATGTCTCAAACATATCTGTGCCTGAAGAGATCTGTCAAGTTGATTTACCTCAGCTTCCACCGTACATTGAACTCACTGAAGAACAGCAGAATACTGTGAGACGGTTAGCAGTTGAACGGGTTATTGAATCTTACAAGCATCTCTCTGGGACTGAATGCATCCAGACACGCATGGCATTACTCGCTCGATTAGTTGCTCAGGTAGGACCAACAATGATCTGCATGTAGTGTGCAGAATAATATATTAGTATAAGCCGGATCAGGAGTTAAAGATTATAAACGCTGTTCGATGCTAACCTGCTATCCTATACATGTTTTTTTTCAAAATCATAGAGTAGTTTTTTTTCTTCAGATCAATGCAGATGATGACATTGTTGTGATCCTGCGAAAACATGTTTTAGTGGATTATCAACAGCATAAGGTATTTCCTCTCTTGAACTAGCAGTTTCAACTTGTTTTGATGTATCTTCTATTGCTTTGTCTAAGTGTAGAATTCATCCACGGTGATATCTTTTATGACATGCATGGAAATTTGCAACTCTTTCTATCTAACATTCATGCTGTGAGTGTGAGTTGATAATCATCAAAGTTGGTGTTCCATTATTTTTGGTGTTGCATAATGTTTGTAAAGTTAAATCTTATAAAAATCTAGAAATTGTGCCTATGCTGTTTTGATGAGAAATAAACAACATTTAGTAGTGTTTTCTGAAGAAGTTTATTATCAATGAAATGTACTTTCTTTAAGAATTTGTTGCCACGAGTACATTTTTCATTATTGGAGTCAATAAGCTTAATGTCGTCTGTTTTTTACTTTTTTAATTTTCTGTTATCTGACTTTTCATTTCTTTTTTGTCAGGGGCATGAAGTTGTGTTGCATTTTTTGTACCATCTACACTCTCTAACAATTTTAGATTCCGTTGGAAGTGCTTCATATGCTGCTGTTCTATATGAGAAATTCCTTTTGGTAGTGGTATGGATTCTTCTTCAGCGGCTTGTCTTAAATGACATGTTTACAAATAATAATTTAATCTTTTAATACAGGCCAAATCTTTGTTGGATGCTTTTCCAGCTTCAGACAAGTCTTTTAGTAAACTTCTTGGTGAAGTTCCTTTCTTACCTGAGTCTGCCTTCAAATTGCTAGATGATCTCTGCCAGTGTGATATTTTTGATTCACATGGAAAAGAGGTTCATGATGGTGAGCGAGTAACTCAGGGACTAGGTGCTGTATGGAGTTTGATTTTGGGGCGTCCAAACAACCGGCTGGCATTCTTAGATATAGCTTTGAAGGTAACTTGCCTATGCTAATCTGTTGGCATTGAGTATGATTTGTATGTTAAATTCATGCTTATGAACAACTGGCTGGCATTCTTAGATACAGCTTTGAAGGTAATTTGCCTATGCTAATCTGTTGGCATTGAGTTCGTTTTGTATGTTAAATTCATGAAATGCTTCACTTTGAGTCGGTTATTCTCTGAGTGATATTGGAGGAGAGTGATTTGATGTGGACATTTTTTAGGAATTCCAAAAACCCTCAGGTGTTCCTTGTATTTAAAACTCAGATAGCCTAATTTTGGATTATCTAAAGGTGAACTAATTCTGAAAGGAGACCTTTCCCTGTGCGAGGAAGATGCTAATGCAGATTGGAAACATTTATGGGCTTCCTTACCTGATATGGATTTTATTGCTCCTTTTATATTGGTTGTACATTATTATGAACAAGAAATGTGAAACCTATTGCAAATATGAGATAATAAAGCTGGTTACTGATGCCTGCAACAGTGACATGAATCTGGTTATGTTATCCACTGTTTTTTCAGTGAAAGCTGGTTTTTTTGGCATAGCATCATCACTGTTTTCTCACCCTGTCTGATGCATTTATGAATCATGGCAGATCAATCTTGTATAAGTGTTTTATTTTTGCAAGTTGGTTTGGTTAAATAGTCCGACTTTTATACTAATTTTATCCATCATTTTACACAAAAAGTCCCTCTGATGCTTTTTATTAATCTAATATGAAGAAGAATTGGTGAAGCTCCACTAGAAGGCATTTTAGCAGTCATATATAGAAAGTACTCCTATGAATTACAAATAACATTTATTGCTGATGCATTTATATCTTGATGGCAGTGTGCTGTTCATTCACAAGATGACATTCGATCAAAAGCTATCAGGCTGGTATGCTTTCCTTTTTGGCCTTCAAAACTGTTGACATTCTGCTAATGGACTTCAGAAGCTGCTGGCTTGAATTTTCATGTCAAACTGAATTTCACTTCTACCCACAGTGATTGAAACTGGATCATTTTCTCTACATGTATTATTTTTCTGGGCAGGTGGCAAACAAACTCTATCAGCTAAACTACATATCACAAAATATTGAGCAATTTGCAACAAATATGCTGCTCTCTGCTGTGGAACAACGTTCTTCAGATATCAATCCTTCACAGTCAGTATCCACTGATCAGGTATGGAAAATATACTTTGTATGACATTCATATATTATTTATTGAGGTCAATGCTATCTTAAATGTGGAGGCTTTCCTTCATTAATCTTGCGCGGGGTGTCTGGAGGGATATGAATGTTGGATTTTGCTTTTACTGGGCCTTCAAATGTGAGCTATACACCCTGATTGAATGGATGGATTATTCCTCCAGATTGAAGGCATGTACCATGACCGGAGGTATATAGTTATGCTCCTTCTATGCCCTGAACAATTCAACAGTTGTGTGCTAGTGTCTCCTATGACAGACCAGGAGAGTTAGTATATACCTCAAATATTTCTCTCCTTTTATAACAGTTTATAATCTGTTTAACATGGGTGCTAAATAGTTCTTTTGGTACATGAAGATAATATACCCCTGTTTAGGACTGCTGAGAACTTGGGGAAGAAAGGATAGTGTATCAAAAGTAATTCTAAAACCAAAACATTTTTTTTTCTGATGAAAATTTTGTAGGTGGTAAGCCAGGAAGTGTCAGTTAGTTGCTCTCAAGTCTCAGAGACTGGAAATTGTGAAAATGACTCCATGAAGGGTGCACAACCATTAGTCCAAAGTGTTTCAACCATGTCATTTCCTGAAGTACAAAGACATATTTCTTTATTTTTTGCTTTATGTACAAAGGTTTGTCTATCTTGCACCATTTTTGACCTTGTGCAGTTAATTTAAGTCTTTTCATTTCAGTTTTTTCACAATGCTGACCAAACTCTCTAATCTTTCAGAACCCTGGTCTCCTTCAAACTGTATTTGATATCTATGGACAAGCACCAAAAACTGTAAAACAGGTCTCTCTTTGTTCGTTTAATTAATTTCTCTAATATTAATAGCTTGTAAAGATTTGGTGACATTTGGCTATTGTCATGTAGGGGATAGACTTCCCAAGTGATTTCTTCTCTCTTTTTTGAATATACATGATCCTGTTACCTCTTCCTTCTTCTTTCTTTCCTGGCTGACATAGTAAATGTCACTGCTCAAACAATTATTTGTTCTGTACAATTTTAACTTGCCTCGTCGAATGCAGGCTGTTCATCGCCATATTCCTGTTCTAATTAGGGCTCTAGGCTCATCTTATTCTGAGCTGCTTCGAATAATATCTGATCCACCAGAAGGGTGTGAAAATCTTTTGATGCTGGTAACTTTCTTTTGGAGATTTTTATGAAATCTTGTTCCATTCTTTACTCTTTTGCTTCTATTTTCAGATTTTCTATTCATGACTGGTGCTGATTGTGGTTTTGTTTCTGGTTAGGTTCTTCAGATATTGACTCAAGAAACAACACCTTCTGCTAATCTGATAACCACGGTCAAACATTTATACGAAACCAAGTTAGAGGTTACTTGAGAACCAAGCTTTTACAATCTCCAGCTTTAAATAATTGTTATGCTGGTCCTAAACTCTGCTAAACTTCATCCTGCAGGATGCCACGATTCTTATTCCAATCTTATCTTCACTTTCAAAGAATGAGGTCTGCTCTGTTGTTTTTATCTTGCTTATCTCTAGATTATTTTATCAAGCACCTGCATATTTGTACATGTCAATTTAAATCAGAAAGATGAAGTTGTGGACAGAAGTTTAGACTTAGAAACATAGAAATCATCCACTGAATCTTGTATGGTGCTGTGGCACCTATTTAACTAACCATATTTTTTGTGCTCTATAAATGAGTTAGAAAAATTATTATCTATTTTAGGAAAAAAATGGATGGGTTAAGTGTTTTATCGTATTGGCTTCTTGTATAACTGAGTTTAACTTCCTTTTAATTTTTATATTTCGAATTTTATACATATTCATTTCCCTCCAGTTATCCTGTTTTTTTTTCACTGTTAGGATTAGTTTCTGGTGCATGTGATTGATGCTCTTAAACTGTGATTCAATCTGTCTAGTAACTTTAAAAGCTAACCCTCTATAGCTTAATTGTCCCAATGTTTGAAGTTATTACTAGAAATTATCTAAATGGTTTTAGAGCTGGTATGCACAGGCTTCTTGACCAAGTCTCTGTAGATTGACACACTGTTTGTAAAACAGTCACTTGGTGACTTGTTCTTTCATTTTCATTGATCATTGCATGGACTTTTGTGAGCTTGTCATTTATTGATTATTGACACCAGAGTTTCGGGCAGGATCCATAGTAAACTGAGGACAAATGAAAATAAGAAGGAAAAATAGCTTCCAAGTCCTAGTTAATCAAACCAAAATTTCAGATCTGTTAAAAGGGTTAAATTCATCACCCTCATATATAGCATTAATTTCTTGACCACAAGAAGGCCAAACCACAGTTTAGTTATTATTTTTCTCTTTTTGCATGACATTCTAGATGGTAGGTAGTGTTTGATATGTTGAACAAAAATGCAGTAGACAAGATAATTTTTTCATGAAGTTGTTAGGTGCATCTGTGGACAATACAAATTATTTTGTCTTGTCCAAGCTGTTCCAGTGGAAAAGTGTTTGTCCAACTAAAAGGATAGGATAAGTTTGTCTAAATCTTTGCACAAGGGTTAACCATGGTAGATTCAGGTTAATGTAAGGATAACATCGATTATTATTATAGTTTTAAAATCTGATTTGAGTGCCGACATAGGATAAGACCTGAGTCATGGATCAAGTTGATTGTTGACTGTTGACACAAGTTAATACAAGGATAAAAGTGATTGTTATTATAGTTTTAAAACTGAACTTAAGGGTTGATCCGGGGTGAGACTCAAGTTATAGGCTGGGATGGTCAACTCAAGTTGACTTAAGGAAACATAAGAATTAAACGATTATTTTCATGGGATGAGATGGTCAACCTAGGATGATTCGCGCCAATGTAAGAGTTATTATCATAGTTTTAAAACCCAACTTGGGGTTGATTCAAGGTAAGACCTAGGTCATGAGTAGAGAGAGTCAACTTGGAGCTTAATCGATGGCAAGGCCTAAGGCATGGGTTAAGGTTAACATGAGTTGATCTTAGTCAACGTATGAATAAAAATGATTATTATAGTTATAAAACCTGCCTCGAGAATCAATCAAGGGCAAAACCCGGGTCACGGGTCGGAAAGGTTAACCTGAGTTAATCTTAGTCAACATATGAATAAAAATATCTAATATTATAATCTTAAGTTCTAACTTGGAAGTCGATCCGAGACAAGACTTTGGGTCACTGATTAGAAGGGTCTACTCGATTTCACCCAAATTAAAACAAAAAAGGATCAAAACAATCTCATTTTGACAAAAAAAATCAAATTCATTGCAATTTTTCTTGTCTTTATCTTGGGTCAGCTTGAGTTTTTTATTGAGTTATGTAGGATCAATCATTCCTCTATGCTTCTTAAACTTGGACGATTCTAGACCCTCGGTTGGCCAGTTCCCATTTAGTATCTACCGTACATAAAATAAGATAAATTGTACAGTCTAATCCAAAATACACTATACACAAGAAAAGATAATTATTTGTTCAATCTTGTCTAGTTTTGTTACCAAACACTTGGCGAAATACTCGCATCCTTCTCGTTTTGCAAAAGTCTGGCTTGGATGCTGCTGTCAAATTCTTGTAGATTTCTATTAAATGCTTGGATGTTAATCATTTTATGATGGCAGGTTTTGCCTATTTTCCCTCGCCTTGTCGGACTTCCTATAGAAAAATTCCAGATGGCACTTGCTCATATTTTACAGGTTCTTGTGAACTTTATATTGTGATTTTATTTTTCATGAACTATATATATCATGCTTTATTGTTGCACGTTTTTCCTTAAAAACAACTTATCATTGGAGAAACTAGTTTTCAACGTTGTTGGCCACACTAATCTTCCTTTATTTATAGGCTTCTTTGGATATTTGGAGACTGTAACGGTATAATGTCACTAGGTTTCACTTGTCCTGTCATTCTGTGGGAAAATGAATTTTATGTGATTTCTTGAAAATCATTTGTCATAATGCCTAAGTGGATTGTGGGAGTGGCACATTCACAACATATGGCCATTGAATGTTATTCTTTACCAATGTTGGATAATGTCATTTTTTGCTCAAAAGGATAGATATAAATGATCCAGACAACTGGAAATGATTCAACTGTGGAATCCATTAAGTTTTAACAATTTTGTTTTGAAGAATTTTGAACTATGCATGCAATAGTATGGATGGCTTTCCTAGGCTTTTGCTCTTCACACCAACAGCTATCGCATACAATGATTTGATTTTACCTTTTCTGAAGGCAAGAAAATTGCTTACTTTTAATAACTGTTTATACAGGGTTCAGCTCATACAGGTCCAGCTTTAACACCAGCAGAAGTGTTGGTTGCCATCCATGATATTAGTCCCAATAAAGATGGGCTTCCACTCAAAAAGGTAATCCCTAAGTTTCTGAATTGATAGTTTTCATCAGAAGAAAACATTCATTTTTTTCCCACTTGGTAAGCTATGATGAACCGTGAATTTCTTATGTTTACTGTAGTGTCAACTTATATGGCTGCTACTCATGCATCTTTTATCCCAAAACCTTTTTTATTCAGTTTCTTGAGCATGTTGAATTGGTGAACCATCAATCTAGTCATAGTTTTTACTCATGTATAAACCTAGACTTACCCTTTAATTGGGATTTGACATCAACATTTTTTAATGCATCTAAGATTTATCTCTGGTCTAAGATGTTGTGCAAACGTTCTTACTTGTCCTAGACTGCTCCAACTCCATGAAAACCATGTTTAAACACTTGCAACTCGGCAAACTGTATCTCTCATTGATGACATTTATTAAACCATGACTCAAACTATGCTAACTTAATTACTGATTTCCTATGCTGAACATCCTTTTCTATTTGCTGAAGGTTTCCAGGTTTTAAAGTAGCTGTTCCTTTCAGTATATTGTTTTCCATCCTCTTAATTCTTCTGTTCTATGTATACAGATAACAGATGCCTGTTCAGCTTGTTTTGAGCAACGGACAGTTTTCACACAGCAAGTCCTGGCCAAGGCACTTAACCAGATGGTATGGAAAGAACATCCTTCATACTCTGGATGATTAATGTTATATCTATTTGGATACTTGTAGTAACTGTATTTACGTGACAGGTCGATCAAACTCCTCTTCCTCTACTCTTCATGAGAACAGTTATTCAGGCAATTGATGCTTTTCCTTCATTGGTAAACCTTTTTACTTGATATGCTACCTTCATGTTTTATCTCCTTTATTTGCTCCATTGCCATTCATGCTTTATCATCTTGTTTGTAATCAAATTACATGCCGAATTAAATCAAATTCATTAGTAAATTTGAATTCAATCAATAATTTATTACAATTCGTATGTTTGGAATAAAATACTAAACCATAGAATTGAATTGACAATCTTGACTATCTTGTCCTTAATTTAGAAATAATTTTTGTTACATTTTTTTTTGTTACAACCCTTGTATTTATTTAAAATGACATAAAATACAAGTATTGAAAAAACAATATAAATAGTACCATCTCATATTAATCATTTATTAAACTCATTGAAAAATTCAATTTTTTGTTTTGTTACAACCCTTGTATTTATTTAAAATGACATAAAATACAAGTATTGAAAAAACAATATAAATAAAAATTCAAAAAATATATATTAAAAACTTTCTAATCAAAATCTCTTAATTGGAATGTTGAGAAAAAAAATCTAGAAATATCAAAACTTCACCAAAAAGGAACTAGCTCACATTGTTCTCCATTGAGCAAAGTGAGAATTTCCAGCCAACACTGTCATTAAGATTACATGAAAGAGCATCAATCCACTCTTTCTTGCCTTAATTGGGAATCCCAGTTACCATAGTCAAATCATATGGGATTACCTGGTCAAAACACAAATTCAAAACCATAGGTTGCCTGCCATCATGCATAGACACATTTCCAAAATTTACTATTTCATTGTAATTTAGAGTTTAGCTGCAACATTAAATCCCTTTTAAAAGATAATATGAAAAAGCACCTTATTTATTCTTTGCTTCTTTTTTACTTCTTTGTAATGAAGATTATAAAATTCATGAAAAGAGAATGAATCATTACAACTAGGAGAATATGACATCCTTCTATGCAGAGCATTGAAGAATAAAAGTTGAGATTAAGAATATCGAGTCACAGTGAATATCAGACAAAGTGACAACACCTTTCAAAACCCTGGAAGGAAATTCATTTCTCTCTGACAGTGTCTCTCCCAAATTTAGAACAATGAATGATTAACACCACCCCGAAGTTCACCTTTCTCTCACAGTCCCTCTCCTTAACATTCACGGACATGAATTTCTCTATTTTACTGATACATAGTGATTTAACAGCATTTAATCCTTTCCAAGAGATGAAGGGAAAAACATCATCTTTGTTATCCCTTCCTGGGATCCTAATGCTCTGGGTGAACAAATGGACACTCTGTCCAATCATGGGAATAGGCATGGGAACTAGGTCTTACCATGAATGATTGCATTTGGAATTCATCAGTTGAATAGATGCTTTTTTTGATATCTGGGAGAGATGGATCAACATGATATTCTTTCTTCTCTGATGCTAGTGCAATATTTAACTTTGCCTACTTTGGGGAATCTGATCCTGACAGTGGAGACCTGTTTTCCATGTTCGATACATAGTAATTTAAAAGATCACGGCATTTTTTTTGTCAATTACTTTCTCAGTTCACAATTTTTCTTCTTCATAAAGAAGATTTCAATTTTTGGGAGAAAATAAATGAAGGATATTTCTGAAATATAATTTTCCATTTAAAAATTACTGTAGCAAATCAGAGGGTCTCCCATCTGGTAAACTTTGCACATTTTTTTATGATATTGAATTCAGATCAATACTCTCAAAAGGGTTCCAAACATAAAGATTGATTTAACCCTGTGAATTGAGTTCAGTTCATAGGATTTGAATCATCTCATACACTGGCTTCAAGGAATACTTTATGTTTGCAGAAGTTTGGACCTAGAATGCTGCTGCAACAACACCAATAGTGTGTGTGAGAGGGTAGGGAACCACAGGGGAAGGGTACTGTGACTTTTTGGTTGGAGTTGAATTCTGATAATGACACAAATACATGTCATGGAAAGAAAAAGATGGAGGGAGGGCAAAATGTCACTTTTTATTGGATTTTGAATTCGGGTAATCACACATGCATTTCATGGGGAAAAAAAGAGGGAGGGAGGGAACATCATGTTGACTCTGCACTGCTAGTGAATCCCAGATAATGGCACAAGTACATGCCAGGGAAAGAAAAGGATTGAGAAATTCTGGGTTAATATACTTTAACTCAAATCTTAAATTTGCAACTCCTGAAGACATTCTACATTGTTGTGTTATTTAATGCATAGACAGTTTGTAGTCTGGATATTTTTATGATTTTCGTTTCAACAATTTACTTTTAATATCTAACAATAATGCTTGCTCTCCAGGTTGATTTTGTTATGGAAATACTCTCCAAACTCGTGAGCAGACAGGTATGTTGTTGACTGTACTTGAAAGGAAATAACGTTTATGCTTGATTTGTTCCTGATTATGAGACAACTTGCCTCTTGTGCATACTTCCGTGTTTAGGTGTGGAAAATGCCTAAGTTGTGGGTTGGCTTCTTGAAATGTGTCTCTCAAACAAGGCCACATTCTTTTCATGTCTTGTTGCAGGTATTATTATATTTCTTGAAAATGGAGAATTTCTCCATGCTTATCTTTTCGTTTCTTTTCATTCTCAAACTCCAGCTTTTCTTTTTATATTTGCTTGCAGTTACCTCCTTCACAGCTTGAAAGTGCTCTGAGCAAGCATGCTAACCTCAGAGGTCCCTTGGCTACATATGCCAACCAAGCAAATACAAAAACTTCGCTACCTAGGTACAATTCTAAAGGACCCAGTCTATCACCCAGTTTGATCAGAGAATCTAGCAGGCTCCTTTTTCATAGTGCTGTTATTTTTTTTCAGATTGCCTTTTGTAATGCTGCAATTTTACTGAATTAAGAAATTTATGATTTCCCAAGTGAAACGAGCATAGTAAAGTCTTGGATAAATCCTGTCAGTTTCAAACATTTCTTGGCATATGCCAGTCACTGCCTTTTTGTCATTTCCCAAGGCTTTTGTGGATTTTCAGTTTTTGGAAATTATCCTTTCTGATTCCTAGCAATGGCTGACGTTTTGATGATTGGAAAATAAATGATAATTGGAAGTGACGGTTTATAAGTTAATTATATTGAGTAGCCAGGAACACTTCTCTACTACCATAAATTGAATACACGTTATATTGTTAGGATTACCTTTATGAAATCAATCATACAGCAGCTCTACATTTGTTTCACTGGCTATACACATCAAGGATACGTGAGATTTTTTGGCATTTCAAGGAGAGTGGCAGGAGGTGTTAGGAGCTGTACTTGCCTTCAAGTTTCTTTATGCTGAGGTGCTTGAAAATTAAAGAAAAAGCACCTCGAAGGTTCTTGTTTGGATGTTTGCAGACGAGTCGAGTTTGCTTTGCGAATACTTTTACATTACATGTTTCAATTACTGACCCATGATTTTCTTAATGAGTCAATTTTGTTGCACTATATGTTTCAGATAAGGTTTCATTTACTTCATTGCACTGCATTTTGCAGATCAACGCTTGCAATTCTTGGTCTTGTAAATGAACAGCACATGCAGCAGCTACCAGTTTCATCTTTGCACCCTTCAAGCACAAGCTCTTCAGCTCATGGAGCGAATACTGCGTGATAATTAGCTTGTGAGGCGTCGAGATTGACCAGGTGCATGGCAGAGCATCATGGGACCAATCTGGATGTTGGAGTCCCCAGTAGGTTTAACTTGCCAGGAAGGGAGATACAAATTGACTGGCTAATAAAGTGACTGCTAAGTTCAGATGCTTCTGGCAACTTGAACGAAGATTTAAGAGAAGTCAGCCTCGTGAAGTGAAATGGCGTTGTTGCTGGCTAGGAATTGCCTTCAAAGAAACACCTCCCCCTCCTTTCCCTGCCGTCCCCTCCCCCCCTGTACCATAATTGTCGCCCCGTTTTTAAGAAGAAAAAAAAATATGTAATTTATTCTTTGAAAATTTTGTTCCTCGATCCCTCTGTAATCCAGAGAACATTTAAATAACATGTGTAATGTTAGTTGGTATACATGCTAAAACAGTTGGGTGATTCAGCTACGGTTCCCCTGATTATATAAGGGGGGGTGGGTGCTATGATTGCAGATGGTGCTTCTGCGTCGACCATAGGAACACGGTAACTTAGAAGGATGAATAGGTATGAAGGCTGCGTATCATAGTACTTTTTAGCGTAGAACTGCGTGGCCAAACTCGTTTATAATCCGGGGACTTGAGTCCTGACAGGATGGCAATGTTAAAGAAGGGTTTTGTTTGGTTCATATTATGTTTTCTGATTAGTTCTTTTCAATGTAATTCAAATCAGGCTATTTTTTTGATAATTTGTATTTGATAAAAAAATATTCTGAGTTTTTCATGAAGCCATTTCAAAAAAAAATAACGATAGAAACGAAAGAACTGATTTTTAGAAGTAAAAGCAATCTAAATTGTTTTTTTCTAGATTTTATTGTTTTGAATTTGTTTTGGGCCAAAGGAAATCTGCATCTTGTTTGATACTTCCATAGACTAGCGTGCATTAAAGCATATAATACCCTCGCCGTGGTCCAACACTAGCATTCAGTGACTGTTGTGGTTAATGTTAATTTTTTTTCAGTGTTTTGTTTAGAAATGTATTGATAATATTTTTTTTTTTTTTTAAGATTATTTTTTGATATCAATCCCACCCATTAAAGTGATCTAAAAATAATATTAAAAAAATCCAAAAATATTTTTTTGAAATGTAGTGCTCTTAGCCGATCATCCGATTACTGTTATTGTCTTAGGAGAGAAGACAAGACGAAGATAATGTGGATTTAAATTACATGTTCCTTGCATTTCTTGCTTTGAAGTAAATTATTTTAAAATTATTCCAAAGACAAGTCTTTTATCTTTTTACTTGACAAAATATGTTTTTATTTATTTTTCATCGATTTTTTCTTTTTGTTCTTGGATACTAACCAAATACAATGTTATGTGATTTTTTTCTGTATTTGAATACTGACAAAATACAATCCTACATTTGTCTCTTCTGTACTTGGATGCTAATCAAATACAACCGAAGCGTAGGCTAAGCTCACTTCTATGGAGAAAGTTATATTCGATGGTTTGACATGTTCAATGTGAACGGTTCATAGTAGTTTAGCAGCTCAGGCGATGAATGCTTCCAGGCCGTGACAAGAAAAAACGATTTCGATTCATTTCATAAGAGGGATGCTGGATAGCAATACTTCATTCCAAGAAAAGGAAAGCCTTCACCTCTCAATTGTGAGAATTATATCACCACACAAAGGCTAGTCAAGATGCAAGGAATCTAAACATTTTATAATACCGGGCATGAAGACAACTCTTTATAACAAAGGCCGCTGAGGCAGAAGGGTGTTTTTATGCAAAATCAACGTGCAATTAAAACCTGGATGGGCAAAGATAAAAAAGGCAAGGGCAACGCCAGAGACACTTTTATAACAACTGGATTTTACAGCTTGCAATTTTCTTGATTCTTTTGAAAGGCCTACACTCAAATAAAAAGAATGGATCCACGACAGCCGTCATCAAAAGCACATACATCTTCCGTTTTTTAGAGGCCGGGGGGCAAATCTAGAAAATTTAAGCAATAAATCCCCACAAGAAACAAGCACCAGAACTCTACAAAAAAAAAGGACATTCTTGTTTCTGGCAAAGAATATCATTCTAAGAAATTATGCGAAAACAAAAACTCCTGTTTCTTTGTATCTATGGAGGCTGCTCAGTATCTATGGAGGCTGCTTGATGAGGATGTCACGAATGAAGCAAAAAAATTGTTGGGGATGACAAGCAACTGCATGAAACAAGAACTGCAAGTGTGAAAATAAATGTTTTTCTTTCAAAAAAAAATGCAAGATCAACTTTATTTTTTCCTTTCCTTGCTTTTCTTTTCTTGTTTTTTTTTTTTTTTTGCAAAAGCGTGGAATTGATAGTCCTTTTGAGTATAACAAGTGGAAAAGAAAATAGAACCACCATTTGAGTGGAGGGGAGTCTTTTTGCTTTTTGGTCGGGATATTTCTCCCTTGTTTAACTTTGGGCAGGTCAATCTTTCCTAACACTTTGTTTTGTTCATGTTGTTTGGATCACAACAACAAAGGTCGAAATGAATGTCTATAATACGAAAGGCATAACAGCACATTACTCATGAAAAGTTTCACAGCATACCTATCTTGATCTTTAGCATCAGAATTGCACTTTGTAGCTCAATCATCTGATGAGCTGAACAACTTCCAGGTTCTTCTGGAGCAACCAGCCTCTCGGATAGACAAGACCATGAGCATCTAAATGAAGATGCCAGTTCAGTATCCTTGAACAGCTCGGTGGTACACTTTCCATTTGACTTTCATCTTCTACCACTTGCTCAATGAATGTGGTCTCCTGTGAAAAAGCTAAAAAATCAGTTTATAGAGGGGATTGAATATCAAATATAGTATATGACATATTTAAAGCAATATCAGGAACATCCACAAAATGCAATTGGTATGATGCATACTTGGAAACCCTCCTTCACTGTATCTAACTGTCGAATTGGATTTGAAAAGGGGCGTTTCCATCTCTTTGGGTCCCACAAGATAGTGCTGTTGAAAGCAAATCCAGACATATCAACATGAAACCTGCGGAGTTTTTTGCTTTTCTCGTTTGTATGCCATCCAATTACTTGACTGGCATTGCATACTGGACCTTCCAAAATTGCTTTGTTTTTGCTTTGCGCAAGCATTGCAACCGGCCAAGTGCCAAAACGACTACAAAACAAGCATGCGATATGAGAAATTTGTGGATAAAAGAAGCAAAGGCAGAGAGCACCAAACTCCATTAACAATTGAGCTTCGAAGTTAGGAAGATTTTGATCAACATGTAGGTGTAACCCACACCATTGCAACAACAAGAATATATAGCTATATCAACCGAACAGGGCCAGTTTCTTTACTAGAGACAAGTAAGCTATCCTTGGTTTCCTTTACAAGAAAATTGGTTTGGAAATTAAGTGGCTGAATTTATAAGTTATCATCAATTCCTTCTTGTTTCCTTTTTTCCCATCGGAGATAATACAAAAAAATCAGGTAGTTTATCAACTTCCCCATCAAGAAAGTCTAATGACAAGTTGATGACATAACATTTCTCAAGCAGCTGAGAGTATATAATCCGAGTAAACAAACAAATCAGAAAAAACAGGACCAGGTAGAGAATACTAAAGCACACAATTTTACTCATAAACACATCACAAGAAAAACAAATAATAATAACCAACTCGTGTCTTGAGTTATCTTACTAACAATCTTTTCACAGCTGAAAAACTTTAGACGCAGAAAACCCAACAACACAGAAGATTTCTGTAAACAGCAAGTCGATCGGTCTGAATCAAATGAATAGAAAAACTAAAATTGTAAATCAAACAGAAACACATGGACCTAATCTGGTAAGCAGACAGTACCAACAACCAACCAAATGCCTACTTATTTAAGACACCATCAAATAACCAATGGAAAAGATGACTACTAAAGAGCATTTACCCATTACCAACCAAGCCAAACTAAACCTAATTTCTTAGAGAGCCTAGAGACACACAAACTTGAATCCTGATTGAAATTTTTCTTTTTATTAAAATTCATATTTATTTTATATATGTTTTCAGAACATGTTTTGATACGCTGGTATTAAAAATAAATTTAAAAAAAAATATATTTCAATATATTTACTGGCAAAAAATAACACTTTAAAAAAATAATTGCTTCTACAACATCAATCAAGCTATTAATCCCCTGCCCTAACTAACAAAAATCAACACTGCATACAAAAAACCAGAATTCCACAAATTAGCATTCCAACAATACACAGACAGACATATAAGACACTTAGCAAAATTAATTAATGAAAAAAACAAAGGAAAATTCACCTGATATTTCTCAAGCTCTCAAACAATTCAAGCGAATATACATTATCATCATCAGCAAAATATACAATCCCATCAAGTCTATGCCTTTCTATATGCTCCAATCCCGCATTCCTCTGATGCACTCCTCTGTCCTTCACGTTCGTGTTGTTCTTATTAACACACACCAGATGCCTATACATCACCCCGGTTTTCCTCAATATTTCCGCCGTCTCCGCCGATGCTGACGTCATCTCCACCACAATCCACAAAAGCGGCGGCTGCACTAGCCTCAACACCTGACCTAATCTATTCAGGAAGTAGGCTTGTAATGCTCGATTATATGTCGGTGTTATCACTATCACTTGTTTTCGCTCTACATAATCAAACCTTGATAATCGATCCAGTTGCGGTGTCGTTTTCTCGACGCCGAGGGACACGGCAGAGAGAGCGAAATTACCTTTGGTGTCCAGTTGTACATTGACATGTGGAGGCTTCATTTCGAAGGAGAAATCATGCTTATTGATCTCGTTATCCACGTGACCAGACGGGAAGACGCCTAGTAAAAGCCCTAAGATAAAGAATATCATGCATCTATAAAAGGATCTGCGAAATCCTTTCCGACGGATATAGACGAAAGCTGCGGAGACGGCGGAGGTGGAGGTCAAGGAAGAGTACTTGCCGCTGTTGTTGTTAGTGCTGAAGAGCTTGTGAGCTTGTGCTGAAGCGACGCCGATATGGTAGCTGCGGTCTTGGTAAAGCGGTGAGAGTGTTCGACGGATTGATGCCATTTGATTGGTGTTGAGCAACTTACATTATCAAATCAAGATTTGATGGCCGATGGAGATTAATTCACCTTAAAAACCCTAACATGAAGTTAAATGGGATTTCCGATTTGCAGATTTTTCTTATACAAAAAAAATAATGGAGAGAATGGATTTTAGTTTCCAAAATTGTTCGGGTGCTTTTAGAGGTGATGGTATTGGATTTCGGAGTTTATATTTCGGAGATGGAAGGCTAAGATCTGGTGACCCTTTTCTCTAATATTTTTAGCGCGGAGAGGAGGAGGAGATCGTAGAGGGGATGGTTGGGGGCGTAGTACGGTCCAGCTGGAGGAGGGGTTGATTTAGCGCTAAATTACGCGGTGGTGTTCCGTTTAACGAGCTACAACAAGTGGTTGCTTATACTTGGAAAGTCTACGCGTTTCTTCCCGTATGTTACAGTCGCACACATGGAATTGGAACTCTTTACAGAGTTACATGTATGGGGAAAAAAAGGCAAATCATCCCATGAAGATACTGTGGATCATAACACAATTGATATAAAATTTTATGGTTTATAAGTAATTAACAATTAATTATATTTTATTAGCTACTCTATTAAATTTATTTTTAAAAAAAGATAAAGACATGCAGGAGGGGAAAAATCAAATCTTAGAGATTCACTAGAAGTGATGAGCACATTTATCTTTGTGTTCATTTTTAGAAAAGCAAATATATATAGTGAATTAACTAATAAGATGTAAGAACTATTTTTAAGTTATTAATTCACCAAAAACTAACCACAAAAAAAAAGATATGTATTTCAATGAGTTTCTCTTCTCGAGAGTATTTTATTTTCATTGAGCACGACCATTCACAAGATATTGAAAGGCAAATAAGGTCAGGTTTTTTTTTTTGGATTCAACATTTAATGAGTCATGAGTCTTTTTTGCTTGTCGGGTGATCTTAATAAATTTTTTTATGATGTCATGATTAATATATGACGATAAACAAGTTGTTAGGACAAAAATCTTTTTTGATGTTTTAACCATTATAATGATAATCAAAGACTAGATAATGCCCCGTCAGGGTGACTTGTCACCCACTAGTTTTAAAAAATATGGACTAAAAAAACAAACAAGACCTGGGTTTTTCTTGAGCCTACCTATTATTAGTGTATGATCCTCTTTTATTTTGATTATTTTAAAATAATTTAACTAATATCCTATCTATTTTTTTTGTTATACTTTACATTTTTTTCTATTTAAATATAAATTAGTATCCCTTCTCTCCAAATTCTAAAACTTCCTAGTTCATATATATCAAAAATAGTAATTATTTAATATTTTTACAATGTTCTAAAAAGATTATTATAGTTCACCGTTAAATAATTTTTGTTTGCACATGAATTTATAAATATTAAAATATTTATCTTTGGTGAGAGAAAAAATCTTCCTGATAAAAAATAAAAGTGCATAAATGAAAAGAAAAATCAAGGTTAAATACTTGATTATTCTGTTTTTTTAGTTTTAATGAAATATCAACTTTTCATTTAAATGTTTAATTAGCATCGAGTATTAACAACTCTTATATGATTTTTTGATTCATATATTTTGTTTATTTTATCAAGCATGAATAAAATCTTCACGCTTCTCAATTAAAAAAATGGTGTAAAATACATCCATAACATTAATATAGGTTTTTATCATATTCAAAAGTAATTTGAAATTCTATCCACGTGGATGATGACAAAAGGTTGTTGTAACTACAAGGTTCCATTGTTTAAGTCTTTAAGATATTGGACCATGCTCATTAATTAGAATATAGTGCTATTTGTTTTTTTGAGTGTTTCTTTCTTTGAAACTGATTTGATAGGATGAGATACCACCAACATTAATTTTTGGGAATTGATTTAATTATTCTACATGATTATAATGTAATCATTTAAAATACTAATGAGAATTATGCACGGGATAATGATATTTTAATTTAAAATAAAAAATAATAAAATATATATTTTTTAAACACTTTCGGAACAGTAGTCTTGATTAGCAAACATACAAAGCGGGCGCCAACCTCGGAGCACCAATATTCCGTTTGTAATGGAGGGTCGGGTCGGGTCCCTGAATTAATTAAACCGCTTCGTAATTATGACCAAGAGAGATAATACGTAATCCAGTGGGCTAAACGGTGACCCTGATAACCGCCGCAGATCTATCGGGTCTGGTCTATGGCTTTAAAGCATGTCAACAATGGAGGCCCTCTACACAGACAGTTCGAGGGAGGACCATGATTTGACCGTCCATTGATGATTATGAGAGGCGCAACCTCTGTCGTTAAAGCCGCCGCAGAAGACTCAGGCTTGTAGCATACTGGTTCAATGTAATTAAGGCAAGAAGCAATGTAAAGTTAAGGTTCGCAATGGTAAAACGGTCTCCTGGAAAAAAATAATTAACCAGAAAAGTGACCGATAGAGTATATTATTATTATCTTAAAAGCTATATCTGCTCACGGTTTAGTTACTGTTCACTGAGAGAGAGAACACCGTGGATGACAATAATAGTGCTCCATTTTCGGTCCCGTTTGGTCGGTCTGTTTTTTTTTGCACAGTGTAATAACGAATTTGTCCTTCTAAAAAGATAAAAAGAGGCATCTAGGTTGAGGGGTTCCATGGTAACTGTACATTTTCTGTACGGTTTGTTTGGTCAGTTTATTGTTTTTTTAATATTTCTTTGCACAATGATATTACTTTTTTGTCCCTCAAAAAGGACAAAATTCAGGTCTAGGAGGGAGGGACGATCCGGTAATTGACCAATTTTTTATTCTTTTTCTGCCGATTTACTATTGGCGCGTCGCCGAACACGTCGTTCGTTTCCGCGCTCACGCGTGTTTCGGACAGCGCGTGCGACTTACTCCGACGTCCAAAAATACCCACCCGGTGTCTAGAATAATTTTTAGACATGTTATATTCCCCCTGGTGCGGCGCGTGTGAGTATACGGTGGCCGAAGACGTGTCAATGGTCGTTTGAATTCCCCCCTTTTTCTCTCTTGCCCGCACAAGCTGACATCAACACAACTGTTTTTATGATATTTCATTTCAGCCCCTGAACTTTCAATTTATTTTGGGGTCCTTATTGCTATTGTATAGGTTTTAATTTGTTTCAATTTCATCCCTTAATTGAAATTGATGATATATTGTAGTTTCATTTAGGTTCTCATTCTTTGAATTGGTCTAGAATTCTTAATATTTTTGGTATCAAAATTTTGATTTATTTCAATTTTATCCTTCCAAGCAAAATTATTATAAATCATTAATATTTTCGGTATCAAAGTTTGATTTTTTTTTTCAATTTTATCCTTCCATGCAAATTAATTATAGATTTCAGTTTCATTTCGGTCCTAATTCTTTTAATTTATGATTTTGTTTTGTCATTTATTTAGGTTTTTTTTCTTATAAATATGCAATACTAATTATATATTTTAATATTTATTTAATATTAACACCTGAAAATATATTTATTTAATAAAATGGATAGACAAATTTACCCAAGTTATCTAAATTAAAAAATATATGAACCACTTCCCTGCATTTCGATTACACTGTTCCTTTTAGAGGAAAAAAACTTATTTTTAACATATTTAATCTATTACAATTTCATTAATTAAATATTAAAATAACTAATTACAACACATAAAAAATCAATTAATTTTTTATATAAAAAAAAACTCAACGCAACATACGAGCAAATATGGTTACAAGGAAATGAGAACGATTCCCATAAAAGAATGAAATGAGAATATAAATTAAAAGAAAAGATAGATTCCCATAAAAGAAATGAGAACGATTTTCTTAGAGAGAGAAAAAATATTTATCATATATTAACTATTTATATCATCATTACTATCTCAATCACTATTTCTTTTCAAGATAAATCACCACCACTCCTCCATCATTGTTGCTTTTAATCATTATAACCATCATCTTCTCCTCCATAATGATAACATTTATTTTTTAAAATATATCATTGTTATTGTGATAATATTATTAATATCTCACTATCACCTCCTCCTCCTCCTCTTTCACTATCATCAACTATTTTTACTAATACTGAGATTATTTTGTAATATTTATTCTTTTTCATCTTAAAAGCGAGATATTGAAAATTAAATATTTCATCATGACTCTCTTCTACTATTTCAAACATAGTATTGGAATTGAAATATCACTATGATTTCTCCCTCCCCCCTTCTGATTCAAGTATTCCATTCCAGACAATCAAACGGTGTATCAAAAGTTAGTGAAATTTTGCTGAATGTAAGCAACACCAGTTTTTACTAAGTCAGATGAAAAACATAAAACATGGAAACAAAAATGATCTAAGTGTTTTTTTTCTTCTTCAAAATAGCATTAACAAAAATAATCTAGCACTTTGACACACTTATCTTAAATTATCCACCCCAGATCACAAAACAACAGGACACCCCCCCTGAGAAATAATAAAAAAAGAGATATTGTCGACGTGGTGTGGTGGCAAAAACTTTGAGATCTACACGGTATATCTCGAGTTCGAGTCAGGACGTATATCTCTTATAAAAATCTAGAACAGCCGGGATTTTACTCGCTCACCTAGACACATAAAATATGCTTTCCTGGAGTTCCTCGAATAAAAAAAAACATTATTCATGGGAGCAAATAAGACACTTCTATATTCATACAACAATCAGCACTACTGCAATGCACATGCTTATACTATTATAATTACAGAATATTTTTTCAGTGTTTAGTACATAAATATAGTCTCAAATTGTCCTAGTTTCAAACTCTGACATCACAAGTAAACAACAACGAGTAAGTTTTGTCTTAATCAAAAGATACATAATCGAGGAGAAAAGACAAGAATTGCTGGTAAATGTTTTTCAACATCATAGACAAGGGAAGCATTTGGATCATCAAAAGAAATTGCAACTATTTTCCAATTGATCTCCCCTTCGTTAATCACAGCTAAAGCAACTGACGGTTTAACCTCAAGAATCTGACAAATCTCAACAGCATCAACTAAAATCGAAATAAGTCATTAAACACATATTTACCTTGGTTATCAAAGCAATTTTAAATTAGAATCGCGTGTACATGATAAGACAAGATTGTACCTGCATCATTAATCTCCAAAAGCACCTTTAACTTTCATTGAATGCAAATAATGGGTCTCCCAGCTTTGTGGATGCAACCCGTAATTCCAATTTATATTGTAGCTGAATAAAGACCAAAAACAATAAAAACAAGGCAGCGACAAATGCTAAGTGCATTGGCACAACGAGATGTCAAATAAAATTGCAAGAAAAAGCACCAACAAAAAGAACAGAACTTACGGGCTGTTAAATATTACAGTTAGAATATAAATTGTTAAGTTTTGTTAATTAGCATAACTGTTTTTGTTATGTAGTGATAGGTGAGTTTTGTGTGTATTTTAGTTTTTAGTGTATTCATTACTATAAATACATACACTGTAACCTTGAAGAATTATTGAATTGAAGATGAAAATACATTACTGAAAGTTTGACATGGTATCAGAGCGAATTATTTGAATCCGAATTCGTATTTTTTCTTTCGAATTATCCAAAACCCGAAAATTTTTCCCCAGTTTTTTTCCCAGAAACACACTTTCCCAGAAACCAAACACCCCAGAATTTTCCCCAGAAACCCATACTTTCCCAGCAACCAAACACCTCGATTTTCCCGGAAAACCAAAACTTTCCCGGAAAATCAACCCAGAAATCACCCATCAACAACTTTCTACCAGAAATCACCCATCAACCCAGAAATTTCAAACCTTAAACCCGTCGAAAAACCCAGAAAATCCATCACCAGTCGTTATACTCAACCCAACAAGCGTATTCATCGAAAAGAAGAAGGGAGATCGCTACAGTACCTGTTGCAGAAACCCAGAATCCATCACTGCGTATTCATTTTTTCTTCCCTTCAATCCATCACCTTCAGTGTATCCATCACTGCGTATTTCAAACTCGAACCCAGAACCCCAAAACAACTTCACTGTTTTTCAACTGAAACTCAAACTTGAACCCTCAGATACTCAAGATGCCTCCCACAGAACTACATAACCACAACCCTGAAATCTCCAGCTCCTCCGTGACAGAGGTACCCGCTAGAGGGAAAAACACACCACGCTATGATCTCTCCAGCTCCTCGGTGACTCCTAATGTTATGGAAGTTGAAGATTTGGATGCAACCGTGAGAGGTGATGGAGGGTTTGGATCCCGTGGGAGAGAACAAAGGAACGGGGCGGCGCGGTTTGAAGAAGGGGACAGAGGGAGAGGAGCACAGCCATTAGGGCGTATGTTTAAAGCTGCCCGGGCTGACCGTTTTTGGGCTGACCGGGTTGACCGAGTTGACCGGGTTGACCAAGTTGACCAAAAATACAAAAATACTGGTGGACTGATATGTTCTTATTGTGGTGAAATGGGACACTCAAAACAACGGTGTTATGAAATTACTGGCTACCCGGACTGGTGGGACTTTACGAAAAAATCTCGAAATTTTTTTCGAAAACCTTTGGTTCATCTGACGGAAGCGGATCTGACACAACCCCCAGCGAATGTGACCCATCCAGGTATCATCAAAAACGACTTTGCACACTCTATTATTACAAAGAATAGTACTTGGATAATTGATACAGGTGCATCTCATCATATGACTAGAGATTCCGATAATCTAATATGCCATAAACCCTCTTTAAGGACAGATATATGTACTGCTAATGGTAGTACCTCCCCTATTACGGGGGAAGGATCTCTTGTTTTAACTGATACTATTACATTAGATATTGTTCTTATTGTTCCATCTCTTGCGTATAATCTCCTCTCGGTTAGTCAAATCACGACTACCCTTGAGTGCACGGTCACGTTTTGGCCTTTGTTCTGTGTTTTTCAGGACATTCTAACACGGAAGATTCTTGGTTATGGTGTTAGACGGGGCAACCTGTATTACTTGGAATTAACGAAACAAGGGGGGTTAAAGTTAGGTCATGCACATCAGACCACAAGTACGGATCAAGCTCAGGCTCTTGTTTGGTTATGGCATCGACGACTCGGACATCTTTCATTTGGGTACCTAAAGAAGCTACAACCGCATTTATTTTCAAGGTTAAGTATTTTGGATTTTAAGTGTGACATCTGTGAACTGGCGAAAAGTCACCGTATTTCCTATTTGCCAAGTTTGCATAAAAGTGTAGACCCATTTGCAGTTATTCACTCTGATGTTTGGGGTCCTGCAAAGGTCTCATCTTTTTCTAATGCACGGTACTTTGTTACCTTTATTGATGAGTGTACTCGGATGACCTGGATATCTCTCCTCCGAAATAAAAGTGAAGTAAGTACAGCATTTCAGGAATTTCAGAAAATGGTGCTGACCCAATACCAACGACAAATTCGTACACTTCAGTCAGATAATGGTACGGAATTTATGGATCAAGTACTAGGTAACTTTTTACAACGTCACGGAATTCGACATCAGACATCTTGCACATATACTCCACAGCAGAATGGATTAGCCGAAAGAAAGAACAGGCAAATTATGGAAATAGTTCGGGCCTCGCTATTTGGCATGAATCTGCCAAAATACTATTGGGGTGAGGCAGTCAAATCCGCTGCGTATTTAATAAATCGAACACCATCCAGTGCAATTGAATTTCAGTCTCCTCAACAGAAAATGGAATCTCTTCTCTCGGTTCCTCACCTTCCAAATCTGGAGCCTCGAGTATTTGGTTGTACGGTATATGTCCACATCCCTAAGGTTCTGCGAAGCAAACTCGATCCGTGTGCCAAACGGTGCGTGTTTGTAGGTTACTCGGCATTTCAAAAAGGATATCGGTGCTACGATCCTCATCATCGAAAGCTACATGTGACCTTGGATGCATCATTTCGCGAATCTGAACCCTACTATTCAGGGGGAGTTCCTGGTTCTTCTCTTCAGGGGGAGAGTAACAATGAAGAGAATGAAGATATATTTGAATTAGAGGAAATGAGACCAAGTCGGGATGATAACATTGAAGTCAGCACAGACCGAAATGATCTCACTAATGACCCCCCTATGTCTCTGGAATTACCAACGCCTACACCATTAACCGAAGAATCAACCGAGAATGTCTCTCCTCAGTCACCTCAGGTAACCCTAAATCCTATCCCAATTGATATAAATGAAATTCCTGTCTTAGAAAATAATGAGACCCATAGATACCCACAAAGACTAAACCGGGGAGTCCCAAAGAAACAATATGAACCTGATCCAAAACACAAAACTAAATACCCCATCAGCAACTATATTTCTACACATAGATTATCGGAATCATATGCATTTACTGTTAATCAATTATCCAATGTGTCTATTCCTAGTAATGTACAGGATGCATTAGCAGACCCAAAGTGGACCAAGGCAATGAACGAGGAAATGGAGGCTTTGCAGAAGAATAACACGTGGGAGTTATGTCAACTACCAACAGGAAAGAAGAAAGTTGGGTGTAAATGGGTGTTCACAGTGAAGTTGAAAGCAGATGGGAGCATTGATAGATACAAAGCAAGGTTGGTAGCAAAGGGATATACGCAGAAGTATGGGGTGGACTACCAAGAAACTTTTGCCCCGGTTGCAAAAATAAACACAATTCGGATTCTCATATCGATAGCGATGAATCGAGATCGGGCCTTACAACAATTTGATGTCAAGAATGCCTTCCTGAATGGAGATCTTGAAGAAGAAGTTTATATGGAATTGCCACCCGGAGTGAAAACCAGGTGCTCACGAGAAACGAAAGTGTGCAAATTAAAGAAGGCTTTATATGGGTTAAAACAGTCACCCCGGGCATGGTTCGGAAGATTCTCATCCACGATGAAAGAGTTTGGCTATAAGCAAAGTAATTCAGATCATACTTTGTTTATAAAGCACAAAGGAGGGAAGGTAACGGCTCTAATAGTATATGTGGATGATATGGTTTTAACAGGAGATGATCCAGAAGAAAGAAAGGCTCTACAACAGTTTCTGGCATCGAAATTCGAAATGAAAGATCTCGGACAACTGAAGTACTTCTTAGGGATTGAGGTCTCGAGGTCAAAAACGGGGATATGTCTTTCACAACGAAAATATGTGTTGGATTTATTAGCAGAAACTGGAATGCTTGCATGCAAACCGGTAGATACACCTATGGAAATGAATCACAAACTGGGACAAGCAGAAGATCAGACGCCAACTGACAAAGGACGTTACCAACGATTAGTCGGGAAACTGATATATTTATCACATACACGGCCAGATATAACCTATGCAGTCAGCGTGGTAAGTCAGTTCATGCATTCACCAGGAGAGGAGCATATGGAAGCAGTATATCGGATCCTAAGATATTTAAAAAGTGCACCGGGAAGAGGACTACTATTCTCAAAGAATGAAGTTCGTGAAATTACAGGGATACATGCACTTCGATCAGGGCGGGAGATCAGACAGATAGAAGATCGACATCAGGTTACTTTACTTTTGTAGAAGGTAACCTTGTCACTTGGAGAAGTAAGAAGCAGAAAGTAGTCGCAAGGTCAAGTGCAGAAGCAGAATACAGGGGTATGGCTCATGGTGTGTGTGAATTGCTATGGATTAAACAGGTACTACAAGACCTGGGAATTGAGTATGAGACATCTATGGGTCTACACTGTGATAATAAGTCAGCTATCGAGATTGCGCATAATCCTGTACAGCATGATCGTACCAAACACGTAGAAGTTGATCGACACTTTATTAAAGAAAACCTTGATCGGAAAATTGTACAATTTCCGTTTGTAAGGTCGGAAGATCAATTGGCGGATATACTCACAAAGGCGGTTTCAGGAAAGACATTTCATGGAGCAATTAACAAGTTGGGCTTGATAAACATATACGCTCCAACTTGAGGGGGAGTGTTAAATATTACAGTTAGAATATAAATTGTTAAGTTTTGTTAATTAGCATAATTGTTTTTGTTATGTAGTGATAGGTGAGTTTTGTGTGTATTTTAGTTTTTAGTGTATTCATTACTATAAATACATACACTGTAACCTTGAAGAATTATTGAATTGAAGATGAAAATACATTACTGAAAGTTTGACACGGGCACTAACGATGTTTTCCCTTCTTGGTATCCTGCTTAATCGGGGTGAAACGTTCATCAACAGCAACCTTCATTTTTGCAGCTGTACGTTTTGCCATTTCCACAGCAAAACCGAATATCCCATCTCCTAAATGCAATGGTATATCGTGAGATATAATACCTTGAGAGAGAGAGAGAGAGAGAGAGAAAAAAAACTTGTTTGTGTATATTAAGCTCCAATTCCCAAGTATAACAAAAAAAAAATTCTCCCAGATCACAAAACAACAGGACCCCCCCTGAGAAATAACAAAAAAGGAGATACCTTTTTATCAGGGTGATCGACAAGAAGAGACGATAATCAAGAGTCTCGGGCTGGCCGTTTTGTTTGATTTGCACCTGGGGATTGATTGTCGATGGCTTGGCAAGTAAGTTAGTAAAGCTTGTTGTTGAAATGGGGAGTTTCTTGGGGTAGGTAAAAAGAAAATGGTTTTAGCAAAAAAACGATGTTCTTGAAGTGGGCATGGAGCAGAGTGCTCTCGGAGCAGTTGCGTTTGCCATCTCCGCCACTGATCCCAGTAGTGACTAGTGTGCTGGGTCGAAAGCAGGGATGACAGTCCGGTCTAAACCGGTGAGGACCCGCCCAAAAAGAATTTTACCCGATCCCGGTGACGTGTAGGGGAGCTTTGCACCGCACAGGCCGGGCCCCGGCCCAGCTCGTGAAATGCGTGTGTATATTATATAACAAACAACAAAAATGTAACTTAGATCAATTATCAACCTTGGGATACTTAAACTAGGCCATGCCCAATCCAAATTGTAAATTTGAGGATAAGCTCACAGGCTTTCTCTAATAATCTATTTACTCCAAGTGAGTTCACAGAATACATGATCCCCGCGAATGGGCCATTCCTTGGTGATATTTAGGCCCATTAATACATGTAGGCCTGGGTCCAAGTGTTCGGGGCCCATTCTTCCAGCTACACATTCGGCCTCTAGACACAATTAGTATATCCACACCTTTTTTCTGCCAGAAGGTGACGTGGAGATCGTTTTTACCAGGCCCTGAAGCTACTATATAGACCTTCTTTATAGGCTCGGGTCGAGTCTAGCACGTGGAGAGTGTGTGGTTTGACATCGTTGGCGGGGGTTGGAGTGTTCCATCGGCATTTATCTTGGACGGAACCTGTCCAATCTTTGCTGGCAGGCCAATAATTTGATCGATTAGTAGCTATTGCTAGGGCCCGGGGTCAAGTTTTTGGAGCTTGGAGATGACCTGTATCCTTCGAACGATGAAAATTATTTTAAGCGTTTTGGGCCAGGGTCGGAATGATTGCGAGCGACACCGTTTAAGCATTCGGTTGTGTGTGTATATTGTGCTCTTGGCATGAGAGACTGACTGTTAAGAGGCTGTTTGGCACGGTGTTTGGCCGCAGAAATTCAAAAGTTTTTTTTTTTCATTTTAAATGAATATGTTTTGGTATTTTTAGATTATTTTGATGTACTGATATTAAAAATAATTTTTTAAAAATAAAAAAAATATTATTTTGATGTATTTCGGCACAAAAAATACTTTAAAAAACTATCACAACTGCCCTCCCAAACAGTTCTCAAACAGTTCTGAATTCCCTGCCAAAAATCATCTTAAATAGGTTGGAGTGTAATCTGTAACTGGCTGTTAAATGGGAGCTTGAGAAAAGGCACGACGCCGAAAGCCTCCGCATCAGTTCCAATGGGCGGCGGGCCCACGCACCCATGGCTAGGCAGGGAGCTCGGCCCTAAACAGCAATAGAATCTCGAGTGTGCCAGGCAGACACTACCTGTTCTGGCAAGGAATGTAACATTTACTAGGTATAAACATTCTCTCAAAAATAGGAGGTGTGATTTTCTTATCAAATGAGGGAATCTAATATTCTTTAAGTGGCTGGAAAAGTTGATTTATTGTCTTTTTTTTTAATTTAGGTGGGCCGACAATTACATTATAAAAATTGATTGTCTTGATTACTTTTCTACAAAGTTAAATTTATTATATAGTATTCACTTTTTATTATTATTTTTAGCCAGACACAAATATTACATCTCCAATTTTAAATAGCTTAAGAGATATTAAAATTGATTTACCCAAATATGCTCGCCAAAAAATACACAGCATACATTTTAAATAAAAGCTTATATTATGATATCTCACCTGTGAGATAATTAAGAGTAAATATATTACATAGAGTTTTCTTGTCGAGAAAAAAAAATCTCCTTCCTTGATTTATTTAAGTGATTGCATTGCTTGTTTTTTTACAAGCTAGAACTGCGGGTTGAGCATGTTATTGATCATATGTGAAGATAATAGAAATCAACATTAGGATAATAGTAGAGCAGTTATGATCTGTATAATAGATCTTGAGTTTGAGTTATAACGTATATTCCTTGTAAAAAAAAAAATCATGGATTTACATGGTGGTAAACCTGCAGGGGTTGAACATATTAGCCACAGTCGCACGCGCCAGGGAGCATTACCTTTTTATCTCTTAAGCGTGGCAAAACGGGATTAGTTATCATTCATTGCTAGTAGACCAGTCTTTTAGGCGGTGCCATTGCTTGCGAATTATTGAATTGATCATCCAAATCCTTGCCTTCTACGCACAAAATTGGATTTGTAATGCTGCAAACGACAAGTAGTAGTGTTGATCGGATTGACGCATGCGTGCTTCTTTGTTACTACTCATTGCTAAGACTAATTCTAGAGGCCCGTGTAAGCCAACGCGTACATTACTTGAAAGAAAACGATTTGCACATCTTCCTTCATAGAATTTCTCCGGCCATTTTATTTTATTAACAAGATTTTTGTCTCTCGGTTTATATGTAACTCGATTAATTTTATTAATTTTCAAATTAAGAATTACACAAGATTTTAAAAATTAATATATAACCTAAATCAAAAAATATTATAAGATATTTGCTTTCTCATGCCATTCTTGATTTGTCGCTATAGATATCGGGGTCAGTTGGAATTGGAAGTTGGACTGTTGCACTAACAATGAGTAGTGACAATCACAATAAGCACGCCAGCTTCCGTATAATGAATTGCTGTCAATGCTGATTCTTGAAACCAGAATCTCTGTCCTTGTCCGACTTTGTCGTTATTTTTGCACAATGCTTATGCTAATCACCCACTTAATGCCCGGCTTTTGTTTCTCTACTCTCCTCCATATTATTCTAATTAAGATTTCTGAAACACGTTAATTCACACACACCCAGAAAAAAATCTTCTGATTGAACGACTTGGCGGTTATACAGCGGCTGTGATCATTCATCGGGTCTGATCTTGATCATGAAAACGAGATTTTAGGATCTTCTTCTTGTACTCATTAGAGGCAATAGTTTCTTGGACGGTTTGGCGAAAAAGGCCGGGTCACTTGTCAAAAACTTGTTGATCGATGAAATTAATGATTACTCTCTCATTGGTTGGCTGCTCCCTTAAGAATGTGGAAACCCACAGTTTGAAGCCACGCACGCATAGATAGTCAAAGCCATACAACAATGGAAATGAGTCAAACTCTGAGAATACCATGTTAATAAACAACAAAAAACGTCGACACGCCACTAAGATGGCATCTTTTACTTGCTTCGCTTTCACTTCAAATTAAATGAAGCCAAGATAAGAGCAACTGATCCGAGATGAAAAACACACTTTTGCAGCCCTTTTTAGATCTGCCGTCCACGTGTCGTGCATAAAAAGGATCGTTAGTATTTGTGTCTCTATTTTCTTCCCAATAAACAAAACGTTTATCTCTCAGCTTCTTTTCATTAGTGGCGAAAAGGCGTGGCTCATCTTCTATCATCGAGGGTGGCTATCATGGCTGCGTAGATTGACCTTCTCTGTTCTTATATAGCAAAAGGAAAGTGTAATGCGAAGATTGACTTTCTCAAAGCAATAAAGAATAGAGTTGCTAATATTCACACGAAGTAGTGGGCCGAATTAATTAAGAATTTCTTCGAGTCTTAGCAGCACTTAAATTCCCAGAAAATGAAAGAATTCCTAGTAATTAATTGGAGGGGGGAAATTAATTACAGCAAATTTAATTCTTCAACAAACAAGTAATAGGAAAACACACGCACACATGCCATGGGGTTTCTAAAGAGACAAAAATTATAGTCAGTTCATCAAATTCAAAACCCAAAACAAAACTTATAATTAGCCATTGTCGTTCAAATGACAATATTGTTCCCTCTAATGTGGTACCCATGCCCCCACTAGGTGCAACCCAAGATAAAATGAAAGAGTGTGTCGGGCCCCTATGCGCATGTGCCGTCGATAAAACATAAAAATGGTCCAACATTTGCACCATGCACATCAGGGGGGCCCTTTGCCTTACAGAGAGCCAATACGGAACTCCGACTCCCTATTTTTGTGTGCAGGACTATGCCTCATGCCACACGATTGGCATCTTTGAATGGTACACGCACGCACGATCCCACTAGTCTGGCTTAGATGGCTAGGGGCTAGGGCTGTATATATGCCTTCATTCACCGGGTCAGCACGGCATGCTAGCCTGGTCATACATCAGAAACCCACATTCCATGTCAGAACTCTATCGCAAGCTTTTCCAATCTTCTCTCCCTGGCGATTTAAGAAAAAACTCTACTCGATGATATATACGACCCGTTTCTTTCTTTTCTTTTGCATGCATTTGATCAGAATCCAGTTCTGTTTGTAATGACTATGATCAACGAAGATCTTTAAAACATTTAACTGGGATTCATGAGCAGTGTATATGTATTTAACATCCCAGCTGTAATCAGAAAGGATATGGCAATGTTCTTACAAGGCTTTCAACTTGCCTGGCTAGTTTTAAAATTAAATCAGTCAAGATTATGCTGATTATGATCTATTGTGCCGTGAATGGAAGACACGGCGATGCATGAATCTCAAGGGGGGCAATGGCTGCGGGAAATAGGGACGATTAGACCTAGAAAACCGAGCGCTTTTGCAAATTACTTTTATTCAGGCATCAGATGTGGGGTCACTGAGCGGGGAACAGGAGGATCCGTGTATCTCAAAATTTCATACAGTAGCAGGCTAGGAGGAGGAGGAGGAGGAGGAGGAGGTGGAGGAGGAGGAAGATGGCGTAACTTTCGGCTATGGAAAGGAATCCATGAAAAAGAAAAGGGTATTTTTGACACATTCCTTCGTCTTTTACCAGGATGAGAAGGCCATTCAACGCTAGTTATGGAAAAACAGATAGTGGGCATGCAGGAGAGAGATAATTAAGGAGCCACACTTGCCCCTTATTTTGATCTCCAAGGAGAGGTGGCTTATGAAAAGACGTTTAGATAAGGAAAAGAAGGGACAGATACCTGTTCCATATGTAGGCGAGCTTCAATTTAAATTACTTTAGAATCCGATATATATATATATATTAAACTATTTATCGACACCTTTTCGTTGCTGCTTTTTTTTTTTCAGCTCCCTTTTGGTCTCTCCGCCAATGGGGAATGAATGGGGCGGTCAGTTGCGGTGCACGTATGTTTTTTGTTTTGTTCTAAGCTAATTCATTATTCATCACAAGTGCTTCTTTTTTTTAGCGAGGAGACTACTGCCCTTGGAATTCAAAAGTCTTGGATATATACAAATTCTGTGCCTCGTTTCCTAAAAGTAAAAACAAAACAGTGGCATATCTATTTTATTATTGGGTTCGAAATATATCGGTGACCTGTAGATGTATGAGTAATGCAGCCATAATCAAGCCAACATATATACACAGGTGGATTTGTTGATAATTACAGCGAAACATTTTATGTTTGCTGACATGCTGATGAACAATTTAAAGCAGAGAATTCTATATATATATATATATATATATATATATATATATATATCGAAAATGTGTTTCTGGCACTGCTCATGCAAAATGATGGTATTGGTGGACCACCGGGGGGGAAAGGGGATAGTGGGGTGGGGATGCTAGACACGTGTCACGTTCTCAGCGGCCAGTAACCGAATAAAAAGATTGGGAAAAAATCTACGACACGTGGCCCGGATTTATTCGATTCAAAGCTAGCAGCATATGCTGGACAGGGATGGCTATGGATTGATATATACATATATCCCGCAATGGGAGGTTAAGAGGAGATTCCATTCCCGACTTAAAGATAACCATTTATTTATATTTATTCTCGAGGTTAATTTACTAGAGACACACGTCCTTGTTCATGGTGTACCCCATGGTGGCATGCAGACAAGTATGTGCTTCATTGAACTGCGCACACGTGTAATTTATTTCACTATTTTTTAATTCATCGAGCTGGATATAGTAAATAAAAATAAAAAATTGTGGGCTGCAGATGATGCACTACGACGCCGCGTGGGCGATCAATGGATATTACTATTGTTTTTTCTTGGGGGTTTATTTTAATGAGAGGTTTAGCTGATTAATAAATTGAGTTTTGAACATTCCACTTCCCACTCAATATCATGCATGCACTCTAAATAAATGGAGATTAAACTCCGGAAATACTCTGCACATTCGTCCTCGACGAAATCAGAGCAATTATATGTCTCCAGGCAAGCTTGGAAGCATTCGCTCGTGCGTGGATGTTAAAACACGATGGGTATAACCGAGTGAATGGTCGAGCCTATTCTAGAGTGGAATTAGATGCACCCTATCACAAAAAATATACAAAGGATGAACTAAGACTAGTCAGGGTGATATTATTCTGTCCGGAGTTGAATAATAATAATAATGTCGACGTGTTATATATCTACAATCAAGAAAAAGTTTGATTGCAAGTTAAGAGGTTGATGGGTATATTTAATAAAATAAATAAAATATTACAGCATAAAAAATATTTTTTTTCACCAACACTAAAACCAAAACTCTTTTTGTGAAATTAAAATTTTAACTCAATGATTTTTTTACACTACGATAACACATAACAAAATAAATCATCAAAGTTAATTTTTAGTCAACACTATGTAAAATGATCAAATTAAAAAAAATACATCGATGAAAAGAAAAAAAACAAAGAGAAAAAAGGTAAAGCAATATTGCAATTCAAAATATTTTCCCTTAGATAATATGATATCAGCACAATACAATTACCAGACCTTTCAAGTTTTTGTTCAAGGTAATTAAAAGAAAAGCTAAAATGCGCGAGAGTTTTATTGTATATATACACATTAATCATAGTGGATTACTATTGTAAAATTACCCTTTTATCTTTTAATGGACAAAATTTGACCCTTTGAGTTACAAGTTTTTTGCCTTTTTTCTCTGGCTTGTTAGTTATTGAAAGATTGTTTGAGGATGCATGTATTTTTTTTATTACACAATAAAAATACTCTTTTACCTATAGTGAATAGAAATTAGATTTGTTAACCAATAGCTTATTTGACTTTCCACGAGTTACATAACAATAAAAATACTTTTTTTACCACTAAGGTTAGAAAGATATAGAGTTATTGGCAATGGTGTTTTGGGTTTTTCCATTTTACATGAGTAGTTAAAACACATTTTTAACCTTGGACAAAACAAAAAAAACATAGGCTTGTTTTTGTTTTTTTATACTTTCTCACACGAGTGTTTTATGTGATTAAAAGGGTTTTGAGATGTGTTTTTATATTTTTTATGTTTTGTTTTTAATAAAAAAAAAAGCTTTGAGAATGTGTTCCACACATGTTAGCAAATGTGCGGTGTACGCGTCATTCAGGTGGCGTATGTGACACCACTTGGTGTCCAAATCATATCATTCTTTGTCTCGTTGGATATAGAATCATGTTCTCTTTCGTATGGCATGACATGTAGTTTTATGATTGTCAAATTGTCATGGATGATTGATTCTTTTATTTGTTTCTCTTCCCATGACTGAAGTATATAATTGTTTATTTTTTGTCATTTTCTCATTTGGTGGAGTTTTATTTGTTTTTAGTTTAGTCATTCAATTTTAATCCATATATAAAACTATTTTTTGATTTGCTACCTCTACTTTTGATTTCTTATGTTTTTTTTTTTGTTAAAGTTTTTAATTTTACCCTTCAAATCAAATTTATAATTTTTTTTAATAGTAATAATATTTTATTTTAGATTGGTCCTTTTTCTTTTTCTTTTTTAATTTTATTTTTTATCAAAGTTTTTATAATGTTTTATTTTATCATCCAAAACAAGTTCATGATTTATTTTATTTTAGTAGTAGTAGTAGTAGTAGTAATTGTAGTGATTATAATAATAATAGTGACAATGACAATGACAATGATAATATGATTAATATTGCTACTAATAGTAATGGTAATGGTAATGATAGTAATAGATAATAATAATAATAATATTTTTATCATGATAGTGTTAGTGATAATTGTGCTTATTCTAACATGGTTATAGCGGTGGTAATTAATTATAACAATAGTATAAACAATAACAATAACAGTGATGATAATAACAATGATAATATTACTAATAATAATTATGATGTTATTTATTGATAATAGCAACAATGATAATAAATGTAATGATAGTGATATTATTAGCAATGACAATAATAACGTTGGGAATAGTAGTTGTCACAATAATAACAGTGATAATTCATCGTTAAATGTTAAATTTGCAAGGAATTGAGTTTTACTACTTTTTCTTTCATGGTATTTTTAATTTAATATCTTGAATTAATGATCTAGAGAGTTCACGTGGATTGATATTTTTTATAAATTTTTTTTATCTAAATTTAATTATTGCTAACAATTAAATAAAACAACTCACATTTAGTTAATTTTTGTATATTTTATTAAAAAAATCATATCAAACAAAAATAAAAGATTTTAAAAATTATTGTAGTACCTGAAAAAATCTCTATACTTTTAATAATTATATATATTTAAAAATATAGCTCTACTCGCAAGTAAATTGTGTCTTGTTTGACAGTGTGATTGAAGTTGATTTTGAAAGTGTTTTTCATTCAAAAATGCTTCAAAATATTTTTTTTATTTTTTTTAAAAAAATTATTTTTAATATCAGCATATTAAAATGATATAACAACACTAAATTTTTTTTTAATTTAAAATAAAAAAAATAAAAAAAAATCTTTATTAAAACTCAATAAAAAAAGCACGTAGCTAGCAAAATTACTTCAAACTTTAGCGGGAGTCCAGTTGGATATGCGGCTATGGGGCGACCAAGACTCTATGATAGACTGCAGAGCCTCTTTCAATGTGAAGGGGGGCACCCCATTTCTCAAATGCTGAGATGCATCAGTATTCAGTACCCTGTGCACGTACATTGACCACAAAAGTGTCCCCAGAATCTCAACTTGCATGTATGGATAAATAACTAGATTTTTCTTCACCAGAAAAAAAAATTCAAAAATATATGCAATACCCGAGTCGCCGGATAAATTGATAATTTAAATATAAATATAACAATAATAAGTAAAATAATAATGAAATTGACAGAAGTTCATCCAAAGTAAAGAAAATTCAATGATGAAGGACAACTCCACGACGATAGATGTAAAATTATGATGACATCGAAGAATAGAAAAATATGTCATTTAAAAAAATCATGAATATCAATTTTTGATATATTAAATATTAAATGACAAAATTAAAATCAATAAATTTAAATGTAATAAAAAATTAAAGTCAATTTGTGTTAAACTTTTAAATTCATGGACTCTAGCCACGAATCCTAAACCAGCTTCATAGAAAGTAAACAAAATTAGTAACAAATCAAAAATCAAAAAATAGATTAAAACAAATCAACTTGAAATAAAAAGAAAAAAAACTAAGCAAACCCAACCAAACCTCAAAAATCTCACAACCCGTGAAGTCCTGAATTCAAGTTGAATCACGAATTTCAATTCCTAATCAAATTAATTTTGAAGAATGAAAACATAAAAGAAATATCAATTTTTATTTTTTATTTAAAATTAATTTTTTTTTAATGTTTGACGAGTGAGAGTCGGAATTAGGGTTCATGCACGCGCTCTTTCCGCACTGTGGACAAACGTACAAAAAGGTCAAAATATGCACAATATATGTGTGCTAGCACATTTAACACTCCAATAATGATAGTCACAACAATATACTCTTTGATTTGATCGTGAAAACTGGAAGAAAGTTCAGAGTACTCTACCAGTGAGATAAATATGAATGTTTTCTTCTTCTTCTCTTTACAATCTTTGACCCTTGCTGATTTTCTCATTGCCCTTGTTTAATCGTAACCGGAATCCGATCACTCCTCGATCACCGGCTAGTTCCTAAAACGCTATGTCTGTCTGTCTATGTATGTATGTATGTATGTATGTATGTATGTTCGCAAGTGAAAAGACAGGACATTATGGGCGAAAATCGTAGAATAAGAAATCGTGAAGCTAGTTGTAATAAAACTGTAGAAGGCGATTGGTCCATATATACAAGTCTTGGTCGTGGACAAGATGATCTGATTAATTCTCGTACCACACCACACATTTCAAAGACATTTCCTTGCCACAATTATAAGGTCATGTGCCCAGTGTTTATTATCTTACGATGGTTTTGTGCTTTCTTTTTTAAACAGTATCTTTTTGTATTTTCAAATCATCATTGTGATATGATAATGTTAAAAATAAATTTTAAAAAACAACGTAATTCCAAACATACCAAATCAGGCAAGTTATAGGATGATAGCTATCTAGCTAGATGATGACGGGCCATGTATAAAAATAAATTGAGAAAAGAAAATAGAAGATAAGGCTTGCATGACTTCCTGCGCACAAAAACTCATGTACTATATGTATGTGCATATTAAATTTAAAAAAAATTACAAACTTGTACCACTCATGAACAGCAATGGAATGGGCCATCCCCCATGTTATCATCCTCTCTTATTTGTTCGTTTATATACCTGTAAATATAAATCTATATTGTGTGATTTGAATTCATATATATATATATATATATATATATATATATATATATTTGTTTTCTTGTTGTTGCTGTTATACATAGTATACGTTTTGAAGATGGTGGTGGGGAAGCGGGTAACGCAGAGGCACTGCTCGTATTTTTGTCATCTGAGAAGTAGACAGAGGCAATAATAGCTGGATTTTGTTTCTTCAGTTTGAAGCCGCAGGCCCCCCACCCGATGCCTTCTGCTTCTGTAGATACTTCTCTTCCACTGGTTCCCACCACCATCATTCTTTACTGCTTCCCTTGTCCACAACTACTGGTACGTGCGTCCGTGCGTGTTGTTTCCTCACTCTAGGGGTGTTTTGGAATGCGTTTCTAAAATGTTTTTGAATTTTTTTATTTAAAATTAAAAAAAATATTAATTTTAGATTATTTTGATGTGTTGATATTAAAAATAATTTTTAAAAGATATACAAAATATTATTTTGATGTATTTTTAAATAAAAAATACTTTTAAAAACAACCTTAACCAATTCATCTATATGATATGACGACTGTGTGTACGTTGCAATTATTTCATTATGTGAAGGGGCAACTTAAGAGCAAATCCACGATATGATAAATAAATGTTAGAGAATAATATAAATCATATTATGGTACCTCACTTACAAGCTTAAGTTTTTAGGTGAGATAGTTCCTTATAAAATAAACAATTAATAATTTCATGTATAAATACACAAACATACGTGTAATTTTATAAAATACTGCAAAAAATACACAAAGTATACGATATTTAAAAGTATATTTCACCACATTGATAGTTACATGCATTAGCAAGCAACAGTTTTCGATAATAACAACACCTTAGGGCACATGATGGGGGGATAGAAAAAGGCATTTCCCAACATAACAAGTATCTCATCTCCTTTCAAAAGAGGGATCCTCCTCACGAACTCAACTTGCAGAATACTGCCTCCAACATATATCTTCTTGTCAAAAGATTTAAATTACCAGGAAAAAAAAGAGGGGGGGAAATGTGGATAACATGCATTGCCATTGTCGGGCATAAAGCGGTGAGAGATGACGAAATAAAAAAGGCGCAAGTTAAGTAGAGGCCTTATCGTTGAACCCACCAACCACGCGCGCGCGTGGCATCTTCTTCTGAAAAGGAAAGGTGGAATTCTCTGTAGTTTTCTCTGTGTCCAAGTAACTAAGGGGAGATCAGCTGTTGGAAACTAGAATGAAAAGGATTACAGCAGTACCGCATATTTATTAATTGTTCCACACTGGCATTGATTATGAAATCAAACATAAAATATCGATGAGAAAAATAGAATATGTTCGTAATTAAAAGGTTGTACGCATGTTGGTGTGCGACACTGTAAATGAAAACCAGATCAGCTGGACGACGTACCCTTTATCTTTCAAAGCTGGAGGATCAGTAAATTATTCTACCTAGCCAAGGAATCGAATTAAGATATATATATATATATATATATATTTATATCTTTATATTTATATTTATATACAGAGAGAGAGAGAGAGAGTTCTACTTGAATTAAGATGATATATATCTAGAGAGAGAGAGAGAGAGTTTGGGGCTTTGGACAAAACTTAGAGGGTATTACGCTAATTTTTCCATTTTAGGCAGCCTAGGCTGTTACCTTATATGGAAGGCAACAAGAAGAAAGTTAAGCAGGATCCTCTCTCTCTCCCCCTCGCGCTTCAAAAACAACCGACAGATTAAACCTTTTTTCTTCTCCATCTCTCCTTTTCTCTCAACTTGTCAATGTGGAGAGCTTAAATAATTTCAAAGTATGTAATTAATACTAATAGTCTATTCTACGACCACGTTATTAATAATATATTCATCATGGAGGGGGGGGACAGGAGATGAAAGATAAGAAAAGAAAGCTGGTTCTACAGTACAAGCAGCGGGGAATCAATGAGAGGTTTATTAAAAATGAAATTCACATAAGCTCCTGAAGAGTGGGGCAAAAATGAGGAATTCAAGTTGGAAGTCTAATTAATGCACAGTCTGTGCTGTAGATATCAGAGGTTCTGTTTCAAGCGAAGCAGCTGACTTCATGACAAGATCATCATCATCAATGCACATTATGTCTTCGAGACTAGCCCTGTTACTGCCAGCTTCTTCAGCGATCATAACCTGATCTGGTTTGGATGATGAGATTGGTAGTATTGGAGTACTGGTAGACGTTCCAGATGTCTGTGCGAGCAGCCCTGCTCTCTCGGCTTGAACCATCCAGTCTGTTGTGCAAAGAACATACAGCATCGACAGGGCACACGAAGCTTGAGCGGCAAGCAATCCGAGCCAGAGTCCTGCGAACCCCATTTTGGCCACAAACCCCAGAAACATCGCAACTGGCATACCCACCAGGTAAAAGGAACCAAGATTGATATTTGCTCCGATGGTAGGCCTGGCACTGCCTCTAAGAACCCCACAACCAGTTGTCTGGGGGCAGTTTCCAAGCTCGCAAAGTCCAGCGATTGGCAATGCTATCGAAGTTAGCTCAAGAATTTCAGCATCATCAGTGAAAAACCTGCCCCATTGATGCCTCATCATTGTCGTGAATAGCATGGCCAGAAGGCCCAGAGTGACAGCACAAACCAGGGAAACAATCATGGAGGTGCGGGCTTTTGCCGGGCGGTTGGCCCCCAGCTCATTTCCAACTCTTGTTGAGACACCAAGGCTTAAAGATGATGGGAAGACATAGACTAACGACGTTGTCTGAATAAGAATCCCCATCGAGGCTACAGTTGCTTTTGGATTAATAAGCAGTCCGCACAGCATTATCATGAATTCATACCACCACCACTCAAGGCAGACAGAGACGCAAGTAGGCACAGCAAGAGCTAGCAAAGATGACCATCCTCTAAGGCAATCCATGCTCGGAGAAACCCACGAGTCCTTGTATACACCGGAGAAGTATATGAAAGAAGCGAGAGAGAGAAAGAGATTGAGATTGGTCCAAACCATGGCTATCGCCACTCCTGCAATTCCCATTTTGAAATGGACAACAAGAAGGAAATTCAAAGGGACATGGAGAAGAACAGAGATGGCTGAACAATAAGTTAGTGGTAATGTAATGCTTTGCGTCCTGAGATAGACTCTTAGCGGGTGAAGAAGTGAAAGAAAGAAGAGATCAGGAATGGAAAAAAGAATGAAAGTATGGGCCACTGAAGATATTTCTTTGTCCTGACCACACCATAAAAGGATTCTCTTCATGTTCAGCCACATGAAAGATATGGGAACAGAGGTGGAGAGGAGGAGGAGAACAGTTCTTTGAAGAGTCAAGCCAAGTATCTTCAAGTGTTTTGCTCCATAAGCTTGCCCACAAATGGGTTCCATTCCCATGGCCAAACCAGAGAGCACAGAGTAGCCGGTGATGTTGGCAAAACCTATAGAGAGCGAACCACCAGCAAGCTCAAGCTCCCCAAGATAGCCAAGAAAAAGCATGGAGATCATCGCTCTTGAATACAGAATAAGACCAGTCATTGCTGTTGGGCCAGATATCTTCCCTATTTCTTTGATTTCTTGCAACGCCTGAAAGGAAACAAAAATATAAAGGAAATGAGAAATGATGCGTGCTGTTGTCTTGTTTCTTGATAGATCACCGGTACATCTTTGCATATATGTTCATGCAGTTCTATAGTAAATATATATCTGGTGGGTTTTCTTCTTTTTTTTTATTTAAAAAATACCATCATTACCTCAGAAGGAGTTGGCCATCTATGTAGCTGTTCTTCTTGATCATCATCATCGGTGTAAGGATCCATAGTTTTGTTCATAGGTTTCTTGGGACAGAGAAATGAGGACGGTATAGTCGGGGTTGGATTACACATTTCTCTGTCAAAAAAGAAGAAGAAACCCAAAAGCAAATGGTAATGAGCAAGCAGGCTAGCTCGGCTGGGCAAAAAACAAACAATAAAAGTCGTATAACTTTCCAAGTGCTGCGAGCTTTGTTGTTTGTTGTATTGGGGGGGTTTGAATATGAATACTGCTTGCAAGAATTGTGGCTGTATATATACTCGAAGTGCTCGGGTCCTACTGTTTGCCGGGAAATAACGTGTCAACATTTTGAAGAGAATGCTGTTAAAAAATGCTGCTGGATTCTTAAGTGCTAGTGGGGGCCGACTCTCTACTCTCTGATAGCCTCTCCCACAACACAGTGGAGGCTTAATCAGTCATTAATCAATTAAAATTCCTCATGCATTTCATTTCGTGGATTAGGGGAAGCAGGCAGCTCTGGCTTTCCAGGTCTCTTATCGTAATTAATTGAAGATGTCAAGCTAGCAGGCTGTGAATATTGGTGGTGGATTCATTTGTTTTTAACCGCCACAACCCGTTTGTCCATGTAAAGTTCTGCCCTTTGGCATTAATTCGTTGTTGATTATGGTGGGTGGGATCGACTTTGCTGTTGTTTTTGCCTTCCTGCTTTAAGCGGATAATATTCTTTTTAAAAACCATTCATCCGTTTAGGGTTTTCATTTTATTCTTTATATGAAAGGGATACAGGGAGATCATCTTGGATTGCCAAGTGGAGGAGGGGGTGCCAGAGACGCTCCCTTGTGAAATGACGAGGGCATGATGGTATATATTTCTCACAACGGCTGTTAACTTTTGCAGGCAGAGAAATGCTTGCATGTTCCAAGGCATCAATCGATAACATGATCCAGTCGCTGCAGCTTGCACAGCCCATGTGCGTGAAATCCACTCAAACAATGATCTTCGTTGTCTGCACCCACATGAGCATGAAAACATCGCTCCACTACTTGCCCTCCCTCTGCAAACTGTTTCAGGCCCCATCTTTTCTTGATTTCTCTCTTCTAACATGTTTCACTTGGGCTGGCGAGTTCGAGATCGGTGGAGGAGGGAGGGAGGGAGGGAGGGGGTGATAAAAATAATGCCATCTTGTGGTGGAGTTTCTTTCTTCAGAAAGTGGGGAGGAGATGGGCCGAGATCTGTGCCGAAACAGGTTTTGTAAGGATCCAAAATATATTCTTAAGCAGACGGTCAATCTCTGTATAATACCAAGGACGCAACGGTGATGATTTCCAAGGGATTTGTAGAGACCCCCCCTCCACAGAACCATTCTAGTCAATAACGCAACATCAATAATTTCAGTAATATATTGGGCCTTTGTATCCAATGATTAACGAGCTTCTGATCCTCCCTGCACCGGGTACACGTAGCAGCGCTGGATGATCAGGGACATTGCTGGACCTGAGACAGAGGTGATGGGTTTGAGACAGCAGCCATGTGATGGGATTATGGGAACAAGATCATGCCATGTTTGCGGATAACTTGGGGCTTTAACCAATGAACAAAGAGATGGGTTTCGAGTGACGAAATATGACAAATCTAGTGGATATTATTTAGCTCCATGTTTAACACATATAATTTGTGTTCTTTTAAAAAGGTTATCTTCTTCATGCATGATATGTAGAGGTGGGAATGGTGTCATAAATGGGACCACTGGATTAATGGAGATGACAGTAGATGGCTGTGTTGAGAACCGGCAGACGGAAGAAAGGGAACATTTGAGAGACAATTACGTGCTCCAATTGCAACCGTTTAATTTGTATCCCTTTTCCCACAACAGAAACGAGACTGTCGCTCTGCAGGAGAGAGCCTTGGCTGTGTCTGTGAGGCAGCAGAAGCACCAGCCCTACCACCATCACCCTCCCAAACAAATAGAAGAGTTCATCTATTTTTGCCTTTTCCACAGACATAGCTGCTTCAAGAATAAGTTCCCTTTGGTTTCCCTGCATAAGATATTAGTTCTCTGAAATCCAGACCCACCCATGTCAGATTCCATGTGTCTCCAGCTCAATAAATTGCTGTAGATGAGAGCAACGTGTCATAAGATTGTACCGGTGGACAAAGATCAGTGTAAGAAGGATGGAGGCGATACTGTGAGCGAAAACCTATTTCGAATTTGGCATCCTAATTGTTAAGTGAGGTTTAAAAAGTCCCCCATCAGATTGTGGAAAAAGAACTTGACACTATTTATTTGGGATCACATGGTGATGCCAACGCCTTCACATTTACTGTCACTCAATAAAATCATTTTACACCAAGTTGTTGTCATAGTGGAATTCAGAGAATTTTCTTGGCATAATAATAATAGTAACCAAAAAATAAAAAACAAATACAACGCCAAATGCAAGTTTCAATGTGGAGGAAAAGGATATGCAACAGCGACACGACCTTCCAGGATTTGACATTTAAAAAAGATTATACTCCTCTAGAAACTCGAACAAATTCACAGATTCCATCCTCCTCACCCTGCCTCTTTCTTTCCTGAAAAAGGTTGATGCTTAATTTTAGAATTAGTCACTAGTAGGAGATACCAAGAAATCTCTGCCTCTAACCACACATGCAGCATGCTAATCTGTTCTTAGCTGGATGCGATTTTATTTTGTTGATTAACAAAAACCACACATGTCAACATGAAAATCAGTTTTTATCTGGATGCCATTTTTGTATCCATTACTGATCTTTGCATAGGTAAAAGCTACAATGTCCTCATGATGTGTTACACTCCCAGAATTTTTTCTCTCAACGCATTCTAGTGTCTGAAGCACAGGTCAAGTATTTCCAGAACTATTCTGATGTATTCCGAGCAAATAAGTCCAATGATGATATAAAGTAATGTTACTGCCATGTCTTCATTTATGAGTTAAGATTAATCATCTCAAAAAATCTGTACCTGGGGCAGGTCTTTTAAATGATTCCCAGGCCTTATGAGAAAGCATTGTATGGAGGCATTGAAAGCAAAACAGGCTTTCATAGATACTGATAGCTGCAATAAAAACAAGAATTTATTCCAAGGTTCATAACCAATGACAAGAATAATTAATTATTATCACAAAGTAGAGCGTCCATAAAAATCAATGAAGCATTTCAAAAAATCAGAGCATAAGAGACATGTCCCCGTCAGGGTTTCAATCAGCACAACTCACATACTAACTGTTCGCCACCAAGCACAATTCACCACATTCATATGGAAAATTCAGGCACAAAATGCATGCGATTGGAATACATCATGCTAGGACCACCAAAAGCCAGCCAGTGTAACCTTTGGAAAATGAATATTTTTCCATCAGGAATAAATCCCAATCAGCAGCAACTTATCTTGGTTGGTGAAGGAGTAGTACTGGGAGTAATCCAAGGCTTTTACTTTCTTCCCCATGGCAAAAAGTGAACTCGTTTTTAATCTGGGGAAATTATTCCCCGAATTTTGATGGCTTGTCTCACCCATCATTCACTAACAGCAACAGTGTCTGTTTCCCTACTTGTGAGTTGCCATTTCGTGTAACCATTGCTTTAAATATTCATGTTTTCCACCGTTCCTAATATATGTTGAATGCATTGCAAACAGACATGCCTATCCACTGAATCTTTTACATTTTTTTATGTAGAAGGGATCTGCAGTTGGCTAAGAAAAAATCCTAAAAAATATCCAAAGATTCAAATCTTCCATGAAATTTCCTGTTTCGAAGAAACTCAGACTCACAATATGCATATCGAGAGCACACCTTCTCTCAAATCCACCTCATGGATTATGCTGACAACTGATCAGATGAAATTGCAAAAACAAAGGGCTTATTGCATTATGGGAAAGCAAAATGTTACAGAGGAAACTGGTAAACAACATATTTTTGCTTCCCATTAACATTTTGAATTTTATCAACATCCAAAAAACAGGTAACAAAAGAATACCTCATGAGAAGGCCATGGGCTTTTGAGCACCTGATCGAGGAATACCCAAGATGGCTATAATTCCAGCAGCAAAGGCAGCAAATGCTCCAATAGCAATGGCTGGGGAGTTTCCACCACCAAACAGTTGATCCCATGGTCCACTTCCCAGAGAAACCACCACCTGTTTTTGACATCATATTTTAATAAATAAACCACAACATAAAAAATCCTAACAGCATAGGGAATTTTTATCACATAAATCGTAGGGAATTCAATCGTAAAGGCATAAGAAATCATCGGAAGTACAATCTGCTAGAAAAATGACGTGTACTGCACAAGTACTCGCATTAACTGAAAGCATCTATCCGTCACATGGAAATTTTCTTTGCAGTTTTTCATAGATCGCATCAGCATAAACATATAATCTAGAATTCTGCTTGGCATGGATTGAACTAGCTTTTTATTTATTTTATCTAGTTTACAGATAACAAAAGCAGCATGGAACTAGTTCAAGCCAGGCCATGTATCTATCTATCTATCATAACCATGGTGACAAACTAGCAGATTTACAACATTGCCAGTTCTCCAATGGGCTAAAATTGACATGCGAATAATAAAATGAAAAAGAGAGAAATTTTCACATCTTCTCAAACGTTTCAGCAAGAAATTGGAAATGTGATTTATAGTACCCGCAATTAAGGAGAGCTTTCCATATTTGATAGAGGACACTGCTTCTTGTTTTAAGAGAACCAAAAGCACACAATGTTCTTAATTGCAGCAGATAATTGATTCATAAAGGATAATGTTGCTTCACAGTGGCAATACTTATTTCATCAGATCAAAAAGCACAAGAGTTAAGGGGGACAAAACACTTTTCGACCATAATTTTACGCAACAACATACAAATTATTTGCATAGAAACGCACTTTCTGGTAGAGAAGTAGAGTATAAATATTTGCATTTCTGTGAAAGTACAATCTGTAAATCCAGCATGGGGTGTGGAAGGTTTTGATCATAAATTAACTATGCATTAATGTAAAAACAATATTTTTTTTATTAAAAGGCACATAAAGAGTTAACATATATTAGTTGTGTATAGATGTCAATTGGTTAGCTGATTTTTAACTTAACTTTTAGCTCTTAGATTTTAACTTGTTTAACTGTATAGTTGATTTACCTAAATGATTGATATGCATCTTGTATAAATACCTTAATGGTATGAATAAAAATAATTCAGTCTAATTCTATTTTTCAATCTTGTATCAGGGTTTTAGGCTAAAGGTCCTAACTTGATTTCTTGACAAGATTTAATGACACTTGATAACTTTTAATGACAGTTTCATACTTTTTCTTAAAACCACTTCAATCAAACCCTACTCTTCTATGTTTGATGAGAAATCAACTATGTCCAACAGTGACAGTTTTTTGTAAATTCAGACAGCAAGATATTGCATTCTTCTCAGATTCATATTAACTGGATGGTACAAATTATCAAGTTTGGTCTAAAATTCTGGAAATGCATATTGTCAGTAGGATGAAGGATTATATTATGGGGAGAAAGGTTGCACCTGTGGACAATATATAGTATGATGAATGGGAAAAACATGGTGTTCTAGTTAACTCATGGCTTACAACTCTATGACTCCTAATCTTATGTCACACTTTGGTCAGTGTGGAATGACAAAGCATGTATGGGATGCTGTTAAGAGGAGTTATCTTGATGCATCAAACTCTTCCCAGGTTTATAAAGCTAATGAAGAAGACCTTTCAATTACTTCAGGGTGGCAGACATCGCATAAATACCATAATGAACTAAATTACATTTTTATGAAACTTGACTACCGAATGCCTAGTAAAGTTGCTAAGACGATGCGGAGAAACAGAGAAAAAAGGATGGCTGAGGATTGAGTTTACATTTTTGTTGCAAGTCTTGATCACAGTTTGGATCAAGTCAGCAGTTGTGTCTTGGCTACCTCTCCTTTACTCAGTTTGGAAGAAGAACGCTCCCTAGTTCATTGAGAGGTGCAAAGATTAGTTATCGTGAGAACTAAAGATCATATTGAGGCTTCAGCCCTTGCCATCTATTAGAATAGTTCCCATCTGGTCCTTCATTCTTCACATTCACATCACATAGCACCAAACAAACACGTAATAACATGCGATCCATTGTGGTTTAAGCAAGCTGAGAGAAGAAAAAAAAGGACATCCTGAGAGGAAAAAACAGGAAGTCCTCCCATATTGTTGTTGACAAATCTTAATCTTCTGCTTCCCGTGTATCGCAGGAGTCTTCTCGAAGAGATAATTCTATTTAGCTCTTATTGACGCAATCAATAAGAATAGATAATAAACTTTGTTATAAATCAAAACCTCTAAAGACTATGAATACCTTAAGCTATAGGGAGACACTCAAGATATTTAATTTTAATCCATCCAGGTCGACTTGTCAAAAGGTTAGTACAACCTTTTTCTATAGAAAATTTTGAAAATCCCAACAATCTTAAATATGAAAAATAGAAAAAATATTATCTTTAAATAGAAAATTTTGATATATTAAATAAGAAAAAAAATAAAATTCCTAAATTGATTAATAAAAAACAAAAATAACCTAGGAAAATATTTATTTTTCTAAAAAGCTCCTGCATCAATACTTCTCTTGCTAATAACATTTGGATTAGTGACTTAGGGGCTACTAATCATATGACTAGCAGTTTCTTATCTATTTGATTCACTAATGTCTTTATATGTCAAATCTATTGAGGTTGCTAATAGGGCTCCTTATTGATGTCGGAAATGCCTCACTCTCCCACTCTCCATATCTTCTGCTTTACTTATTCCTACTCTTTTTAATAATCTTCTCTACATTATAGATTACCAAACATCTTAACTATTATGTAATCTTTTATTCTACCCATTATGTGTTAAGGACAATCTCACAAAGAGGTTGATTAGCATGGATAAAGAGAGAGGATGTCTTTACTACTTGGAGGAAGTTGGGGCAAGTCCAACCAATGTCTTAGTAGAGAAGAAGCCAAGGAAAAAACTATTCTATTATGACATTGTTGATTGGGTCATCCTTCATTTGCCTATTTAGAACATTTATTTCCCTAGTTATTTTGTGATATTTCATTTCTAGCTTACGATGCGAGCAATATGTTTATGCTACAATCATCTTACCCATTTTGTAAAATTAAGAAATAACATGGATAGTCACTTAGTTTTTATAGTAAATGTACCTAGCTTAACCTAATAAAATCACCATGACAAAATAAAGTATTTATGACTTAGTAGAAAAAAAGGTATAAAGGGACTCATTATCAATTATAAATACATGAAAAGGATTTAGACTTTTATCGCACAATTTCATAGGTTTCCATTCTAACAATGGTCATGACTTCTTAGATCAATCCCTTGATGATTTCTTCAAAGCTCATGGCATCCTCTACCAAACATGTGCTTACACACCATAATAGAGAGGCATAGCAGAATCTAAGGGCCAACATCTCCTAGAAGTAGCCCTGTCATTATGTTTTATTATGCATGTTTCTAAACATTCTTAGGCTAATGTTGTCACGACTATTGTCTTCCTTATTTATAGGATGCCTGCAAGTATTAATGACTATCAAACCCTTTTTAGAATGCTATTAAGGTTTCATTATATTCCTTCCACTCTTAATCTTTTTCCCAAGACTTTTAGTTGTGTGTGTCATGTCCATGTTCACTCTCTTCATAGGGATAGGGGTTGATCCTCATGCCTTTCGATAGTTACACGAATTCCCTAAAAAGATATGAGTGTTTTCATCCCCCTTAAACATATATACTATATATCCATGGATGTTTGGTTATGCGAAAAAGTGCTTTATTTTTCCAAGGATGTTTTTTTCCCTCTTCTAGGGGTGATTGGCAATTTGGAAAAAAAATCGATTGGCATAAAAGAGATTGTGGAATTCAGGCAAAGGGAAGGACTCAACTACTTTGGATGAGGAGATCTCCTTTGATCCTGTAAAACAAGAAGTATCCAAACATGAAGAGGGAAGGGATGAAAGGCCCACTCAATTGTTCCAAAAGGGTTATACAGGGAGGAACAAAAATGTAATTGTTAACCTTCCACCTCTTATTGATTCCAGTACCCCTCTTATAATATTACTGTGTCATCAAATGACTCTCTTAAGATTGATCATGAGGTACGTGTCCCTTCTCTTATAGACTCACAACATGTATCTTTGGAGTTCACCAATTCAAATTCACAAGTTAAAGATTAAGATAGTAGACGCCCCTTTCATAATCCTAAGTAGTCCTGATAGATTTGGTTTTTTCAAAGCCATTCATTAAATGTCTATCATTGTCTATGTAAGCATCACTTATCTTTTTCCCTTTAGTTTTAATATGAATCTATTCCTGATCATTTTCAAAACATTACAAGTCTATAATGGTAGAGGAAAAGAAACCACTCAAGAAAAACTTTATTAGAGAATTGGTTGAGTTAGCTTGAGAAAAGAAGATAGTGAAGTGTCAATGAGTGTTTGAGATGAAGTACAAGTCAAATGGGATAGTTGATTGTTGCTAAGGGTTACACTTAAATTTATAGGATTGACTATCGAAAGGCTTTTGTTCTCGTGGCCAAGATGAAAATGGTTAAAGTCATACTCTTTGCACTTAACTTGGAGTGGCTTTTACAACGAGTTGATGTGAAGGATGTCTTTCTTCACAATGATATGGTGAAGGAGGCATATATGAACAAGAAGGTAAAACATGGAAGCTGGAAAAGGCATTGTATGGGCTGAAACAACCGCCACGCTTTTGATTCAGCCAATTGAGTCGATCAATAAATAAGTATGGTTTTAAGCAAGCAAGCTTTGCTAGATCATACAATGTTTTGTAAAATGAAAGGTGATATATTTTATTTCTTATTGTTTATGTTAAGTAAAATAGAGAAGCTTGAAAACTACTTGGCCAAGGATTTTAAGATGAAGGACTTGTTAACTTGAAAATATTTGTTTGACATTGAAGTATCCAAGAAAGGACTTTTTCTCTCTCAACGAAAATAAATATCAAGTCTCCAAACCAAAATTGGTAACTATGTTAATGAACCTGAGGATACATCTATTGAGATGAATTAACATGTGCTTTTATCAAATCATGTTCTAACAAATAAAAAGAGGTATCAAAGGATGATAGGCATGTCACATTCAATTGGTGTTGTGAGCCAGAGCCAATTCATGCATAATCCAAGTAACTGACACATGAATACAATGAATCTTGCCTGACCCGAAATCCTCTAAGTAAAGGCGTTATGTTCTCCCAGCATAACCACCTGGATATTGATATTGTGGGATATATTAATTCTAGTTTTGCTAAAACCAAATTAGATAGAAAATCTACATCAAGGTATGTGTCATTTGTGTTAAGGTAACCTAGTAAATTGAAGTAGAAAAAAATTGAATGTGGTATCACTATCTAGTATAATTTCAGAGCACCATACCATCCATGCGATTATAGAGCTTAAAGGAATTTTTCACATTGGTTTGGCTAAGACTCCTGGTATTAAAAGTGCAGATCAACTGACTGATATGACTTATGTTGTTACTAGTTGTCACTTCCATATGTCGCTATCCAAGTTAGGTATGTGTGCTCATCACACCAACTTGAAGGGGAGTTAAAGTATATCATTTGTATACAATTGCCTATTGGCTAGCTGATTGTTGTCAATTAATTAGCTAATTTTAGCCTAACTTTTAGCTCCTAGATTGTAGCCTATTCAATTATATAGTTGACTTACCTAGATCGTAGCCTAATTATATAGTTGACTTATATAAATGATTGATATGTATCTTGTATAAATATCCCTTAGTAATATAAACAACAATCATTCAGCCTAATTTTATTCTTCAATTAAAAGAATTTTCAAATTTTTCTTAAGTGATTGCAAACCTACCAGCATTTTGTCAATTTTCAATGAAGAAAAGTTGATAATTTTCTCTCATGATTTGGAAATCACAAAATAAATTCACTTTCCTTTTCTTTTCTTTTAGCTTACGAAAGTTAACGATGTTTTCATCTCATCATGGAAAAACTGTAATCGTTAGCCAGGATTGCATGCAGATCAATATAAAATAATACTCTAAGCAGAAAGTAATTTATTGGCCAAAGAGAAAATGGGTTTTAAGGGATGCTGCCATATTTACCAAACTGTCACATTCTAAGAGCTATAACTAACAACGTAGCTGAAGTCAAGGGTATTTCATGAAGTCACCTTTCACTCCATTTTTTATATTGGACTTAATCTGATCATCATGTGTATAAATTAAAGAGCTCAAACTAGGCAAATGATACAATAAAACAAAAATTGAGGAATCATTAGTCAAAAGGCAGAAGGAGACTCTGCATGGTTCTAAGTATCACTGGGGTCTGACAAGTGCATGGAAATTGCAGCAGCAGGACCTATTATTATATGAGGAACATCCTCCAGCAGGAAGAACTTAGTTTATGTCTTTAAAAGATTATATGTAGTTTGTGTCTTCAGATGAAAGTAACTAAAGGTGAATTATTTCTTTTGCTAATTATTTGTTATTTGTGTATTTTGACTGCCATCAAAAGGCATAACAGAGAACAAGCCAGCATCACAGTCAGGGTCAGAAACAAAACATACAGATTATTTTCTTCAACGGTGATTTTTTTTTAAGAAGAAGAAAAACTTTCTTTACTATTTTTCCTATTTTCGGCAGGCAGGAAGACAAGAGACTAAATAAGTGAGAGCAAAGAGAAACCTGTGGAAGCACAATTGCCAGATTAAGAACACCCATTGACAACCCTGTAAGAACCAATTATCGATTGAAGTGATTACTTAGCCATATCACCAAAACATAATTTTGTAAATACAGGCACAAAGGAGTAGTGTCCACCTTGTCCAAGTCCCAAGGATTCAATACGTGAGGAAACCATAGCGTATGGAACACTGTAAGTGATCTGCAATCAAATATAATGACATCAGTTTTCTTCTGGAATAAGCCACAGAATAATACTTCGATCAGGAAGCAAGCACAGCAAACAAATCTATATTTCCTTATCAATAGAGTATGGTCAGGTTCCAGCCAATTGGCCCTATTCTGGTATAGAACTTCAATAAATATAAATGTAAACAGTAATTTTCAAATCCCTTCATATATTCTGTTCCTTCTCTTTTATGACTCCCGTCATAATAGTAAAAACATTAATAATAAAAGGACTATCATCATACACCGTCATGTTTCAGGCATCATATAAGAAGAAAATTTGTACTTTAGCCTTTCAACCTACAGAATCAACAACTTGATATCAACTACATGGAGGGATTGACCCTCAGCAAGCAGAACCCAAAACATACAGACAACGCAAGACCCATAGAAAAATGCTATTGTTTACTTGATTCTTGACTGCTGACAATACACATGACTAGAATATTTAGAAGAAAATCTGTAGATCCTTTAGTACGAGTTTTGCAACTTACCGCCAATGGCATGCCAAGCACTGCAAAAATCACAAGTGCGGTTACTACAATGCTATTTGGTGGTAGATTATGTCCCAAGTAGCCAATATGGCTTGCCACATAGGAGAGTAAAAGCATTGAAAGAAAGCAGAGAGCCATTAAAATGTTTGAAAGGCCCCATAAGAAACCCGCCCCCCACTTTCTGCAGAGCTTCTCCATGAGCAAAGATGTCACTCCAAGAATCACTGAATTAAACATCAGACCAAATGCACCCATTCTGACTCCAGAGTTATAACTCTGTCCTTCATTTGGCTTGCCACCATAAATTTCTCGACCCATCCAGTCAGTGTCAAAGAGCAGAAATGGAAACCAACCAATCCAATTTAGAGCAGTAACAAGCAATATTATCCAAACAGTAGATGGGAAATATCTAAAAGTCCCGAGTAGCTCCCAGATGAAAGCCTCTTGTTCAGAATTTGACTGGCCTGGCATTTCCTCGTCAGCAGGCATAGATCTGGCAGGCAAATCTAGAGGTGATTCTTGAGCTGCTGAGATGCTTATGTATGCAGTAATTGCCATGAAAACAACATCGAGATAAAAGGCAGACTTGAGATTCGCGCAGTCAATATTGCATGCAGAAGTAATGGTAAAAGGAAAAACCTTGTACCACCCATTAAATGATCCAGTGGCAAAACCAAGAATATTGCCAATAGCCATGAATAGTGAGAAATAAGCATTTGCGACTCTAGTTCTGCGATGATCTTTTCCTACAATGACAAATCAACAACAGAAAATTATCAAATCACTGTGTATTTTTGCTAGTTGATCTTTTTATACATAACATATACAAGCATATGGATCTTGTGCTTTGCCAAAAGAAAAAAGCAAGAAGCATGTATGTAGCCATTTTATCTATGGGACATCTCTTTTCTTAGGGGAAAAATATAAGAGTATGATTGCCCATTTCCTTACTGAGTTTTCAGTTGAGAACCGCGAAAATAACACCAGCAATTCGTAACTCTCTCCATTCATTTTTGTTTAAGGTATTTTTGCTTAATTGAATAAAAAATAGTGTTTTGTGCCTCATAGACAAATAACAGAAGGATTAAACACTGCTGCATTCCAGTATATAGATCCCTGTGCCTTACATGATCGTGGCATTAAACCTTTATTTGACTATTATTGTCAGAGATACATGCCAGATACAGCACAAATCGATAAAGGCTTTGTTACATGTAGTATCCAATAATTAACCGCATTATGACCTCAAGTCCAATTCACATAGCAAAAGAACTTCTCTTCAGGACAAGCACATTGATTAAATAAATAAAAATTGACAGGTTTAGGAACAAGAGACAAACTTCAAATACCATAGATTCGGCAATGCATACCATTACAAATACCCAGTATCCATATGAATGAACTTTGTGTAAAACACATGAACACATGAGCAGATAAGAATCGTCTCTTATAAAAAGGCTGTGTAAGGTACTTTGCATTATAACAAGGAAATTTGACAGTCATTAGAACAGTGAAGTGGTTAATTTTATCAACCTGATCCAGTACTTAATCACTTCCTGCTTCACAAAACAATCACAGCAATACCAACAGGCAGCACTTGGTGTTAAATACTGATTATGACCCACTTTACATTGCATCATTAGAGTAGATATATTTCGACTCACTAACAAGAAACAAGCCTTTCGGGAAGCTTTAATAGCCCCTAAGATAAGCTTGAAGCTTCAGCTCCCCATGTTCCAAACAGAAGGTAGCAAATCGATCAAACAGACAGACAGGTAAACTGTATATTTCAACACAAAAAATGAGCTGGATAGAGATACAAAATGCCCATTCACCACCCATTTCTTCCACTATCTTCCCGTGTGCATAGTACACCATTTGTCCACAAATTCCAGAAAATGACTTCAAAATGCAAAATGAACACATGTTAATCTTGTTAATCTTGCAGAAGATTTAAATATGAAAGCTCCTCTGCCTGAACCACGTCCAATATGACTTTCAAATAGTAAAATCTGTTCATTTGAAATTCCAAACTAATTACAGAAACCTACTATTTAAGGAATTATACTAAAGAAAATAGTTTTATAACTAAAACGAGATTTGACTGTCCAGTTTCTGCAATCGACATGGAGAAAACGAAAATTTTATGAACTGTTTTTAGTTGCCCCCATCTCCATATCTATTTAAATGAAGGGGGGCAAACAAAAACAAAAACATTGAAGCAAACTCAGAACACACAACATGGAGTATATGTGGGGTCTTTAGATGAACAACACAATCAACCATAGAACCACATATACCTGGCCAAACCCACATTGGCCAAACCCAACAAAACAGAGCCTTCTATTGCTCACCATCCGGCCCGGCCCCACCCACCGATCTGACCCCACCAAACATTCTAAACGCCGTGTAGCAAACCGAAATCATGTGCCATGGACATTATCGTCAGTAAAATTATCAAAATTGGTTCCGTTTAGCACCCATCAGACAACAACGGAGCCTTAAAAAGATAAAGCAGCATCAATAATGAAAACTTAAATAATTAAAAATCACCAAAAACCCCTTTAATGATTAATCATTAAAAAATTGATAAAAATAAGATGCCAAACGTAAGTCAGATAGGACATCTCACACCACCAAATAAAAAGGAAAAGGAAAAGGAAAAGGAAAAGGGAACAGAAACGGAAAACGTAAGAGAATCCAAGTAAAATCATATTCTCAATTAGGGTTTTGATTTCATTTCAACTAAATTAATTAAATTCGCGTAACATCAAATCAAAGCAATGAATAGCTTTAAAATGAATTATAATAGTTACCAGTAAGATCAGCGAGAAGAGCTCGACAAGGACCCTGAGTCATATTATTAGCAACATCGAGAATCCAAAACCCAAAAACAAAAGCGCCAATTGCTCTTGGTCTAACATCTCCTCTATCGCCTAACCACCACCCAATGTCAGCGGAATGACCGATTATCAAAACCGATATCGCAATCAAAACCGAACCCGCAACAATAAACGGCCTCCGTCTTCCAAACCGGCTGGTGCACCGATCGCTCATGACGCCAACAAGAGGCTGCACGAACAATCCCGATAATGGACCGCACAACCAGATAATACTGGCCCATTTGTGAGGAATTCCTAGCTCCTGCACGTAGGGAGTTAAGAGAGAGAGCTGTAACGCCCAGCCGAACTGTATCCCTCCAGCGATTGATGTCACGAGGAGGAGCTGGCGTAATGGAACTCTGCTTGATTGCTGTTGTTGGTGTCGAGCTGGTGGAGGTCGATTCGTTTGTCGAGACCTGCTGGCTCGATGTGGCTCTGGATTAGCACCTGGCATGGTGGTTGTTTATTTTGTAGAAATCGTGAGCGGACGCGATATCGCTCGCGCGAGCTCGCTCTTATGCGTGTTGTGTTTTTTTTTTCTTCTCCTCCCTCTCCAAAACTGTATTTTTAGCTCCTGTAAAGTTGATCGTAGAAGGGAAAGGGAGAGTGGGAAATGGCGGTTTTTGTTGATACAGATATTTACGAAACTGCCCTTGAAAGTGGTGATCAGCTTGCCGGGATAATTGGGGACGGTATATTTCAGTAAATTGTGATATAAAATGAGGGTAATTAGTTGATATGGTTATATTTTAACGAAGTTTTTGGATAGAGTGTAGGAGGGCGGGTTTGAAATAACTGGAATTACCAATATACACAGCTAATATTGGAGCCGGGGGGACACGTAAGCGGTTGCGGTGTTTGTTGATGTTTGGACCGGGAAGTACAGGTGTCCGAGATCGGCTGCCTTACAGGGGCATGGTTCACTGGGGCCATTGATGTTGCTACTATTTTTGGCTTGGTTTGAACAAATATCTTCCACAGCAAATATTACCCTGTTTATTATTGTTTTTTAGAAATATTTTAGAAAAAAAATATTTTTATTTTAAATTATTTTTTAATATATTTATATTATTCTCATGTGATAATATTAAAAATAATTTCTAAAAATAAAAAAAAAATAATATATTTCTAAATTAAAAACATTAACAAAACTCTATCAGTATATTGCTTTTTGGCTGTCAAGGTGCTTCTTACGCGATCCTTGTTCAATTATGTCAGATGATTGCTCGGTTGCTTGTTTTGCTTTATATAGTTTTCAAGGCCAATGCCAAGATGTGCTGCCACGACAATAAAAAATAATAGCAAGTGTATGGTTACTTCTTGGATAGAAAAGATAAAAATAATAAAGATCAGAGTCGACAAAGATGGAAAAAAATAAAATTATGTTACTTGGCAATGTATAAAATAAAATAAAATAATTCTTTATATATTTTATTTAGTTATGATAGATAATACATAATAAAACAATAATTTTAGTTATAAGAACCAGGTCAAAATCTCGTTGATTTAAAAAAAAAAACAATATCAAAAACAATGTTGTTTTTATTATTTTTCTAGATAAGTTGAGCTGCCTCATGGCCAGCGACTTCAATCTTGCATCAGATTGACTATTGAGTTGAGTTTTAAAATTATGATAATAATCACTCTTATTTTTGTGTTGACCCAAGTTATTAATCAACCTCACTCGACCCAGGTTAACTTTAAAATCAAGTTTAAATAGTTATTTTTATTTTATATGAACTCGGCTCAATCTAACCCGTGATCTAGGCCTCAACTAGTGATTTAGGATTTGTTCTGGATCAATCCTTTAAGATCTTAATTAAATAGTCTTAAAATTAAAAGTGTATTGAATGATATTTTGGAATAAAAAAATAATACGTATTATATTTGGAAACATATTTTCTATTTATCCCGTGTTTTGGAGGTACAAAAAATTATTTAAAAGATGAATAAGAGAGAGAGAGAGAGAGAGAGAGAGAGATCTTTTTCTCCACATTTGCAAGCAAACACATTTGTAAACCTATATTATTTGTCCCTTCTGTATTTTTTTTTGTATAAACCATTCGGTAATCCGGCCACTCGTCGACTAATTCGGATTCGAGCCGGCAAGACCCTTAAGGGCAGCAAAGCTCTCCCAAGCGAGTTTTAAAGCAGTTGCATATCGAAGGCTCGAACTCGAGACCTTAGTTAAGCTGGGACGACCCCCTATCAGTCGACCCACGCCCCCGTTGATGTCCCTTCTGTATTAAAGCAATAACAAAACGCTAATTGAGGCTTCATTCAAGTGTTGCGCATTTATTATTTCTGGAGAGGGAGGTTTCGAGTGTGCGGGTCGGCCAAAGGTATATCCTTTCAAGTAACATTATTATAGTATTTAATAAGTGGCAGATTCTCCATACAATTATTATATTCTGCTGACTAGACTCACAAGCATTGTTGCTACAGTAGAGATGAACTGCTCCACTCGGAGAGGATAGTTTCGTGGGTCCCCTGTACAAGAATGGCTTCAAGAAAACGTTGTTGGAGTTGTCATCAAGCTATTGTTACCTCGTCATCTTGTTTTGTTTTTTGTTTTTTTTTCCAATGACCCCTGAAAATACATTCAATAATCACCAGCACCCAGAGCAAATTGATTGATTGATTGATTGTTTTACCATGTGTTTCAAAAGTATTTAAAAAATTTAAATATTTTATTTTATTTTATTTTTATCTAAAGTTTAATATAATAATATCAAGTATAACTTTTAAACTTCATGTTTTATCGTATTATGGAAACAAGGAAAAGGAAACTATAACCACCAGGTAGAGTAACTGTTTGCCATGATAAGATCCATTTTCCTAGCCAATCCGGACTCTGTTCGTCCACGTGTCGAAATTGCTGGGCCTTTATTTCTATTTCTGTCATTTTTTTCTGTTTCAACTTTCAACACGGATAAAAAAAGCGGTAAAATTAGGAGCGCGGTGCGGTGGATATGGACAGCAGCAAACTACCGAACAAGGGACTGCAAACCTGATCGCGAAAAGGAGGGCCGACGCTTTAATGACGTCATTTTTTTTTCTTGAGAATTAAATATGTTCGACATTATCATAGGTTTTGATTAGTTAGATTTTTTATTATAAAAATTATCATGTAGCTTAGTTAAATTTTTATTTAAAAAAAAAAACAGTGTACAGCCTAAAATTGATAATACTTTATATCCATATTTACATGTCAGGAAAAATAATAAAATATATTAAATTATTTATATGATTTTCGTTTTTTTTTATAATATTGAACCTCCCCTGTATCTTCCATTCCAGCCGTCACCTCCTGTGCTTGCATGCAAATCCCTGTTGCTTTTCCATCTTTTCATGGTCTCCAATTATTATTTTTCGCTATTCGGATAAAATCTCTACCTGGAGGATCGTCGCATCCGATGGTATTGCTTGATGATTTGGATGGACCCGTGCAATTAACCGGAGTTTCATGCTCACTGATGATGATTTGCAAGTTATCTCGCATTTGTTTATGTTACAGTGCTTTTATGTCTGCACTCGTATTAATGTTATTAATTAATCAATTATTAATGATATTATTTATATTACTCTCTAATATATTTTTTTAATTAAAAAAAATTAGACTTGAAATTTATACACAGATCAACCAGATGTGATTTATATTATTTTTTAATATACAATAATTTCAAGTAAAAACCCTTTAAATTTTAAATCTGCATATAAATCAACATTATCTCATACTTAATTTTTATTAAATAGAATGAGGGTTATGAGATTCGAACTTGTGATCATCCTAACTCTGATGTTATGTCAATGAAACATTTCGCCTGAAAATTTAAGGTCTAATATAAGACTACAGTATATAATTTATATTATTATTAAATAATATTACTAAATAACAAAGACAAGTTGGATTTTTGTAGCATTTATAGACGAGTCTCCATTGAATAAGAAAAAGAGGGTTAAAATTAGGAGAAACAGAATATGATTATAAAAATCCATCACATTTATTCTCTTCTCTCTTGATTTTATTACTCTGCTTTTTGTATCCTCCACCCTGAAGATCGAAACCTGCAGTGCACAATTCGATTAAAATAGCGACACGTGTGGCTGCAGAGGAGTGAATACACGTTTGTGTGTATATTATAATAATGGTAAATGATTTGAACTGTGACTTCAATATAAAGATCGACTAAATTACGAGACTGACAAGATAATTTTCCCTTCTTATTGCTACTTCAAATATTTTACTGATTAATTTTTAAATATCCGGAAAACATTAGTCTATGCAATCGGACGTGTGTTATTCTTACGGTACCAATGTTAGAGAATAATATAAATTATATTTTGGGATCTCATTTAACAGTTGAAACTCTTAAGTGAGATAATTCATTAAATTGGTATCAGAGTCTTGTTGACCCAGCGGTGACGAGTTCGAATCTCACTACCCCATTCTATTCGATAAAAATCAAACACAAGGTAGTGTGGACCTGTGTGCAAGTTTCAAGTTCAAAGAGCTTCCACTTGAGGGGGGTGTTAGAGAATAATATAAATTATATTATCGGGACTCACCTAACAACTTAAATTCTTAGGTGAGATGGTTCCTTAATAACCAAGACGTATTCATATTGGATTGAAACTATAGGCTATTGTCATTCACGGTGCAATGTGTGCGGGTGAACAATAGTTTCATAACTTCATTTAATTTTTGTTATTCTATAAAGTTCAATAACATAATTTTGATCTAAAACTGATTTTTTTTTAACTATATATATATATAAACTATCCTATATAAAAAAAAACCTCACCAAATAAGACTTTATGCGACTGGACATGATTTGTAGTGATGAGGTGCCGTCTTGTTTAACCTCACCCCTCTTATTTCAAGTCGTTTGGGCTTTCGGAGGGTTTTTAATTTTACCAAGGGTCTGATAGCCTGCCCGAGAGCTCGGAACCTTTTTCAGGCCTAGATCGTGTCATGATGGCCAGGCCGACAGGTCGGCCTGGCCAGATCCACGAGCTTACAATGATTGTACAAGGAGGGAGTACAGGTTAAGATCGACGAAACTGTGAGGTATATTTTAAAAAATGACGAGAAAGTAATTTAAATCAATTTTATATTTTTCTTGTATTATTCCACCCCCGTAATTTAAATTCCTGATTTGATGACTTAATTTTGACAAAAATGTGTCAGTGCATATTAAAAAAAAAGGGGACCAGAAATAAAATCTATAATTTTCATGGTAACTATAAAATTATTTTGTTATTTTCTCCCTAGTACAGATTCCTTCTCGTCGTCCATACTTTTAAACTCTTGGATGGAGCCGATGTTGTCTTTTTTTTTATCCTTATTTTATTTTAAGAATTAATCTTTTCAGAGGTTGATCTGGATTCCCTCAATTTCAGTTGTCTCCTTTATTTTTCTTTTTTCCTAGATAAAAAATGTACTCTCTCAATTTTTTTAGCCCATTTACATTTATATTTTAATTAATGGTTATTTTAAGTTTAATCTTTTTATATTTATAGATTTATTTATGGATACAATATTCGAAGATGAGATGAGAGGCCAGAGCCTGAGCATACAGGCAATTAGTTTTTAAATGGTGTGCATTTTGAAGTAATAGCAACCATGGGTCTTGTCTGTAATCCTTGGAATTTTACATGTTCTCTCATCTTTACTGTATACATGCTTGGTTATTATGTACAATTACATTATGTGTATATATATATATAATTAGTTTGTGTACTATTTAATGTCTCAATTTTTTTTTCTATTTAATTTGCACGAGTAATGCTTCATAATTATATTGTCCAATTTTAAAAAAGAAAACATACTCGAAAGCCCTTGTCATGCTATTACCACATCGTTTATACAAGTGACCTGTGTTCAGAGATTTGTTTCACCGGTATGTTAGTTTTTAAATTGTTTTGTTTGTTGAAAAATATATTGAAATAATTTTTATTTTCTTTTTAATATTATTTTATTAAAGTTATAAAAAAATACCATGAAAAATAATTCTAAGCAAAGATAAAAAACATATACACTTAGCAAATCCTATTTCCTCCACAAGATGTAAGGATCTTGAAGGCTTAATTTCAGGTGTTGACAATATACCAGGATTTTTTGAGAATATAATTAAGGTTGTTTTTTTAATTATTTTGTGTTCATAAATATATCAAAATGAATTTTTTTTTAAATATTTTTTATATAAATATATTAAAGTAATTAAAAAATAACAAAATATAATTTAAAACAAAAAAAAATGCAGTGCTAATAGCATTAGATTTTTATTAAATGATGCATAAGTAATTGGTGACGACAGCCACCAACTCTACAAGCTTAAAAGGCTCCCCTGTCGCGGCATGACATCAAACTTCCGGACTAAATTGCAAAACTGAATGAGTGAGGGAATACGCCGACAGCACGTTATTGTTTAGTCAAACCATTTAATTAAGCAAATGAATGGACGGGTGAATGAATAGATTAGCACGCACTCCGTTGCCCGTCGGATAAAAAATAAATTAAATTGGAAAAAAATATCATATAATATTATTTGATATTATTATTCAATTTAAGTTAATATATTAACCTTTAGCTTTCTTGGCCTAACTTCTTGTACAATGAGTTTCCAATGAAATCATTTATGAACTTGGTTAATTTGAAGAATTTAAAAATAATTTGAATAACTAAAAAAACATAATTTTATTTTAAAAAAATCTAAGATAATTTTGTTTTTTAATATTGGAACAACGATTGGATCGACTTTGACTTAACTCAAGACTAACAACCCAAATCATGTATTCTATTGAGTTTAATAACTTTATTTTAAAAAAAAATATATTTTTTACTTAATTACATGACAGTAAAAATAGAAATTGAACATTGTTCAAATATCAAAATTATTGTTTACGATCAAGATAACCTCATAAAAATAAAATAAAAACAAATTCATTTCAAGATTAATCAAGTGTTGAATGATAAAGTTGAAAAATAAAAAAAAATCAATTTTTTAAATAAAAATATAATATTAAAAGATAAAATTAGAAAAACAATCAATAAAAAGATCAATCATGTGGGTTTGGATGATCCATCACATCCAGGCCCTTGAAAAATCAAATGTGTGGGCTAACCAACCCGGCCATACATTCCCCCTCTCATGAGTGGAAGACAAAGCAAGCAACCTCATGTCGTCTACCTTTCTACTACTTAGAATCGACCACTAATGTAGTGGTCAAAAAATAGAGGAGGATGATCTTAAAAATATATTATACAACTCATTTCCATCTAAAACATTATAATAAATACTTTTTTTTTTGAAAATCAATTACCAACCCTAAAACACCTTAAATCACTAAAAGAAATTGAATCCAGAAAATCCAAACCAATCTCTATCTACCCTTGCCATCACTCTCGGTGAGAAAACAACTACCTCTGTTGAACTCGTCTTGAGAAGAGGAACAAATGGACACAGATGTTCTCATTTTAGAGGTTGGATTATGTCCACCAGACAATGTTAATGTTTTTCAACGAAGTTTTCACTATTCTCTCTCACATTAAATGACAAGAAAAATAAACTTTTGACCATCATAAAATCTTTAAAAACTTTGAGGTTTGGCATGTATCTTGTCCGTGTTTTACCACTGTACTTCACTCACTTTAAGTTTTTTTTTCTCTTCTAATTTTAATTTTATAAAATTAAGACAAAAAAAATGAGGATAAAATTTAAAAATATTAATAAAAAATAGGAGCTTCACCGTTCATATAAACAGTGTGAAAACAATTAGGTAAAAAAATTCAAATCTTTTAGCTGTTTGCATTTTTGCCATGTTTAGAGAAAAACATCATCTCTAATGAACTCTTTGAGAAAAGAGTTTTATACTATTTTTATTTTTTTAGTACTGTATTTCCACTATAATCTAAAATTTTATCTCATGGAATTCGATGTATAAGATGATTAAATAAAATAAAAAAAAGCATGAGGACAAATCTATTTTGATATATGGACATTTGATTTTTACTTCAAATCTTTAAAATGTTATGTTAGTCAATGTCAGCGTTAAAATTGAGCTCCGTCCGATGAAAAATCATGACCAGGGCATTTCATCATCAGTACCCAACCACAAGCAAAATTATAAATAAAAAATAAAATTTTAACCATAATAAAATCTCTATAAACTCAATTTACCCTCTATAATTTGTTAAAGAATAATATAAACTATCTTTTTTTTAGGAATTTCATTTTAAAAAAATTAAATTTTTAGATAAGATAATTCTTAACATGGAATCAAAACTTTTGTTAATTTCAACGATCATGAGTTTGAAATCTCATTCATGTTATTATATTTGATAAAAATCAAGTATAAAATAGTACGAAATTGTACAAGTTTAAAGCTTAAAGAGTTTTTATTAAAGAATAATATAAATATGTTATTTTTTTTTATTTAAAAAAAAATAGCATGGTTTCTTGATACATGCATGGTGAGATGGCAAGTTGGGTAGCAACCTCTTGGATCGGATGGGGGCCAGTGATTTACTATAACGACATGCGTATGAACTGTTTAAGAAGGGGCGAGTGTTATTTTAATTTGAGCACTGGAAACAAATCACAGGCACCATGTTTTGACAGAAAGAAAGTGGAAACTGAAAGAAGAAAAGGCAAATTCAAAGTTGGAAAGCTCACTGATAACATGGTCAAAGTTCTTTGACGAAGTCGGACGTGTTAGATCGTGAGTGGACATGTCATCGACAGAAACCGGAAAAGTCATTCCTTCCAATGGGCAGTGACACACCCTGCACTAGAACGATTTTTTAGGGTTAATAATAGATGTTGTCCCTTGCAGGGACGGGCCCAGTAAAAGCCTTATGTTCAACGCCCGGGAAGCACATTTTCTTTTACACAGTAGGTCAAGATTGAAGGGTTTGATTGATTGTAGTAGATAGGTGCCAGTGGAGGGTGTGCGAAAATGTGAACGAGTGGTAGACCAAGACCTCATGAGTGGATATACGGGTTTTTATATTAGATAATAATATAAATTATATTTTGAAAACTCATTTAATATTTTAAGTTTTTAGTGAGATAATTTATTAATATAATATTAGAGTCTTGTTGACCTAACAATCACGAGTTTGAAATTCATCGTCCCTATTCTATTTGATAAATATCAAACACGGATTAATGTAGGGTTTATGCAAGTTTCAAGCACTAAAAACTTTCACTTGAAAATGTGTGTTAGGGAATATTATAAATCATATTCTTGAGCATCATCACCTATCAGCTTTAAACTTTTAGGAAAGATACTTCCTTGAAACTATTAAATAAGATGGTTTCTTGACATTGTATGAGATTTTTGTTGACCCAACTGATCACGAGTTCGTATCTCACCATCTCCATTTTATTTGATAAAAATCAAACACAATATAGTATAAATCTGTATAAATTTTAAAACCTAAAGAATTTTTATTTGAAAAAATATATTAACAAATAATATAAATTATATTATATAAACCGATAATAAATAAGAAATTAAACTTTTAAATAAGATATTTACTTTCCCTCCACGATCTTTTTGAAGCGGCAAGTGCTCAATTATTGGCCAGATCCCGAGACTGGTCATCTTTGTTTCTAGTGCTTTTCCCTTTTCCACTTCTTTCTATCACGATAATGTCTGAAGGGAAGAGCTCACAATGGTGCGCTGCTTTTTGTTCGCTGTTGGGTATATTTGTGGCCACTCCCGTTGGAATTATTGACAATTTCGAAGAGATCATATGCTTACCAATGCTTTCTTATTAGGGTTACGAGTTGTTACACACTAAATGCGGTGATATATATATATAATCTGGATTTTAAAGCTTTCCAAAAGGAGAAAAATAATAATCAACGATGTCGTTTCATGCACAAGCAAATAATTAACGAGCCCATTGCTACCGAATGGGATCATGAATCTACCAAGAAGTTGAAGGGACCAAGAAAGCTTTCGCAAGGATCATAGATTAGCTTGTTGATGGCAAGCATTATAAATAATGAATATTAAAAAAATATATAAATTATATTTTAGATTTTTATATGACAACTTGAGTTTTTAGATGAGATGATTTATTAATATGATATCAGAGCCTTGTTGACTCAACATTCATGAATTCAGATCTCACCACTCCCATTTTATTTGATAAAAAATCAAGCATGAAATAATGTAGTCAAGTTTCAAGCCAAAATAAACTTTCATTTGAAAAAATATATTATATAATAATATAAATTATATTTTAAGAACTCACCTAACAACTTAAATTTTTAGATGAAATGATTTCTTTAAAAGTGAATTACTTGCTTTGATTTATAGCAATGGTTAAAAGCCTTCACTTAAAAAAAAGTATCAAGAACAAGTAAGGTATATTTATCAATTATATTTTATAAAATGAAGATTATTCAAAGCTCAACTCGGCAGATATGCATAAAAAAGTAGTTTTAAAATATCTCATTTATATAGATTGGTCAAAAACTCCATCCACCCAGAACTGGCCTTGTCAGGCACACACCTTAATGCTAATCCTATTCAGATCATGCTATAAAATCACACCTCAATGCTAATCCTATTCAAATCATGCTATAAAATCAGGGATAATGATTATATTATCCTTTTAGTCATTCCATTTTAATTAAAAGAAAACTATAAGGACGATGCTGGTAGCTTGTCGTGTTTGGGAGGGCTTTTTAAAAGCGTTTTTGAAAAAATTTAAAAAAATTTTTTTTTATTTTTATTTTCAAGTTTAAATTAATAAAATTTGATGTTTTTAGATCATTTTGATGTGCTGATGTCAAAAATGATTTTTAAAAATAAAAAAAACATAATTTTAATGTATTTTTAAACGAAAAACACTTTCAAAAAGCAACCACAACCACACATGCACAAAATAAATGTGTATCACAGTAATGACGTCATAATTTTGGTATTCACTGCGAGATCATTGAGACTTGCATGGGGTAGAATGATGTTTCTAAATGGTTAGAAAATCACTTGTGTCTAGGAATTTGAGATTTGTGATGTAGATCTCGAATTCGAGTAGAATATATTCATTTTATAAAAATATAAAATAATCAATTTTTTACTTATTTAACTTGAATTTATAAATATACGTAAAAAAAAATGAAATTTCTTCTAATCCAAAATAAAATCATTTACGAATTGGATGTCTCTAATGATGTATGTAACAGCCGTGTGTCTTTTTCATTGTTTTCAAATAAGTTAAATGATGCATTCGTTTCTTAGAGTCAAAAGATTTACAACTTTGGTACAAAAGTCTTCGCATCTTTTTATATTTATTTTTATATATAATAATTAGGTGGTTAGAGGGTATATTTGTTAATTGATTTAATATATATATATATATATTAATAATTTTTAAAAAATATGATTGTCACGTATAGCCGACATGCCAACATGTGAATTGTCTCCGGGTGTATTTGGCAGTGAGTGGGAAGTCACGCGGTGGTTACACGGTAATTTTCAGGGTGTTATTTGATTTGTCTTCGTGTTTGTAATTTTTTATTTTTATTTCTCTACCTTGATTTTAACGTTGACCCTATTAAAAATTAAAGCAACCCTATAATTTATTATTTCTTCACATTTATTCCATATTTTTTTATTGTTATTTATTTACTTGAGATGATTTTATCAAATTGAATAGTGTCATGATGGAGTAATGACAAAAAATTTTTTTTTCCAAGCATGATTTTTTTTTGTTTATATTATTTATAATATTTTTTTAAAATTACACTACTAAATTAATTGAATTTATTTAGCTGGTTAAATGAATTAAAATCCCATCTTGTTTTTTAATACTAGCAAAGATTTTATCCTGATAGCACATATAACAATTAAATACGAGAAAAACTTCATCGGAAAATATATTTTATAAATTCAAATAAGTGAGTAGAATTATTAAAAAAAAAAAACAATTGGCGAACAGCAAGGCATAAAATGCCAAATGACAACGTACAATCACATAGACCAATCGACCCATCTAGATGGTCTCGCTGGGATGACTAATATAGTATCAGTCAATATATAGCTACTTTTAAAAATAAAATAAAATAAGGGATGGTGAATAGGAGGATGGCACGCAGAAGTGGGCCCAGTGTTTCCAAATAAACAATAAATTAAACCCATAGTTTGATTATAATAAATAATTTCAGATGAAAGCAATTATTCCGCCTTGCCATGTTATTTTTTGGCCGCTTCTTATTCTTAAGACCCGCCATGATATCATCCTCAATATGTTTACAAATATTGCCCTCTAAGGTTAGCGGTTTTTTGTTTTCTACTTAGGAAGCGACACCGGTGCCATCTCATTGCCTCTATCCCTCATATTTTGCATAATACAAAATTATTAATCGTGTTTTCTTTTCAAATTATTGTGCACAAAATCTAATTTATTAATCTCCAGAAAGAAAAAAAAATGATAAATATAAAGGACGGTCAAATTAAATGGTGTTATTTTTCCCCCGTTTCTGATGTCAAAGTTCGTCATTGTTCAAAATTTCCGCATCATAATCGTTATTTATTATGTTCCAATCCTCTTCATCCCACCTGTCAAGTAACATGGTTTAGATACATGTTTTCGTATGTTTTTTAATACTACAGTAAATATTGTTTTTTTTTACTTTGAAATGCAGTAAATACTTTTTTATTTTAAAAATTTATTTTTAATGTTAATATATCCAGAGATATACAAAAAATTTAAAATAAATAAATAAATAGTTCATTCATGTCACAATATCAAACGGAACCTTTTATAAAGATATATTGTTTGGATTGTAGTGAATAATAAACCATTACACAACATAGTAATCAATTGGGATAATAATGAATAGAGGTGTCATAACTTGTTTATGAGTTGTTTTTTGAACTTACCAATAGATGTGTCATAACTTGTTTATGAGTTGTTTTTTGAATTTACCCTAAATAAAAATAAAAGGGATTAGTGTGGTAAATGAAACATAAAAAAATAAAATAAATTTTTTTGAACAAAGTCGAGAGCATGTTTGTTGTATAACATTGTGCTTGGGATTGAAGAAATAATGCAAATTAAAGTCAGAATAAATAATTATCGGATAACTTTGTATAAAAAACAAGTCTAAGGGCAAAATTAGATTTTTAACAAGACAATTTGATTTAATCATTGATTAAAATATAAGTTTAATAATTAATCCAGGTCCACTTAAAGAAATTAATTAGGTGTAAAAACCTAATTATAGTTAAAATGGATCAAATTAATTTGATCATGCATTTGATTGGTAAAAAATATGCTCGAGAGTCCAATCTTGATTTAATCGAGAAAAATGAAATTTTAGAAGGTGAAATTTGATTTTTACCAAGTCAGCTTATTGAAATCAAAGAAAATTACAAGAAAATAAAAGTTTAAGATCAATTAGGAATCAAACTAAACAAATTCACTTCCAATAATTATTTTGAAAGACATATGCCATGGATTTTCTCAATTTTCTCCAAAAACTCAAAAAAAAAAACACTCCTTATCTTAAAAACACATCAAAAAAGTATTTTTTTTTCGTGCATATAACCAAATCCTAAAAGGTTTTCAATTATATATTTATAGAGAAAAAATGCATTTTTTCTATGATTTGAAATGCAAATGGACATTGCAACCAATTATGAAGATTTGTTAGGTTTTAACCAAGATATCAAAAACTCTTCATCAATTATTTTCTTCACTTTATATTTAAAAGTATTAGGATCTAGCTATAGACTTTAATATTTTGAAGGGTATAAAACTACATTAGAGAGTATGCTCTCATGTAATAAAAATTTATAAAAAAACTAAGTACAATTTTAAAATTCAAACTTTAAAACAATTAGATTTAACTAAATAAGATTAAGACACTCTGATAAATAGGTTTGTCCGTGAACCTTAGAAAATACCAACAAATAAAAACTTTACCTAAATAACAATTAAATAACAATGAAGTTTTACCTTAGGTTGGCTGCACGAGAAAGATGCTTTTTTTCCTTACATAACTAGTCTTTTACCTTGACTTTCACATATCAGTAAATTTTATAATAAACTTAATAATAAACGATGACTCCTGAGTTATAATTATAATTTTATGATTATACTCATAACCTTTTTTCACACATTAAAGGGCAACTCCATCGTCACAGTGGCGCACATGTCATGACGATCTTTAAAGTTTTAATACTCCTTGTTTATGTATCTGATATATACACCTCTAAAAAATCTGACAACATCACCTTAGTTTATATAACTTATAAATAAATAAGGTATTTAAATCATTTAATATGAAACTCACATATCCTTTGATAAGATAAATTTAAGCTTTATAGTTGGAAGGAAAACTAAAATATAAAAACTAAAAATAAGACGAGAAGGAGTGTGTAGAAATTCAAGTTGAAAACTTTTTCTTCATCCCCTCTTTTGCAGTGAATTCTGGAAGTATAAAGGCTAAAGAATTCAGATGTATTAAATCCAACCATTATCAACTTTTGATTAGTCACAATAAATAAAAAAATTAATCTGGAAAACCAGAGATGTTTCATGTAAGAAAATCAAAATATCTTTAAAACTAGATTCTTATTTACATATAATTTATTTAAAACATATTAATCAAATCGTGTTTCCAACACCGTATGCATTAAAGAGACTCAAAACAAAGGGCTTAACATGCTATTATTGAAGGCGGAGCTGATGCTAGATTTGGAGCGTGGAAGTGATTTCTCAAAACATTATTCCGCAATAAAGTCTGTTCTCAAAAGGCTATTTCATCATCTACAAACAGGAGATCAAGCACTGGAATCTGAGAGGAAGCTATCGATTACCAAAGATAACATTTCAGTTTCTCGGAGCACATGTTTGGATGTCTAGAATGAGCGAGATTTTCCATGAAAATGAAGCGAAGATAAGAGGATAAAGATTGTTTTAGGGTTTTTTTTTTTATGTTTTTATCATGACTTTGCGTTGCTTTTGCTTTTATTATTATCGTTTCTTGTTCTTCTCTGCAAAAGCCAGACAATAGAGCAAGAAAGCGAAATCAAAGTGAAATAACTTTCAAAAAAGAAAAGTTAGTGCCTTGTGAATATTGCCACAAACAATTTTTTCTGCCATTTACGAAAGGTGATTTTCCTAGAAGTAAAACGTGTGGTCTATATAAATTTACTTATGCATTTGATAGCTACATTAAATTAATTATTATATATATTTTTAAATAATTTTATATTTCGATATCAATTTAAAGAATAAATAAGTATACATAATTAAAGAAGAATTTGAAGTTAAAGAGTTTTTTCTCTCTGTAGTCTCAAGTTTAAATCATAGAACTACTAATATAATAGTTATTAAGAACTTATATAATCGTTAATTTTAAAAGATTAATCGAAATATATGAATATTTATACAACTATATTAATAAAAAAATATATACGTAATTAAGGTGCCATAAATTTCAGCAGAGTAATTTTTTGGCTTTAAAAGAAAAGAAAAATACAAATAATGTCGTGTGATTCGGGCAGCCAACACTTGTTTCTTTGTCAATCTTAGCCCTTGGGATGAAATGATTAAAGAAACAAGCCCATTGTTTCCCACCACACCCTCACTTATCCTCAAAGGTACAAAAAGAGCTCCATTTAGCAAGCCCCCACTACCATTATACTGATAACACCGCAGCAATCAAAGCAATCATCATAGACGCGCGTGGACCTCTCTCCGATCTGATCACCACTAGAAAGCGATGACTGTTCATTCACGCGCATAAGAGGAGAGTCTTTGCTTTTTATATGCCTTTTCTGTGATCACATAACATTATCCACGTGTTTCTAGACTAGTGCGTCAGGCTTTAAAGTCAGCCTCGGCGGCTTGACGCCTCCGTCTACCAATAAAACAAAACAAATGCATTCACAGTTTGAAGTTTGAACTCGAACGGCAGCAGAACCTTTTCGAGTTATTATTATAATAATAATAATAATGTCAATATATTAAAATAATCTTAATAAAAAAACAGGGTAAAACGCATTTCATTTCAAATCCTTAAATTTGTTTTTGTAGTGCCGAAATGGTCCTCAATTTTTTCTTTCCTCTCACGAAGGACAGTTTTACTTCGTTTTTTTTTTTTGAAGCACATTTTCCTGAGAAGATTTGAAGACTGCACATAAGAGTAAGGTTGTTCTCCAACATGGAGCATATGTGGGTCATGAATTTCTCGAATTGTGAACGCGTTGACCTTGTGGGCGAACATTTATATTTACCATTTCAGTAAATCACCGAAAGATAAATCCCCGATAAGACATGAAGTTAGACTCCACTTTATTATTTGACTTGTAACTGTTTGAAAGCAGGGTTAAAATTATTTTTAAAAATCATTTTTATTTAAAAATATAATACAATTATTTTTATTTTATTTTTTAAAAAAAATATTTTTGATATCAACACATAAAAATGATATAAAAATATCAAAAAAAATTAATTTAAAATAATAATAAAATCATTTTTTTAAAAAATATTTTTGAAACACAATGTCAAACAGAATCTTAAATTTGTTATTTGTGATTTGGTGTGGTATGAGTATTATTAAAAAAAATAAATTAGAATAAAATCTAAATTTCAAGTCATTAGTATTTAAAAAATAAGAAAATCAAATATAGCAATAATAAAAAAATTGACAAGAAAACAAAAACATAAGGAGGTAAAAAAAAACTAGATTTGAAGTATGGAGATTATCACACAACTAAATGTCAACCTATTGAAGCTAAACCACAAAAACAAAAACAAAGCAAGAATAAAAAAAACTTCATAAAAGGAAAAAAAATTTTCTAAGAAAACTCATGCAGACCTTTTAAAACTAGTCTAATCTATAGAATTTGCATCTCGTTAAATCATGGACCAATGTTCAATGAAAAAACTTGATTTTTAATCAATTTAATTTTAAATGATAGAATCATTGAAAAAATATTGATGAAAAAACTTGCAAAATGCCAAAAAAAAATGATGGGATAAAAAAGAAAGAGAGAGAGAGAGAGTCTAAACATGATGAAATTAAAAGAAGAGCAAATTTAAAAATGATCACGAGCAAAATAAAATAAATTAAAAGAATGAGTGTAAAGGGGGTCCAAATTAAAAAAAAACATTTATAATTTTATAGAATACTCATGAATTAAAAATATAAAGGGGGTGTAATTAAACAACTGACCAGAAAACCATTAAAAAAAATGAAATATTGTCCTGTTTCCAGGGATGTCAGAATAACTACAATATTCTGAAATCAAATAAATGAGAACAAAAACACTTCCAAGTCAAAAAGCTTCAGAATCATTAACTATTCTAGAAACATTCGTGCCATGGTGAAAATACAATATTACCCCAAAGATTGTTTTTTTCCCTCTTCCAAAGGGCAATCAATGTTCGCTTTATTACAATGAATATGAAAATGTCTTGTGCCAGGTAACATGTCTAGCAGACTTCTTTTTTTCTATATTTTCTCTAATGTCACAGGTGGGTGATCTAGGGTTCATTACACGTCTAGAAAGAGGGGTCTTTCCCTCGTGTTTCCGTAATTTTGGTCAATGATTCTCTCGAGTCGTTCTTTGTCTACATAAAATAATTAAAAAAAACACTATAAAAAGTAATTTAAAACAATTTTTTTTATATTAATTTATCTTAAAATACAGTAAAAAAGTCACGATATCGTGTGCCATCAAGCTAATTTACGGAGAAGCAAGAGATTCGCCACTCTATCTATTTATTTATAATTTTATATAAAAAGATGGGACTTTGGAAATTAATAAGGTGTATTGATAGTAACTTTCAGGCTTCATAATGCCTCCGGTGACGGGCTGTAGTACTGATGTCACGTATTTCAATCTAGATGGTGCCGTTGCCACTACATATTTTATTACCCTCACTCTATTATTTATCGTGGGATCTAAAATAGTTTTATTTAATGTTTTTTTTATATCTTATTCGGGATTTTAAAAGTAATTAATTTAAAATGAAATTTGTTTGTATTATTGATAAAAGTAAATGTTTGAAAAATAATGTATCATGTCTAGATACTCGTGACTTTATTTTTCAAAAATGCAATCACATATATTTTTCCCCACGCACTCAATGTTGACTGTTGAGGTGGTAGATATTGCTAATGCTATGAATAGGTTACTCAATAAATAATAATTATTTATAATAGTTTAGTATTAATTCGAACGAATTGATTTTTATTCTTGCTTTTTTTCTTATACAAACAACTTTTACATGAAGCTATGATTATATCATCAATCATAGTATTACATTAATTCTCTTGTTAAGGTTTTTTTTTGGATTTATATTTCTTAATTTATAGATACACAAGCATAAAATCTTTATATTCTAGTAGATTGTTGCTGATATATTACGAAGAGTCTCTTGATATATTATTATATATTATGTTAAAATTTCAAAGCAATCAAAGAATATAATGACCTTGCGAGATTGATGATGACTTTCTCATAATATTATACAAGTTCATAATTTTATTCATAAAAATCATTTTATTGAGTTTTTTTTTAGATTAAAATTGCACAGTTTTAAATAATTTTATTTTTAGATTTAAACTAAAATTATTTTTGAATTAATATATTTAATTATATACACACACATAAATAGTACAACTCAATTAAGAAATCTTTACGTTTTTTTATATATTTTTTAAATGCTTTAACATGCTAGTATTAAAATAATTTTTTTAAAAAATAAAAAGATATTTTAAAAAAAATACACAGTAAATGCAAGAGCCTTGTACCAGCAAACAGTAGAACTGTCAATCAACGCGAACGCCCGCCATCATAGTTAAAATGGCACCAGCAACCTCTGCAAATACCACACTTCTTCTCTGATTCCAAAACCCCCCCGTCCCCCCAGAAAATAAATCACTGTATCCGTTTCATCGGCCGAAATGTCAACGGCCTATTCTTCCATGCAGCACTTCCCTTCCATGCTTCTTATCTGTTTTCTCTTTCTCTTCTCTAAGATAAAATCCGATGAACTTCAAATGCTACTAAACCTTAAGACTTCACTTAAAAATTCAAACACCACTGTGTTTGATTCCTGGGATTCAAACAAACCCATTTGTGAATTCACAGGAATTACCTGTAATTCAGATAAATCAGTCAAAGAAATTGAGCTTTCGAAACAGAACTTAGTGGGTGTCCTTCCTCTTGATTCAATATGCCAGCTCCAATCTCTGGATAAGCTTTCTCTTGGTTACAATTTCTTGCACGGTACCATCACAAATCACTTGAACAACTGCACAAAGTTGCAATATCTCGATCTTGGCAACAATTTTTTCACCGGGCCATTCCCTGACATATCATCTCTCAGTCAATTACAGCACCTGTATTTGAACCAGAGTGGGTTCAATGGCAGTTTTCCATGGAAGTCGCTTCAAAACATGATCGGTCTCGTTACTCTAAGTGTTGGGGACAATCTATTTAATCGAGGTCCGTTTCCAAATGAAGTTGTCAAGCTAACAAAACTGAATTGGCTTTACATGACGAGTTGCAGTATCGAAGGAACAATTCCTGAAGAGATTGGAAATCTTATCGAGCTCTCAAACCTGGAGCTTAGTAGCAATTATCTATCAGGAGAGATTCCTTCTCAGATAGTAAAGCTACGAAATCTCTGGCAGCTCGAGCTCTTCAACAACACATTGACGGGAAAGCTGCCGGTCGGGTTTGGAAACTTGACAAAAGCTGGAAAATTTTGACGCGTCAGCGAACAATTTAGAAGGTGATTTGTCTGAATTGAGAAATTTGACCAATTTGGTTACTCTGCAGCTGTATTCGAACAAGCTTTCCGGTGAAATCCCAGCAGAGTTCGGTGAATTCAAGAAACTTGTCAATGTTTCGTTGTACCAAAACGAGTTAACAGGTCCTCTTCCTCAAAAGCTCGGCTCTTGGACTAATTTTGATTTTATTGATGTGTCCGAGAATCACTTGACCGGGCCAATTCCGCCAGATATGTGCAAGAAGGGGACTATGACTCGGCTTCTCGTGCTTCAGAACAACTTGACTGGCGAAATTCCTGCTGGCTATGCAAACTGTAGCACGTTGTTGAGGTTCAGGGTCAGCAAAAACCGGCTCTCTGGCAAGGTTCCTGCTGGAATCTGGGGATTGCCCAAGGCGAATATAATTGACATCGAGATGAATCAATTTGAAGGTCCAGTGACCTCTGATATTGGAAACGCTAAAGCTCTCGGTCAATTGTCTCTCGGAAACAATCGCTTATCTGGCGAATTACCAGAAGAGATCTCGAAAGCCACGTCATTGGTTACTATCCAGTTAAATGACAATCTGTTTTCGGGAAAAATTCCTGTTAGCATTGGTGAACTCAAGCTGTTGAGCAGTCTTCATTTGGAAAACAATAAGTTCTCTGGCTCAATACCGGATTCATTAGGCTCTTGTTATTCTCTCACTGACATGAACATGGCAAGTAATTCGCTTTCTGGTGAAATCCCCTTCACTTTGGGGAATCTACCATCTTTGAATTCTCTAAATTTGTCGGAGAACGAGATTTCAGGTCCTATTCCAGGAAGCATGTCATCTTTGAGACTAAGTCTTCTTGATCTATCCCACAATAGATTATCAGGTCCGATACCTCAATCTCTATCAATTGAAGCTTACCATGGCAGCTTCACCGGGAATCCTGGTCTCTGTAGCCGGACAATTAGCTTTTTCCAGCGATGCTACCCTAAATCCGGTGTCTCCAAGGAGGTCCGTACGCTCATCCTCTGCTTTGCTGTGGGCTCAATGATTTTGCTTGCTGCGCTCGCATGCTTCTTCCACTTGAAGAAGAGAGAGAAGTATCGTGACCGCTCGTTGAAGGAAGAATCTTGGGACTTGAAATCTTTCCATGTGTTAACCTTCACCGAGGATGAGATTCTTGATGCAATCAAACAAGAGAATCTAATAGGAAAAGGTGGGTCCGGAAACGTGTACAGAGTGGCCCTCGCCAATGGCAAAGAACTAGCAGTGAAGCATATTTGGACTGCAAATTCTACCAGCACTAAAAAGAGCAGGAGCACCACACCAATTCTGGGAAAAGGGGCAGGGAAATCTAAAGAATTTGATGCAGAGGTGGAGACCTTGAGCTCAATTAGGCATGTCAACGTGGTGAAGTTATACTGCAGCATTACCAGTGAGGATTCAAGCCTCTTGGTCTATGAGTATATGCCAAACGGGAGCTTATGGGACCGCCTGCACGCATCAAGGAAGATGGAGCTCGATTGGCAGACGAGGTACGAGATTGCTGTCGGGGCAGCAAAGGGTCTGGAGTATCTACATCATGGGTGTGATCGACCGATAATTCACCGTGATGTGAAGTCCAGCAACATTTTACTGGATGAGCAGTTCAAGCCCAGAATTGCAGATTTCGGACTTGCTAAGATGGTTCGAGCCAATGGTGGCAAGGACTCAACCCAAGTCATTGCTGGAACCCATGGCTATATTGCTCCTGGTAACTAAATTATGCTCTCTGCCTCTGTTTTTTTCCTAGTTTTGTTCATGGGATGATATGTTAATGTAATATCTCGTTAAACTAAACTTCCCATGTCAAGCAGCTAATCGAAGCATCACGGATCGTTGATTTTATCTTCAAGTTTAGTTAATTTTACATATACACGTTTTGATTTTGCAGAATACGGGTATACATACAAAGTGAACGAGAAGAGTGACGTGTACAGCTTTGGAGTGGTGTTAATGGAGTTGGTGAGTGGAAAGAGGGCAATAGAGCCAGAATTCGGAGATAACAAAGACATAGTCGATTGGATCAGCAGCAAATTGAAGACCAAGGAGAGTGTGCTGAGTATATTGGACTCGGGAATTCCAGAATCTTTCGAGGAAGAAGCTGTCAGGGTATTGAGAATTGCAATTCTCTGCACTGCAAGGCTTCCGGCAATGCGACCAGCCATGCGAAGTGTAGTCCAGATGTTGGAAGATGCTGAACCTTGCAAGCTGGCGAGCAGTGCGATCGGTAAAGATGGAGTTTTTAACAAGGGAAGGGAAGGGTTAGGTTCGGAGAAGTGCAGCCCTGACCAGTAATTAACTTCTCTTCCCGATTGGTCAGTCTAGCTTGGAGATCCTGGAAAAAACAAACTCCCAGATGACAGTCTATAACATGTATCATAATTGGCTTGTATAATATTATTATTAGCTAGAGTTTGTTGTTTTTGTGCGTGTGATCTGCTAGATTTGCTTAGAGCCGAGGTTTTTTATTTGAGGGTACCAATAAGGGGACGAAGATGCTAAAATCAATAAATAGATGGACCATTTTGCTGTTAAATGCAGCTCGATCGAATATACCATGGCCATTTTATTTTCTTTTTTTGGTGTCAAATAGCATCATGGATGATCACATATAACATGGGGTTTTCTTTTGCTCCTTTACTTGATCACCCAAAAACCTCCATGCCCACACTGCATGCTTGTCTTCTACTTCCATGCCGAGAGGGGAAAAAACAAAGAAAAAAAAAGGGAGGAAAGGGATTTGAATTCGATGGGAAAATAAAATAAAGAGATGAAGTTCAAGTGATTAGTCTAATAGTAAAAATGTTTTTTAAAAAATAATTTTTGTTTACATCAGTAGTCCGAAAATTTAGACGAATTACACTCAAATTACAAAATAATACTAGTTAAAAACAAATACTAAAAATAAAAATAAAGAAACAACTTGAAAACTTAGAACTAATTGTTTGGGGTTAACAACTATCCAAAGAGGACTTTATCAGTATAAAATTATATAATTATTAATTTGAAAATTCATAAAATTAGTTGAATTATACTCAAGTTGGTCTAAATAAACATATTAATAAAAAAAATCGGACTGATATTTTCTTCTAACCGAATCATGAAACTTTAAAACTAATTGTTGGGGTCAATAACTATCCAAAGAGAATCTTATCAGTATAAAATTATTAATTTTGAAAATTCATAAAATTAGTTGAATTGTACTCAAGCTAGTCCAGACAAACATATTAATAAAAAAAATCGGACTGATATTTTCTTCTAACCGAATCATGAAACTTTAAAACTAATTGTTGGGGTCAATAACTATCCAAAGAGGATCTTATCAGTATAAAATTATTAATTTTAAAATTCATAAAATTAGTTGAATTGTACTCAAGCTAGTCCAAACAAACATATTAATAAAAACAAATCGGACTGATATTTTCTTCTAACCGAATCATGAATTAATTTGATGCTCTCTCTTTATTTGATATATTTTTTTTAAAATTAGAACAGGTCCATCTAGAGGTCCCCCATCCAGTGATCGCCGAGTGTTAAATCTATCTAGACACCACTACTATTTTTAAAGGAAGGAGACATGAAATAAATGGGTTAGATGGCGATGGCCTCTAGCTTTGACTTCAATTCCTTCGGTGTCCATATACATTGTGCACACATGCACCCCGTCTTATTAAAAATAAAAGAAAGAAAGACTAGGAAAAAAGATTTATGTACTTTGTCACCGTCCAATTCTGATTATTTATTTATATATATATATATATATTTTAAGAAATCTAAAGGGTATATATTTTCAGTATTTTTCGTTAATTTAATCACTTTATCATTAATTTTATCTAATTTTCATGTCAAAATCCTTGAAAATAATAATAAAAAATACCAGGTTAAAATTGAGCCACATTTGAAGGTTATCAGCTTCTTCTTCTTTTTTTTTCATAAAATGAAAGAGAATTAAATATAAAAAAAAACTTGAAGACAATTAGGACAACCGATAGGGATGGGAAAAAAAAGACAGAAGCTTTCTTTAGCCGTATTAGTTTTTGAAGGGGGGGACTGTAGAGTGTAGACTATCATTTTCGTGGCCACGTGGATATAGCTCAAATAGTGTTTACACTTCACAGGCTCTTTCCTTTAAAAAAAATCCCGGCTCCGGGCCTCTCTTGTGACGAAAAAGACACGTCATCTCTGTAGAAGTTGGGCTCTTGGAAATAGAAGGCAATGAAGCCCAAAATGGCATTGGCGATCCAGTAGCCCGAAACCTTGTTACTGGTGCTGGATCGATCTCTCGACTGAAAGCTCGCCACGACCGTCTAGAAAGTGGTCCATCTCGGTGGTTCAAGACAGTTTTCATTTTTTTATGGATCTTTTAATGTGTTGATAAATTATATAGTTGAATGGTTAATAAAAAGAGAAAAAATATATATTAAGTGACTGTCTAAAAGTGTGATTGATGTTTTTTTATTTTTTAATGTGTTTTTAATTTAAAAATATATCAAAATGATATTTTTTTTATTTTTTTTTAAAAATCATCTTTGACAATATCATATGAAAATTTTCTAAAAACACACAAAATTAATTTATTTTCTTTCAAAAGCATGCAATGCCAAACAAGACATAAATACTCTTGATTTTTAAAAGTCGAATATCCTTAAAAACTAGCTCATCGCCAATACATGACAAAGTAATGATTTAAAATTTTATTGTACTTATACTTCCACCGAGCATGATTTAAAAAATCTAGAAGGACTAATATATTTTGATGCTAATTTCTCTTTCTTCTAAATCAAAGTACATTATTACAGTAAATTGTAAAGTCCTTATTTGATTTTCACATAACTTTTCTATCTATATTGGGTTTTTTTTTCATTTGTGTTCAAGTTTTTGTAATTCAATTATGCTCATCTTCTAGAAAAAGAAAAGGTCTTCAATTATCATCGTCAGTCTCTAACTCCCAGACCCTATTTCAGACTATTAAGCTTTCTTTAATGGGTTTTTTGAAGCTAATTTTTTTTTTGTAATTTTGTATTACAAGTATTTTATAATCATAATTGCTACATTACTTGTATTATACTTTGAGCTCGCTTGTGGTGCACGAATCAACATGGAAGAGATGCCCCTGCATTTGGGATAACATGTACAGTGCTTTCGGCTGAGTAAACGACTCTTTTTAAAATGTCATTGGATGCGCCATTGTGTTTTCTTTCTCATGATGTGACACATATAACTAGTAAATTAGTGATTTGTTGTTTGTGAACTTTTTTATCAACACGAATATGATTTTATATTTTTTTTTTAAACAAATCAATGTTTTGTATCAATGGTCAATCTGATAATTTAGGCGGTATGCTTATTTGTTTAATCTTTTAATTCAAATCTAATGATCAATATTCAGAAAAAAAAAACATTATGATCAATATTTAGAGAATAATATATGATTAATATTCAAATTTTATGTCAATTAATCATCTTACTTATATGTTTAGGCTATTATGATAAGATTCTAAAAATATGATTTATGTTATTATCTAACATACTCCCTTAACTGAAAGCTTTCTGGTTTGAAACTTGCACATATGTTCATATGATTTAATAAGATTATGATACCATATAAATAAATCATCTCGATCTAGAAACTTAAAGTGTTTTATGATCAATCTTTAGAAGAAAAAAATTAAAATTCTATTTCATATTAAAAAAAATCAAGAGCATACCATGCCCAGCGTAATAAATTGCCCAAAATTAACAACACGAGGTAAATTTGGGCAGAAAGAAAATATTTGCATATGGGATGGATTTTACTGAGTGCGGAAACACGGAAATTAACAATGGCTTTTTGTCATTTCCACCTCGACGTGAGAGATGGAATAAGATCAGGTTATCCCTTCCACGGTTAATCAATGCAGATAATGATTAACTATCAATTACTTAAAAACTTATTTTTATGAAATAAATAACTTTTTTTTTCTTTTTATGAAAACAAAGTAATTTTGGATACAAAATTATGATTTAGGGCTGTCTATTGAATATATAAAAATAATAAAAGAATAACAAAATTAGGCCCCATATTTTATAAATTGACTGTGAAAAAAACAAAAAACAAAAGACAATGTCACAACCATAGACTAAGGGCATCTCCAGCCGAGATGGCAAATGGAGTGCCAAAATTAAAATATTAATTTTTTTAGCATTTTTGTGTTACTATTCATGCTCCAGCGGGAGTGCTAAAAGGGGAGGTAAAAATACCTCCCCCTTCCCGAGCTGCTATAGATAGCAGCTCGGGACATGCTGCTATAAAAGGTGGCCCCACCTTGGGGCCACCTTTTTTATATATTATAATATATATATATATATATGTATATAAAATGTAATATATATATTAGAAAATAATATAATTATATCAAAAATATTTATTTTTATTTACAAATACCTTAACAAAAGAGTAAAAATTTATATATAAAATTAATAATTATATAACTTACTCCTATTAATTATATAATCAATGTTGGAGGGTTTTTTAAAAGTATTTATTTAATTATATAACTTACTCTTATTAATTGTATAATTAATTGCATAATTAAACTACATATAAAATAATTATATTATATTTAAAATAATAAAAAATTAAATGGCTCTCCAAAATGGCTTTTACCACTGGAGCACACATCAACAAAAATGCTATTTTTATACTATTCAAAGTGCCATTTTAGAGATTTGGCACTCCAAAATAGCACTCCCCACTGGAGATGCTCTAACAAGGCAATTTCATTTTACTAGAAGCTTTCACTTACACTCATAAAGGCAATATCCTCTTCAGTTTCTGGCTTTTGTAAGAGTTGGACAGTGAAACCTTTTGCTTCCATTTTCCACATGATTAACGAGGATTAAAAATTAAACAAGAAGGGTTGTGCCTTCTCAGAAACAACTAAGTTTGACACTATATTTCAAAAATATTTTAAAAATAAAAATATTTTTATTTTTATTTTTTATATATCAAAAATAATTTTTTTAAAATAAAAAATATTATATATTTTATATATTTTTAAATAAAAAATAATTTTAACCACGCGCTTTCCAACTGTAACAAGCTAGTTCCAAGTTCCAACTGTAACAAGCTAGAGCGCTCGTTACATCACCATTATCGTGCATGGTATTAGCTACAAATTATGTGCTGCTACAATTTTTTTCAACGGTGCAATTTCACTAATATTTTTAATTAATTATGCTAATTGTTTTGAAAATCCACTTTAAAAATGATAAGACGGGAAAGATCCTAACCTTTTTATTTATGACTCCACGAAAAAGGAAAAGGCACCAAAAGGAAATAACTCGTCGTCAAACGCCTTTACTCTCTAGCCATATCTGTTAGGACACGACAAACACTCTTTCTTTGTTTTTTATGTTCTATAATTCCTTAAATCAATTGTAAAGCCCTAAGCTGGTCTCACATAAAATACAGTGTATCCGTTTCTCTGTGTCCACCATCTTTCCCCCCTCTTCTAGCCCTGCTAACCCACCGCATTTTCTAGGGTTCTCTCTAGAAAGAAGGAGAGGGGGAGCAGCATTTTTAAGACAACCAAACCAGATCAAACTTAATAAAACCAGACAGAAATTCTGATAGTACAAATCCTAATCAAGGATGAGTACTGGTGGTCCATATTTGGTTAGGTTCGTTGAGTCAGTTCTAGGGATGTCTTTTGGTGATTCGGTGTCTGACTCAGTGGTTGTGATAATTACAACGTCTTTTGCGGTTGTCTTTGGATTGGTGGTTTTTATATCGAAGAGATCATCGGAACGGAGCAAAGTCGTGAAGCCGCTGGTGGTTCCTAAGTCACTGTCAGTTAAGGATGAGGAAGACGAGTCCGAGGCTCTGGCTGGGAAAACCAAGGTTACCATTTTTTACGGGACTCAGACGGGGACAGCAGAGAGTTTTGCTAAGGTAAATAAATGGGCCTACAACATAATCATAATTGAAAGTATTTGAAACTATAACAATCGCGTTCACTCTTAAATAACAACCCAAAAAAAGGGGATAATCAATCTCGTTGTTTGTTCTGCAATCCTACTCGCTGGTCTTACTTTTATGCATTTTGTTCGACTAGCTGTGTTTAATTCAATTTTAAATTTACTAATTTTCCTGATATTTGCTTTAAACAGAAGTAAGTTAACTTTAGATGTGAATTAGAGAGTGGCTGTTTTAGTTTTGAGCTTATATTTGGTACTGAGCTTGATCTGTTGAAATTTTTTGTAGTTTTTGATCGATTGTTGTTGGTGATACGTTCACATTTGTGCTTACAAGATTTTTACATTCCTGTGGTGCCAACTGCGGCCTTTTCATGGTTCTAGCAAAGCTTCATTGTTTATTGAATGCAATAATGGTGTTTATTGAATGCAATAATGGTAGATGTGTCAGGAAACCATCTCACCTATAAGCTTAAGCTGTTAAGTGAGGTCCCAAGATATGATTTATATTACTCTCTAGCACACTTCTTCAAGTGAAAGCCTTTTTAAGCTTCAAACTTGGATAAACTTATAATACCTTGTATTTAATTTTTATCAAATAGGATGAGGATAGTAAGATTTGAACTCATGACTACTTGGTCAATAAAGCTTAATACCATGTCGAGAAATCATCTCACTCTCATTATGCTTAAGCTATTAATTGAGGTTTCAAGATATAGTGTATATTGTTGTCTAACAAGATGGACTGTTAAGTTATTGGCTGATATTTGACATTTCAATCGGGACAATGGTGGCACAGCTGGTGCTAGTGCATAGCAGATCATGTGCAAGGTACTTAGCTGATAACGACTCCTTGAGAAATTTCAGGGCTTAGTTCCATGAGATGATGGAGCCTCACGTCTCATCTACAATGCTAGTTGCAAGAGAGGGCCCACATAGAATTCTACTCCTTTTTTTCATGTTTTGTCATAGGGGAGCCCTGTCATGCGACTCTTGCTAAGTTACTGTACTATATGATTTCATGTAGAGATAGACATGCTTTTCTGTCTCTGTACTTATCTATTATTTGATCTGAAATACTCAACTCTCAAACTATAGGGTCACCTGTATAGCCCCCTGCCTTAGCATTCTATCTTCATTTTGATTTGGTTTATTTAATGTGTTACTTTGCATTGCTGTACTTTTATTTGATGCGATTTTCTACTAATTGTCAGGCTTTAGCTGATGAGGTCAAAGCAAGATACGAGAAAGCAGCTGTTAAAGTTGTTGACCTGGTAAGCTGGATGGAATTGTTTTGCAAATGACATTGGTTGCAGCATCACTTGAGAGAATTGGCTTTTCAAGAATTTGATAGCATGTCTTCATGTCGTTTTGGTTTGAATTAGGATGATTATGCTGTGGAAGATTATCAATATGAAGAAAAATTGAAGAAAGAGACTTTGGCATTGTTCATGGTTGCCACGTAAGATAAATTTCATTCTTGATAGTTGATCATGTATTTGGATTTTTTGAAAACTCTGGCATTGGATGTTTTTGAGCCTGACATTGTAGTTATGGAGATGGAGAGCCAACTGATAATTCTGCAAGATTTTATAAGTGGTTTACTGAGGTTGGTGACTTTATTACAATGCCAATGCTAGTTTAGTATCTTCAGCTTTGTTTTACTATAATTTCTAACTATATCCTGCAATGATGGTGTTCTGATTTTAGGAAAATGAAAGGGGAATCTGGCTTCAACTGTTTTCCTATGGCATTTTTGGCCTTGGTAACCGTCAATATGAACATTTCAATAAGGTAAAACCAGCAGGGCATGTTCTCTCTCTCTCTCTGCCTCTCTTGGAAACTTCATATTATAAAAGCAATATCTGACAACATGCTGTTGCTTAACAGATAGCAAAGGTGCTTGATGACCTGCTCTGTGAACAAGGTATGTTTCCTTTTGTTGACTAGGTGCTCTTAAGTCCACATGGTTCTCCCTAGTGTATGTGCTGCATTTGTTTATCTTATTCATTGCAATGTGTTAGTATATTAAGTTTTCACATTTTTTTAGGAAAACAATTACTAAATGTTGTGCCAATTCCACAGTTTGCAGCTCAGGATGCCCAGGGTTGCAAGTTGTACTTGACATTGCTTTCAGATTCTGTTCTCACACTGGTTTTGGATATTGATTTAGTTGTATTTCCCATAGATACACATGCATGTCTAACCTTGTGTCTTGCAATGGTTGGTGATTGGTATGATTTCATTGTATTCTTTTCCAATTTCTTACATTATGTAATATTTCAAATATGGTGGGATTTTCCTGTTTTATTGATATAGGAGGAAAGCGTCTTGTTCCTGTTGGTCTTGGTGATGATGATCAATGCATAGAAGATGATTTTTCTGCTTGGTATGCAACATGGTCATATCTGAATATTTCATCCTGAATTTCAGTTGATCGTCTGTCTTGCAGCTGCTGTCTTAACTGAGATTGGCCTTCTTTTTCTTCTTCTCTGAATCGATAGAGTTTCCTGGGTGGAATTAACCCAATTGGAGTCTTTTTGGTTCTTTTCTTTTTTAGGAAAGAATTATTGTGGCCCAAGTTACACCAGTTGCTCAGAGATGAAGATGATGTGAATGCTCCATCTACTCCTTACACAGCTGCTATACCTGAATATCGATCTGTGATTCATGAACCTTCAGTTGCATCTGTCAAGGATAAATTCTCAAATTTGGCAAATGGGAATGTTTCTTTTGATATTCACCATCCATGCAGGTAAGCAACTAGGTATAGTGCATGTGTTAGTCATCACTGATTTTTTATTGCTGAAATTTATGCCTTTTCTCTTTCTTGAAGAGTCAATGTTGCTGTCCAAAGCGAGCTTCACAAAGCTGAGTCTGACCGGTCTTGCATACATCTGGAGTTTGACATAACAGGGACTGGCATTTTGTAAGTTCATCACTATAGTGTTAGTGTTTGTTTTATCTAACACTTTACATTCCTTTATAAATTCCTTTTCTCACTTCCTATGGTTACAGGCCTATTTCAATTTGATCCACATTAAAGCAGAATCCCAGGGGCTTCTTATTCTCCTGTATACCTACAAAAATCCTGATTTTTTTTTTGAATTTTTTCCCTCTAGCCTGGGATGTTAGGAAATTACCATAATATCTGTTTTAAATCTTTTCTTTTCTCTGTGTTAACCCCCCCTTGCTTTATTTATCCCCCTTTGCTTTATTTATCTGTCTGTATTGTAACGATGGTATTCTGAGGAAGCAGATATCCTTTAGAAACTGTCTTCTTGGTTTGAGATCTGTGGTGTCACAAAGCTCTAGTATTCATTCTTTTCTACTTTACATATCTTTTCACTATTTTTTGGGTGTGGTATTCTTGTTGGTTTCTTAATGTGTTTTTTAATTCTGTAGAGTTCTCTTTTCTGCAGTTTTCTGGCGTGTAATATTTCATTAATTACCATAATGGTTCATCTTTCCCTCATTTTTTTTTGTTTTTTACTTGAAAAGAGCATCTTGTTTATTTGCATTAGGTCTGATACACTAGTGTTACTAACAGTCTCATCTCTGACTTCTTTCCTCAGATATGAAACTGGAGACCATGTGGGGGTGTATGCTGAGAACAGTGATGAAACTGTTGAAGAAGCAGGGAGGTTGTTGAATCAACCTTTAGATTTGTTGTTTTCTATTCATGTTGATAATGAGGATGGAACAGCTATTGGAAGCTCATTGCCTCCTCCTTTCCCAGGTCCATGCACCCTTCACACTGCGTTGGCATGCCATGCAGATCTCTTGAGCCCTCCAAAAAAGGTGATATTTTCACATGTTTGTTCGTTGAGATTTTTTTTCAGGTTCTTCTGTGTGATGATAGATTTTCTTTGTTCTTGGTCGTAAATTATGCTTTCAGGCTGCTTTGCTTGCTTTGGCTGCTCATGCCAGTGAACCTAGTGAAGCAAAGAGACTCAGGCTGTTATCATCACCACAAGGAAAGGTCAGTAGGTGATCCATACTTTTTGTTGATATTTGTTTGCTCTTTTTTGTTGATATGTGTCTTCTGTACATTCTTATTCGTCTATAATGTTATGTTTTTTTTACAAAAAAATCCAGGATGAGTACTCTCAATGGGTTATGGCTAGTCAGAGAAGTCTTCTTGAGGTAATGGCTGAGTTCCCATCTGCCAAACCTCCCCTTGGTATCTTTTTTGCTGCAGTGGCTCCTCGCCTACAGCCTCGTTATTATTCTATCTCATCTTCTCCAAGGTGATCAATTTCTTCATGTTATGTGTTTGAAATGTGATTGTATCTTCTTGATGAAATTATAAAACATGGTTTCCTGGTATGTATCCTGCAGATACGCTCCCAATAGAGTGCATGTGACCTGTGCTTTAGTATATGGTCCAAGTCCCACTGGTAGAATTCACAAAGGGGTGTGTTCAACCTGGATGAAGGTATGGAAACAACCTCCAATATATTTTAAAGAACCACACCCACTTTCTGTACAACCCTTAATGTTTGAGATCATCTTGGCACGGCATCTTGGAGAATCTAACATCTGGCTGTGACCCCCCATATATATATATATATACAAAATAGAATGCAGTACCTCTAGAGAAAAAGCATGACTGTAGTTGGGCTCCCATTTTCATCAGACCATCAAATTTCAAGTTACCAGCCAATCCTTCAACTCCAATTATTATGGTGGGACCTGGTACTGGACTGGCACCTTTCAGAGGATTTCTACAGGTGTGGATGGATTTGCTTTCTGTTTTTTTTTGTGGTGTGAACAGAATAAAATTAATTAGTTGATTCCTCCAGGAAAGAATGGCCCTGAAAGAGGATGATACACAGCTTGGTCCCGCCCTGCTTTTCTTTGGATGCAGAAATCGCCAAATGGTTTGGACATGACTGTAAATTTCCTAATTTGGCAATTATTGATGTTCGGTGAATCTGTTCCGTTGATTTTCATTCTGTTACTGCAGGATTTCATATATGAGGATGAACTCAATAATTTTGTGGTGCAAGGTGTCATATCTGAGTTGGTAGTTGCATTCTCAAGGGAGGGGCCACAGAAGGAATATGTTCAACATAAGATGGTAGATAAAGTAAGTAATTGTAGACTGCAAACTAGGTGGTTGCTGATGAGTTAAATGCTTTATGCATATTAAATTAATCTCAATACCATTTGCAGGCAGCAGAGATATGGAGTATCATTTCTCAAGGGGGCTATCTTTATGTGTGTGGTGATGCCAAGGGCATGGCTAGAGATGTTCATCGGACTTTGCACACTATTGTTCAAGAACAGGTACTTGTCACTCGTGATAATGTTCTCATTGTTGCACTATTTTTTCTCATGCTACTTCTCTTACAAAGCATAGCACTAAGAAAATCGTGTCCATGCATGCAGTTTTGCCCTTCCTCTGTTAAGTGGAAAGCACATATTGTGCAAGTGTTTCATGTCTGGAACTTTTGTTGTCGATTCACCATGGTCACTCTTTGAATTTACTCTGCTCTTCCCCCCAATGTTACACGTGTTTATATAGTATATACTGAGGAACATCGTGCATCTGAAATCCTTATGCTTGTGTTTCAGGGAGGCTTGGACTCGTCGAAATCCGAGTCTATGGTGAAGAAACTACAAATGGAAGGACGGTATCTAAGAGATGTCTGGTGATAACAACATTTTCACATTGAATCCGCCTTTGATTGCAGTAACCTCACCAAGTATAGCATTTCATTTTTTTCATCTACTATCCCGGCTTCTTTCACCGGTTCTTCTGGATTCTGGAGTCCCAGCAGGGTCTTAGAAATTTAGACTCTGCTGTTCACTTGCCGTCCCATTATCACATTTCATTGTCTACTTTTTTGGTTTGAATAGGATCCTGTTAGTCTCTACTGTCTCCTCAATGAGACCCCCAGGGAGGGAATAACATGTAGTTACTTTTTTGGTTTGTGTATGAACCTTTTTGGTAAGAGTAAAAAGGTTACAGGGTAGAAAACTTGCGATTTTGAAACTGCTGAGCTAACTGCTATCTATGTTGAAGTAAAATGAAGTGTCTGAGGCTGGCACTTCGGTTGGAGTCCTATAGTCTAACGTGGTTGGATTGTCTTTTTTTAACTGTAAAAAAAATATTCAAGCAATACAAGTGTTTTTTAAAGAAACAAGAGAATATATTGTTTAATAAGTTGGTTAGTTTAGTAATATGATTAATAATAATAATAATAATAATTAATTATATAAAATGATTTGCAAATAATGTATTGGAAGAAAAGTATGTTGAAAGCTCATTATTGTTTTGCTGTGAACATTGCTTTATCACTTTAAAAAGCTCAAGACTGCCCTATTGATAGACTGTGGTTGAAGTTGTATTTTAAAGTGATTTTTGTTTAGAAAATATAATAAAATAATATAATTTTTTTATTTTTTAAAAAAATATTTCTGATATTTTCATGATCTATTTTTTTTTAATTTAAAATAAAATATAAAAAACAAAAAATAAATTCAAATTTATTCAAAAATATTTTTGAATTGAACTACCAAACAATAGAGATATCAAAAAAGATTGTTGATGTCAATGTTTGACTAAAAAACTAACCAAATAAAATATTATAGAATAAATATTTTATATTTATATTTAAGCAATTAATTTAATTTTAATAATATATTTAAAAAAAACTTAATTTTATAAAAAAAAATAACAAATAAAAAAACTTGAGATAATTTTTTTTTAAAATCAATGAAAAATTCTATAAAAAAAATGAAAAAAAAACTAGAGTTTAATCTTTAATTAAATAAATGTTGAAAAATCAAAATTACAAAAATAAAAGTTTAAAAAATAGGAAAAACAAGTAAAACTAAAACAAATTTTCTAAACTTGAGGTAATATCTCAAATTTGCAAATCATTGAATTCTATATCTAGGCTCAATTAAAAAACTTAATAGTCAACTAATTTTAGTGTTGAATTATGAGACTGAAAAGAAAATATAAATTTTAAAAAATCATCAAACTAAAAAAAACAAGGATCAAATTTGAGAGGAAGGAAAAAAATGGAGGGTGAAATTGTAAAATAGATAATTGTAAGAATTATATCAAATAACACAAATAATAATAAAAAGAACCAAGTCTAACAGATAAAAATAAATAAAGAATGATGAAATTGAATTATTTTTTTATAAATTAGTTCAAATCAAACAAATAACAATAAAAAAAAATGAATTAAATCTAAAGAAAAGGATATTGGAGTGCTTTGAAATTTTGGAAGGTCAAACATGGAATTGAGGAGGAAAGAGAAAATAAAGGGGAGATCATTTACGCCAAACTGGAGGTCAATAAGTCATAGTCGTCACCTTGAAATTGAAGGTCATTTAAATAATTTCAACATCATTATATAAGGTGGTGTTTAGTCTCTAATATATGTTAGCATGTGTTATATGAAGAGCACAAATATATCTTATTTGTCGACGCATGATTTGCACGCACCAACCATTTTTTTTAAATTATATTTTATATTTATTAAAATACCAAATTATCTTTTAATTAACTTGATTATAACTAAAAACATAAATGAGAATATGAAAAGGCCCTTGGAAATCAGTTCAAGAATTTGTTTTCTTTTAATGGTGATTGAGTTATTTTATGGTGTTTTAAAAAGTGAAAATACAAAAAAAAAAACCTTTGTCCCCACTGAACTGTTTTTTTTTCTTTTTAAGAGAAATTCAATCAATTTACCGTGCTTTAAAAATATTAAAAAGCTAGATATTCTCAACTAATCTGATAATAACTAACCAAATTTATGAAAAAACTATATTGCCCTCAATAGATCATCAAATGATTTTGTTTGGGAAAGAAAAGTGGTCATTACAAAGTTCAAATCCATAATACAATGAACCTAGGGCTGTAGTGAAAGCCCGATGCATGAAAATTTCTTTTGATGTTTTGTTTAAATTAATAACTCGATCGTTTGAGCAAGATGCCTCCTAATCTTTTTAACCTTTTTAGCTTTATAAGTGAAGAAAAATTATCAATCATGATGCCCATATGTTCTAATATGATATCAATATATAAATTTCATTGCCAAAGTAAATTCTATTGACATTACACATTTGAATTTTAAAGAGGTTTTGGGTCTTTTCTTTTCTTCTTCTTTTACTTGTCAAAAGCTAATGAAAATTAGTTTGGAAATAATGTTGTGTGTAATATATATATATATATATATATATATATATATATATATATATATATATATATATATATAGAGAGAGAGAGAGAGAGAGAGAGAGAGAGAGAGAGCTAGACGTTTTAATCACATTAAAAGATCGATCATTGATTCACCTCACCCTCAATTTGCCTTCTCAACAAAGGTGATGGATGATTAGTTGTTTAAGGTATTGATTTGAATTTTAAATGGAACTCGATTCATAAGAAAAAAAGAAAAACAAATCAAAAAAAAATTCTCTAGTTTTATACAGTAATTCCTTCTAAAATTAACATTAAAAAATAATCACAATTTTTATTTCCTTTTAACAACCCTACAAAGTGATGGTGAACCTGTTAGTTTTAATTGGTAACCTTGAAAATTGGTTAATGAGACACTAGATTTTTTAAATTACCAAGATACATTAAAAACCCTTGAAAAAGATTTAATAATTTTAAAGTCATAAGAAAAGGATGTTATTTGGGCTTAAACCATTTTCTACAAAATATCTGAAAATGTTTATTCAGGGTAAAACAATTTGTTATTTTCAAGTTTATAAATGAGGGAAAAGAGTTATTGAAGTATGTGTCGTGGTTCAATAGGACTGAGACAAAGAAACCTTTACTCTTTAGTCAGTAGCCTTTGTAATCCTTTATTGTAACAATGCCCTTCTATCTTTAACACGATTCTTGTCCCAAAAAATCTATGTGAAAATTTAGAAAATGACTAACAAGATTTTATAGGTGACATTTTTTTAATCACCATGCCAAATTATTGTAACAATTTTATTTCCTTTCTTCATTATTCTTTTGTTAAAATTTTTCATTAGATTCATTTTGATCCTTTTATACTCATTTATCACTGTTATATTAAAGATATCATTGTATTAGTCCCAACCTTTTTCTTAAACAATGAAATGTGGAAGATTGGATATATTGAGATATTTTTTAAAAGTTATAATTTATAATCTGTAACACCAATTCTCTAAATAACCTTGTAAGAACCATAAAATATATGTCTAAACTTAAAAAATCCTTTCTTAACTCCATAATTTGTTTCCTTTCAAAGTTGCAATGTAAGATAAACTAAATCATCATAATTTGAATTTCTTTTTAGTCCTTGATTTATTTGCCATTTATTTTATATTGTGTCTTACCACTTTCTATCTTTCTATCTGAAGGAGAATAACCATGCATTGTTTGAAATAAAACACGTTTTAATGATTACATAGTAATTGAGATTATAACACTAATAAGCCAATGACAACCATAAATGTCATCTATTTATATTATACTAAGTAATGCATCTTAAGTAAATGTCTAAACATTAGTCCATCCTTTTTTATTGCCCTATTTATTCGAAGATGAAAAGTTGAGCTAATTGGTAAATTCACCTTTTACCTTTTAAAGAGTTATTTCCAAATAAACTTATGAATATTTTATTTTTATGAGTAATAATTATAGATGGTAACATGTGAAAAGTTTAAAAGTGATCTATAAATACTTGAGCAATATCTTGAGTTGTGAATGAAATAGTTAATATAATAAAATGTGTATAAATTATGAATATACTCACCACTATTATAATTATACCTTTGCCTTTAAATTTTAAAAGTTACTCAATAAAGTCTATAGTGATATCCTTTTATGTTTTCTTTGGTAATTAAAAGGTTTTAATAATCTAAGATAGACCATCATATTTATTTTAGCTTATTTACAAATATCGCATTCATATAGCCTTTACTTGAGTAAATTTTTCATTGCTACCCGATAAAACAATTGTCTAAATCTTAAGAGTTTTGAATTCTTTTTATAGGACTCTTGGTCCTTTTAATGACTAATTCATCAATACAGGTATACATACTACTATTGTCAATTAAGACCACCAAATCTTTTCCATGATAACATCCTCTGATCCTAATGTATTATGAGCAATGCATTAAATGATGAGTCACAATCTTTTGTATCATTCTCTTCAATAATAACCCTATTATTGCATCATTCTATAACTTTTAAAAATTATTTCTGTATATTCACCAATTTTTTTATTATATGTATACCATTTTAATTGTATTAATGGTTAGGACTGTATTTTTCACCACATTTATAAAATTACTTTAATCTTCTTAATTGTTTATGTAATGGTTCAAGAAATTATTTTAGACCTTGAATTGTATCATTCTTGACTTGGCTGTAAGACTTTAAAAGAAGATTGTTTGACCATATACTCATAACAATTAAAACAACCACTCTTATAATTGTTATATTTCTTTTGATCATAATAAAAATTGTTTGTTCTTGCTATCTGATATGTTTGAAGGTATGTATCAAAATATTGAGTTAAGAATTTCAATATTAGTTTGAGATTGTTTTTGAGTGCACTAATAGAACCAAATATATAACATGATTCTAACATGTTGCATGTTCTTTTAATGAAAAAAATATTTGGTGAGGTATTGCATTTGTTTATTTTTTTCTTGAAAAAATGTTTTTGCACCTCGAAAAAAAATTAACAAGTTCATTTACTCTTTGGTTTTGACATAGTTTTTGAATACTTTTAATTTAATAATTTGTTTTTAGTTATTATATATCTAATATATTATAATATTATTAATAAATTGTTCATGAAAAATTGATTCAAATTATTTTTTATTCATAAATTTTTTAACATGATTTTATTATATTTATATATTTTTTTAAAACTTTCAATCTAATATAAATATGGACGTATTATTTTAATATTTTTGAACTTGCTTTCTATAATCATAAATGTCTTTTTAAGAAAATTAATTATTCTAAATAAAAATATTAAGTTTACTACAATAAAATAAAGATATTTTAATAATAAAAAACTTATTTTAATGAAAAACAAAATTCAAAACACATATCAATACTCCGAAGCAATTCCCTGAAATTATAATATATATTTTTAGGTTTTTAAAATTTTGGATTCATTGGCAATGTAGCGAAAATCTATAAACCAGATAAGACATGAAGGAGACAAAAATAAAGATACAAACAATAAAATAAAAATAAAGATACAAACAATAAAATAAAAATAAAAATAAAGGTACTTTAACATAACATAAATACGGGCACTGAATCTCTAATTACTCCCAGTGAATAATCACCGACATAGACTTCCCGAGGGCACTCTCGTCATTAACAACATCAAAACGCCATTGCAGCTAATAACTTCCGGCTATTTTTCTCTCTCCACTGTGTACCGCTCTCTCTTTCCCCAAAAATCCCCCCGTTCAGCGCGTGACCTCCACACTCTCAACGATTCGCTTTCTCGCCCCCCCCGTCCTCCTTCTTTGCTTTTCTACGTTTTGCCCATCTACGTGCTGTCTTTTTTGACATCCTGATTTTCTCCAAAACTCTAAATTAGGGTTTTAGTGAAATTGGGCTTATTTGAATTGAATCTCTGGCTCCTTAATATGTAATTGAAATATAACACACATAATGATTGAGAAATCCAAGAAGAACAATAAGGGACTAATCAGTGAAGAAGATGTCTCCACTCTCATACAAAGGTACGGACTTTTTAACTTTTTGGGTGATTAAAATATGGGGGTTCTGTTTGTATTCAGGTATACAGCGACGACAGTCCTGGCATTGCTGCAAGAAGTCGCTCAATCTGATGGATCGAAAATTGATTGGAACGCATTAGTTAAAAAGACCAGCACCGGAATTTCTAATGCAAGGGAGTATCAAATGCTATGGAGACATTTAGCTTATCGACATGATTTGCCTGAGAAATTCGATGATGGAGCTCACCCTCTGGTTTGCTCTGCCTCTTTGCCTGAAAAATTCAATGGCGTTTTAATTTGATTTCAATGTTTTTTTCTTCTTTTTCTTGCAGGATGATGATGACAGTGATTTAGAATCTGAGCTGGAAGCTTTCCCTAGTGTTACTAGTGAAGCTTCGACCGAGGCTGCAGCTTGTGTTAAGGTGGGCTTCTATCCCACTATTATGACCGTGATTGTTTTCTATATACTATGTGTGATACAATGCGTTTTTTTTTTGTTTAGTCCTTGTATAAATTTGGAATTTTGGAGATTTTGTGTAAGATTTCTAGTTCAGAAACTCTTTTCAAGAGTTGAATGTGTCAAATAGAAAAAGGACGAATTAGTTTTAAATTTTCTGTTATCATCGACTCACAGACAGATAAAGGTTTGGAACGTGTCAAGTTGATTATAGTTTCGAAACATATGTAATGATGCTCAAAGGGGCAAGGGTATTGTAAAAACAAGATGGTTTCCAGGAAAAGCTTGTATTGCAACTTTTTTTTTATGTTTTATTCCTTTGTTAATGGACTCCTGATCTTTGAGATATTCCATGAAGGCAAAACATGCTTGAATAATTTGTTTTGTTTGATGCCTCTTCATTTTCTTTGTCCACTTACCTTATTGATGATAATTGTTGTTTTGGTTAGGTTTTAATAGCATCTGGTTTACCAAGTGATTCAACTCACCCAAATAACACGACAGTTGAGGCTCCCTTAACTATAAACATACCTAATGGCCGGTCACTTAGAGCTACATCAGAAAATTCACAACCTGCTGTTATGCAGGGGGTGAACATTAGTGTTCCAGTTTCTGTGCAGAAACTGTCTCTGCCTGCACAGACATCCTGTCCTGCCTCTGAAATATATGATGCAAATGGATCGCGTAGTGGCATATTTCCTCCAAGAAGGAAAAGGAAACCCTGGTCAGAAGCCGAGGACATGGAACTGATTGCTGCTGTGCAAAAATTGGGCGAGGGGAATTGGGCAAGCATTGTAAGAGGTGAATTCAAGGGTGATAGAACTGCTTCCCAGCTGTCTCAGGTTGTTTTCCATGTATCAAGTCACATTAAATTATCATCTTTTCTCGTTCTTTTTCATGCATTATATGTGGACTGTATTTTGATTCTTCAGGCTTTCATTGGTCTGTCAGAAATACACAGGTTGATGCTTAGTCATCTAAACTCACTTTGCTTTTGATGTCCCATTCTACCCCTACAATAATTTGGTTTCAATTGCAACGTATAACATGGTCAAAGATTTCTTTACTTAGGTCACGGCTTGATCGATCATGGAAATGGTCATGCTTGATCATTTTCTTATTTGGGACTCTTAAGGCATCTAGTTGTTAACAGTTCATTTGCAATGGCACATATATTTGTTGGGGTAGTGCTATGAGGGTCATCCCTTCAGATATTGCTGCGAGTGCTATTAACCATGGTTTGTCCACAAACACATAGATGTATTCTTCATAAAAAATGTTATAAGGTTATAGAACATGGAAACATATTGTTGAAAAATTGTAAGAAAAATCACTGAGGATTAGAGGAGAACATGGCTAGACTTGATCAGTTCTGCTATCCTGATTTTTTGCAAATACAATAAGAACTTCATATAGGATTAACATGCATCTAAATTTCCATTTGAACATTTGTAGTTAATTTCTTCTTTTTTTCCCCACAAATAGCTGAGCAATTTTTAACCTTATCATTAAAATGGAAATATATTGTTGAAAATGTAAATGAAATGAATATGTGAGAATGAAGGGAGGATTTAGCTAATCCTGATTAGTTTTGCTCTCTTGATTTTTGGCAAATACAATGAGTACTGCATGTAGAATTGGTATTTGCTATCTTGATTTTTTGTAAATACAATGAGGACTCCATGGAGGATTAGTATTCATCCAGAGTCCTTTCTCAGCATTGGTAGTGCACTTCCATGTCTGAACAAAATCTCAGGCAATGTTTTTAGCCATATGATCAAGATTTGGTTCCATTGGTAATCCCAGTCCTTGAACTTTTATTAAACATTGTTATTTAATTACTGCCGTGGAGAGTGATCCGTTGTCATCTAGTCCGGTCAGGATGTCTGGGTTCTCCCAGTTTTTCCCGGGTTCAAATCCCGGCAACGGAATTCTTTATTTTTTCAATAAATTCCGACATGTTCTCATTATTGGCCATAATTCTTTCCTTGTCTATTGTTCTGCTATGTTCACATGGATGTAGATTCCATGAATTGCTGGTCTGGTTTTTAACCATTAGTGTTCCATATAGATGTTTTTTCCCTTTGCTTTTCTCCTCCTAATTACCATAGCTTATACAAGCAGAGGTGGGCAATTATTCGGAAGCGGCATGGAAACATGAATGTGGGAAACGTTTCAAGTGCCCCTCAACTCTCTGAGACACAGCGTGCAGCACGCGATGCAGTGAAAATGGCTCTCGATCCTTATCCAATAGCCAAAAGTTCAATTACAAATTCTGGTAAATTATTCTTTCCATCTCATACTGCTTTGTATTTTTATTTGTGTGTTCTAGTTGACAATCTTAAAAAATGCTGTCTGAATTATGAGTTTGTCTAAATGTAATAAACAGCTCAACTGCTTTTGAAGCACAATGGTAGTTTGTAGTTTGCTCTCTATGCGTGTAGCTCACATAGGTTTCAGCACTTGCTTGTGTGAGATTTTTACAATAATTCTTTTAACTTGGAGCAGCTGGGACAACTTCTACCAAACCCCCCAATAATTGTCTTCCTCCTACCATCACTGCAGAAGCCTCTCCTGCCCAACATCAATGTCAACAGCCCATGACGACAAAATCATCTTCAATATGGCCAGTGGGATCTTCAGCAAAATCTCATGTAATGTTGGCAAAAGCATCAGAAAAATCTATTCTGAGTTCTGATCCTGTGAGAGCTGCTGCAGTTGCCGCTGGGGCTCGCATTGCTACCCAATCAGATGCTGTTTCGCTGTTAAAGGCTGCCCAGGCAAAGAATGCTGTCCATATCATGCCCACAGGCAGTTCTTCAATCAAATCATCCATGACTGGTGGTGTTTCTACCCACTTGGATGTCAATCCCAATACTCGATTTATCTCCAGTGGCATGGCAACTGCACCAACTACCACACGTCCAAGTGGTCCTTGCCCTGGTTTGCCCAAAGCTATTTCACCACCCTCTCAGATGAAAGCTGCTTCATCAACAGCTCAGCCTCCACAATCCACCCCTGTCACATCATTGAATGTGCCATCTGAACAGACTAATTCTGGTTTGGCCAAAGTCACTTTACTGCCACCGCAGATGAAAGCTTCTTCATCAACAGCTCAGCCTACACAATCCTTCCCTGCCACATCATTGAATGCACAACCTGAACCGACTAATCCTGATTTGGCCAAAGCCACTTTACTGCCACCTCAGATGAAAGCTTCTTCATCAACAGCTCAGCCTACACAATCTTTCCCTGTCACATCATTGAATGTGCAATCAGAACAGACTAATGCTGAAAGTTTGCCAAAGCAAGGCATGGTAACCATTAAGGATACAAAAGCTTCTGGGTCGCAAGAAGTGGCAAATGGCCAAGTTCAAAAGGATGGAGCTCATGTCTCTGTAAAGGAACCAAGCGAGCATGTTCAAGAAGTTATAGCAGCTTTGACAAACCAAGAAGCAGAGTTGAAAAGTCAAGTAGGTACTTTTGAGAGTTCTAATGGTTCGCCAAAATTGATAATGAATGAAAGTGGCCTGGTAAATTTCACTGGCAACCAGGTCGATGGAAGTCAAAATGCAGATGATAATAAGATGACTTGTTCACCTATCAAGGAAGCTGAAAATCAATCTGCAGTTCAGGAGAATGGTGGGAATCAAAGTGAGAGGCAAGCAGAATTGCCAAGCACAGTAAGCAATGAATCCTGCATAAAAGTGGATAGTATAAGCAAAACAGAAGCCAGCAATGAGATGTTGGACGGATAGGGTCAGAGTATTGAATGCAAAGTAGCAGAAAACACTTTCCTTTTCTGGTTGGTCTCTGTATTTGTATTTTAGACGAGTTAGAAATTGTGTAAATTAATTACAGTTGTGGAAAGTAATGATTCAGTCCGTCTTTTCCATGATGTAATTTCTTCATGCTCCCGTGGTTTTGATTGATCATGTTGCCATAGATGCATTTGAACACCAATGTCTATGATGATAAATTTAATGGTGTTCAAGAAGAAACTAATAATATTTTGTTAATTATTTCTTGGATTCACTTTAAAGAAAAAATAAATAGATACAAGTAAGATAGAGATTCGTACATGTCATGGATTTTATTCTCTTCTGTTTTTTCTTATTTGTTTCTCTTTCTTTTGGGGCTAGGGAGTAATTAATAGGATAGCGAGCTCTATAAACTTTTTTGCATGTGTGAAATGTGGACTTCATCTTGAAATCATGTTTTCCTCCCCCCCACCAGGTACATAAATCCATCGACTCTGATTTCTTTTGGGTTAAATCATTGGCTCTATGATTTAAAACCTGAAGTTTTCCTTATAAGTTGCAAATAAGAAGACATCTCAGCCTATAAGCCGTGCAAGTACCGTCTGATTCATGTTTCACAGATTAATCTTTCATACATGCTACTAGTTGGATGGTGTGTTTAGCTTCTGCTGATCCGTTTTGCACTGTCTTGATCTAGAAAAATTCAAATAATGGGCAACAATATAGGGCTGAGGTAAAGAGAGGATCCGTGGTGTTGCTTAGTAGAAATATTCTGATTAGTTACATGAATTTTACCCAGCGGGTCAGAAAAATTAACAAGGAACTCGTAGTGTTGCTTCAAGTTCTATTTGAAGTATTTAATACTACGACAGGCAAGCCAAATGAAAAAATGAAAAACGAAAGGAAAATGGTGAAGGAACAATCCAGTCTTCAGTGGTGTTGTTGGGGTTTTCCATCCTCTAACATACTATATTGTTTCTGCAGTGCAGGGCTTGCGCATGAGAAGATTGATTGCTTTTGTCCCTTGAGTTTCTTTAACTTGACACCAAACAAGAAAGAGCGCAAGGGAACTCTAGCTTTGTGTAATGAACTTCTATTTTTCGATGCCGAAATCCCGAGTTCTTCATCCAGTCTTGTGAGTAACCTTTCAACTTCAACCTTGAGTCCTCTCACACGATCCAGACCGGTTTGCAGCTCATCTGCAACCTTGTTGCTTTCCTGTTTCATGTTGAGAATCTCACCTTGAAATTTAGCTGCTTGATATTCACTTAGCTCAGCCTCTTCTTCTTTGGAACTTGGATTGGAAACTCTCAATAGCTCATCGTGTATATTGCATAAAGATGCAAATCTAGAATGCATTTCATCTTTCATTACCGAATTGTTCTCCAACCATAGTGTTAATTCAGTCTGTATTTCTCTCAAATGTGTGAATATTGGTCGAGTCTCTGAAATGATATATTGACTCTTATCATTTCCATCTCGCCTTGTTTTTTCTCTGACTTTTGATAGCTCCACCTTTAAGTCATGGACTGAAGTTTGAAACTTTCGAATCTGATGCAACGTGGTGCTAAACCTCAACCAGAACTCCAGATTTTCCTCCAGTAGTCCATCAATGTCTGAACGGATCTTTTCTTCCACAGCTGAAGGAACATGGGGTGAATCTGCACGTTTGAACTTGATCACATTGCTAACTTCTTTCGCAGAGTATCTTCTATTACCTCCAGATACAGCTAATTCACCAATTCTTCCTCTGGCTTCTACATGATGTTCGTGCTCTGAGTCAAAAACTGGCCGCGGAGGTGAACTTATGGATGAAAGATTTGAATCCAGGAAGCTAGCTGCTTGTGTCATAAGGTCGGGAGAACCTTCTGCATGTGAGTACTTATATTTTGTCGAAGCACCATCATTATTTTCGTTGAAATTTTGTTGGTGAGAGCTCATTTCACGCAAAGAATGGATCTCTTCATCCCTCAGGGCAAGAGCATTCTTTAGCTCTCTAATCTGCAATGCCAATTCAAAGAAACCATCCCGATTTTTCTTCTCAACGTCACCGAGCTTCTTTCTTACTTCAGTATAATTCCGGAGGACCAAAGTATACTCATCCAGCAGAATCTTTTCTCTGTCATCTAATCCACTCGCTAACAACTGCCTCCAGTTGGGCCGGTCCTCTCCATCTATTCCCAGTTCCTCTAGACGAGCAGCAAGATCATTTTCTTCCTCATGAAAATCTTTCTGATCATGTGCTGGGACAAGATCATCTGTTATGGCAGTGAGCTTTTGGTCCGGTCCAGATTCATCTGCTTTGATAGAACTAGTAACAGCAGGAACATCATCTTTCCCCCCTTCCTTTTCCATTTCCATAGCCTTCGATGCAGATGCATTATTGAAAGAAGCCAGATGTTCTTCTTGTTCTTCGACCCCGCTGCCTGCTTTGACCTCAACAGCATCATCTCCTGATTCTTGGATTGATTCTTCTTTCTCAACTTCCTTGTCTAGTTTCACTTTTTGTAACTTCACAGACAAATGATCAATGGAACAACTTGCTTCAGTTAAATGTGTTAGAAGGTTTTTGTTTTGATCTTTGATGTTTTCGTTGAGGCATTTCACTCTACGCAACTCCTCTTCCAACTCTCTTAGCTTGCTGCTCATTTTCTCTGAGTCTTCCATCAGAGTCGCCTTATCCTTTTCTAGAGTCTTGATGTGTGTCTGGAGCCCATCTGATTCAGATTTTAGTCTGTTTACCAGAGCATCTTGAGAAGAGAACGCAGTTTCCAAATTCACAACCTTCTCAACTAGTTCATCAATTCTCTCAGCCAGTTCCATCACAGTGTGGGATGATGTTTAAATCTGCTTCCAGCTCACCTTCAATCTTCTCTCGCAACAAATTCGTATAATTTGGATCTATATCTTCTGATTCAGCCTCCTGTTCATCAGCAGGCCCCAGCAGATCTGATTTTTCAGAAAGAAACTCACCTTTGAGGGCTTCGTACTTCTGCTGGACTCCCTTAATCCTTCGGCTCTCTACTTTAACCTCTTCAACTGACAGCTTCCGTTTCTCTTGCAACTTTACCAAAGTATCCTTACATGATTTTAGAGCAGTGGCAGCCATCAAAGTTCGGGCTTCATTATCATCAATAACATTGCTGATACCAAACTCATCTTGTAAGCCGCTGATTGTCACTTGCATTTCAGTTATCTGATTTTCAATTCCCCCGCTCTTAGTCTGACATCGTTCAGATACGCTTTGTACAAACTCCTTCTCCGTTTGTAGTGCCAAAATTTCTTTCTGAAGCTTATTAATTTTCTCTTCGGCCTCTTCTCGGCTAAAGCCTGAACTTGGAGGCGCATTGGCTTTAGCAGAACTAGCAGTTCTATTTAGCTGCTGCCCCTTTCTGGACAGTAACATTGATTGGCTCCTGAAAGCTTTCTTTGGCATGCTGGGTACCTTTGGAATATTTGCTTTGGAGACCTTGTGTGCTTCGTTGGGATCATCAGATTCGAATATTGTGGGGCCACTTTCTTCAAAATCATCATCATCATCATCATCCATGGCAAACTGAACTTGTTCTGGGAAGACAGTGGCAATGGTGCGGTTGGCACTTTGCAGCTCTTTTGACAAATGATCGAATCTCTCCGCCAATGCTCGGTATGCCCGGTAAGAGTCTTCCACATGGTTTATAAGTTCTGGCCTCCTTCGGTAGTACATCTCAGCTCTTTGAGCGAAGGAGTCCCCCGAATTTTCAATGATTTTGAGCATGTTATTAACCTTTTCCTCCATATCTGTCATATCAAAGTGTGTTAAAACTATAAAGCAGAAACAATAGAAAGAAGAGCCATACATGATACATGTCAATATATAACCATATTCTAAGCTAGACATTTGAAAATGTTGTCTCTGTCATTCTCCTGGTTTCTTGCTTTCTTATTGTTTTCTTCACGAGCTGTGAAACAAATGGGGAATTGATAAACAAATGCATGATTGATCTTAAACAACGTGGGATCATCGGGAGCTCAACTGATTTCGATCTCTTCTTTTGTATTATAAACATGGAGTTAGTTACTTGCTAACATACATGTCTGAATGAACCCTTTCCCTTGCGTAACATAGCAATCTCCAAACGGAAAATGGCAAACCAATAAGAAGACAGGACTAGTTATGCACCAATCTAGATTCTAGATCACCGAAAGAGACCATACAGAAGACCTTTAATTCTTAGAAACATATATACAAATGAATAAAAGAAGACAAAAGCGCCCACCTTGGAGGTTTTCTTCCAGCCATTTTGAATGTTTTGTCCTGATGTGGCTTGCCCACCACCATGAATATGCATTGCTTGCTGCTCTCTGCAGCATTTTCCCTCCCTCGAAATGCAAAAGAGATTCAACGCATTCGGGATAAGATATTGATGATAATAATTCTCAGAAGATTTTGCCGTTCAACACAGCTTTTGCCTAGATGGGTCTCTAATGAGCAGCGGGGGAGGATACTTAGGGCCATTTGTTTTGCCTTTTGACAGCCTCAACGTCGATAGGGACTCTTCGATGGATGCGGACACGTGGCAGGACCCTTGATCTGCCAGGTTGGTTTCCTAGAATAGAGGGGGGGTATGTTTCCCTTTCTTTGATTGCTTTTCGTTTTTGGTTGGTTGCTTTACAGGGTTTTTGCTGCTTACTTTCGTTGTTTTGTCACATAGGCTGTCATTGCATGGTATGTTAGGCTTAGAAATCGACACTCATTTAGTGGCTCTTCAATTTGTTAAAACTGAACAAACTGTTCGTGCGTATCTTCCTCTTCTCTATTTTTGACAAAATGCCCATCTTCTTTCAATCAGTGCCACTGCGCAACTTTCCGTTTTTATTACTAACCTTTTTCGGTTGTTTCAGCATTACCCCATAAATGAAAATCGAAAAAAAAACACGTATAAATCAATTCTGTCGGCCAATAAAATAAAGCTTTGGTATGGTATTGTTACGTTCTTACAACAAAATAAGGTTAAAATATGTTTTGGTGTACAAGTAAAAATGCAAACCGTTTTTAAAGACCAACTCTGTTGCTTGGAAATGAAAGCAATGTGCCCGTGTTTTGGCCAAAACAATCTCTCGAGTTATATTCAAATGTTCTAAAACAAGACAGGAATTTACCCCCAAACAAAACAAATACCACGAGGCAGCCTCCAATGCTGCAGACGGAGAACAAATTAAAAACATAATTTCAACATCACCACCACCATCTCTCTGTCCCAGCTATAATTTCTCTGTAATTTACCAGATGGCACCGGCAGACTATAGGCGTATATAGTAACCATTCAGGCCGTGATTTGCCGTCCGTTGGTTTTTCCGGTAACAAAGAACAACACTTCAACAAAATCAAAGCTCTACTAGGAATGGATAGTGGGAAGGTAATTATAACTCGCTGCCCCTATATTTTAGACAAATAAATTAACCAGTCTTCTAATTCCGAAATCATGTTGTATATGATCTCCATATTTCCAAGTATGCTAATGTTTTTCCACTTCATGTTATTTTGTCTTTATTATTAAAGAAATAGAAGAGTGGAAGGAGGCAGCAGATAAATTAGGGGAATATTTGACAGCAGAGGGAATATATCTTTTTATATTAAATTATACATGTCAGGTCAGGATTTTTTATTATTCTAAATATTTAAAGGAATTGATTGGTTTGTTATAAACTACACAGGGACTAGGTGACAATCAACACGGATAATGGGAAATGCACCACAAGCTATCATCGTACAGATTACGAATCCCAACAGTTAAAGAGGATTCAAGTTTAGAGAGAGAGCGGGAAAGACTTCGATCACTATACAATATTTACACAGTTCTTGCAATTATTTACATAGTTTTTACAGTAGAATATGAATCATGAACCTGCTTCTGATCGTGCAGCCATATTTACATCAAAGAATTGCAAGCACGCACAGCAAAACGCCCTCCCTCTCCTAATTATTTTTCTCGCTGAGGTATCTGATATCACACAGTAATCTCCTCAATCGTGGACAATGACGAGGGAAGCCAGCTGCGGGGGAAAACTCCTTCATAGTCAAGAAATGATTAGAAGCCAAAAAATCCCACCACTCTCAGCATAGATTAGTACTAGCTAGGATAAGAACAACATCAGCAATCTTCTACTACCGGCAAGCAATAAAACCGACCAGCTACACTCTTTTTTTCTTTTTTTTTCCTTTTTCCTTTTTTTTTTTTTCTTCTTTTTAAGTCCTCCCATATCTTTGTACAATATTTTCTACGTTAACCAGCAGGATGGGTTCTGCCAGAAGATCCAGCAGTTACTGAAGAACAGCTCAAGAACACTAAAGTGAAATCATTAGCAGCACTGAATGTCAGATGTTCTGGACCGAAGAAAGCCACTGTTCCATATATTTCTTGCTCTCTGCACATTGAAGTTAAATAAAGTTAAGAGCTCGGCTCAGAGAAACAATCACATTTAAAGACAGATTGAAAGAGAGAGAAAATGCATTTTGCTTCCACCAACCACTCAGATGCATATATTTGCAATCAATATGATATCACAAATGGGATTAAACAGTAAAAAGCTAATTTGCATTGATAAACAAGAAATAATAAAAGGGCCCGAGGAGTGAAGTTCAGTACTCATTTCTTATTCTTAAATTTCATCAGCTGCGCTCAAACTGTGATCATTCAATAGTTCAGCTAGTGTAAATGGAAAAACATATCTTAAAGGTAATTGCAAAACATGTCTGAAAGATAGATAAATGTAAATCTAGAGATGAGTGCCGAGATATGGCAAAACTATATGAAGGGCAGGAAGGGAAGCAAAGGTAGTTCAGTAGGTAGGGTTCAGACATGGATATTAAACTATGCTGAGAAGTTAACACGTCTCAAGATTGACACGGGGCAAGTGAAAGTAACTACAAAAATACAGTTTCCCACAAAGAATCCAATCAAGAGGCACCCTGCTTCTAAAAGCTGACCAGGAACAACAATTCATAACATAAAATCCATCAAGTAGGTATCCAGATACATAATCACAAAAAAATTAAAAATGCAAGACGCAGAACAATTTGCCTCTTCTGAACATTGTTGGAAAGAGGAAAAGGGAAATAGAAGGCATTGATTATGTATGGAATTCAAACAGCTATAGTTTATGCAGCAACAAGCAACTGCTCAATTAGCTGACTTCTAAAACAACCAACCAGTAAGGGGAAAAAAGAAATCTTAGTGTGAAATAATTCAGATTGCTATCAAGGCTCTCAAAGCTGGAAGATATGTTATAGATGTTTCTGCTTTTTAACACTCTTAAAAGTCAAATAAATAATAGCCTGTTCATTTATCATTGAAAGGGGAGCTGATAGGTCAGGAAGCAGGGACAGTTCTAAAGACTTCACCATCCTTTACACCATGGTTATTGCAATATTAATTGTGTGGTAATCTCTACCTAGTGAACTGTTAATCAATGCAGCATAAAGAAACCCACATCAACAGCGGAAGAGGAAAATAGAAGATTCTGTAGAAGCATGCAAAATATAAAATGTAACTTTGGAAGAGCAGTGGCACTTTACCATCAGGAATGTTAACAATAGCACCAAACAGATTGTTCTTTTTATCCTCGAAGACATTATCTTGAACACGGCCATAACATGGGACCAGCACAGCAAAACTGTTATCCATATCATCATCACTCTGGAATTCAGGTCCATGAGGCTCTAACCATCCAATGGAATAATCTGAATCATCAGACTCTGACCCTGAAACACAGCCACCATCTGATGGCACAAGAACAACATCATATTCCCTATCAATTTTACGCTCTTCCCGGCTGTGCCATTTTCTCTTAACCCTTCTAGAGGAGGATGCCACATTAGTCCTCTGAACCAAGGGAAATTTCAGAGTATCCGACGATTCCCACAAATCTGGGTCAGGTCTTGCATTTAAAGAAGGCCCATTTGAAATTCTGGGTTCCTGATGCTTCCCACTCCATAACCACCATGAAAGATTGGTAAATGCCACAGCCATTAAATCAACAAAAAAATCGCCCTAGCAATTGATCACAGGAAAACTCAACTAACTGCAATTAATTCAAGGTCTGATGGCTGAGGAGCGGCAATGGATAAGACAACGAATACTTTACCCCTGTTAAAAGGAATCAACAATAAACACTGTTAAAACACAAATACAGAGCAACTGATGTTGACAACCAAAAAGAAGATACAACCTTGTATGCGGCAACAAAACCAACTAGCTTTAAATGAAACAAAAAAAAAACAATTGCCTTTCATGTTTTCCTTATGATACTGCTGATTTTCACTTTCAAGATGAAACAACTTCGAAAAGGGTGGGAGTTTTTTCACATCCAAATTTAACATCAGATAAAAAAAAGAACAATTACAAGGCACCGGTCCGATGAACTGTCAATAGTCAACACAATAATTCACATATGAAAAATAAAGAACATGTTACCAGAATAAAGAATCATCCAAGAGAAAATCTAAAAATAGCAAAGGACGTGATTGTACCAAAAATAGATCCCTCCCAAACCATACAAAGCGAGCAGAAAACAGAATTCTCAAGCTCGACAGATGCACCTGAACTCAATCGTTACTGCTAAATAAATAAATAAATAAGAAATTTGAAATATCAAAACATTCACTTTCTTTCTTTCGCGTTTTTGACTGAATCAATTTCAGGATCATGAAGCCATTCATTTGCAGGAAGAAAGATACAAGTCCAAAAAATCGAGATCAGATTATAAGCGTAATGTAAAATGCGGATACCTTAAGAACAAGGAGTTGTGATTGTGTTTTGAGTTTGCATCCGAACTGACGAATGACAAACCCTAGTTTTGTCTCTTCTTTTTTAGATAAAGAGAGAAAAATTAATTAATTTAGAGAAAGAAGAGATTGGGAGATTTGAGTTTTGGTGCTTATCGGAAAGCTATGAGCAACTTACAAAACAAAACTAACTTCATTTATTATTCTCTGGATCCGGGTTTACTATAACATAACATGAGCTCTGTCTTAATCGTGTGAACATCGGGGCTTTCACAAGAATTTTTTTTGTTGGGCCACCTTTAGAATCAAGATTTGTAAATAGTAATTTAGTGATGGGCATGGTTTAATATATATATATATATATATACTTTTGTGGAGAGGGAGGCAAAAACTATTTTTGCATCAGATAAAAATAAATTAAATTTGTGTATTTTTCTAAGGGATACGTCAGAGGAAATTTTAATGATTTATTTATTTATTTATTTTCATCCTTATAAAATTTATAAAACCCCAAACACAACCCCAAGAGCAAAATCATAAATCAAACGCACCCTTAATTCATCTTTCAATTTGATCCGTTAATATGGAAAACTTCACTCTTTCTCATCTCGAATTCTCAATTTAAATCCGAGAAATTGAAAAAAGAAAAGTCTCGGGAACACGGAAATGATTTTTTGATGGAGAATGAAGGGAAAAGGAGGAGGATGAACGATGATTGGGCGAGGGGAGGTTGAGTGTTAGTGTGGATAAGGGCGCAGGAGAGCAGGGGTGATGAATTGGTCAGGTCAGAATTGTGGTGCTGGTGGGAGTAGCTGCCGGGAAGGGAGGCAAGAGGAAAGGTAAATGAAGAAAGCGATGACGTGGTGTGGGAAATGACTCTTGGATTTGCGTGTCTTTGTGGCTCAAGTAACCGGTACGTGTTAGACACCGTAGATGTGGCTGTACAATACAAACAATAAACTGTGTTCACCAATATAATTCGCGAGTTTTTAATTATGCATAAACTTTGGTCACGACATTTATAAGTTTGGATTCTAATGGGTGACCTGAATAATTTAAGTTTTTTTTATAAAAAAAAATAATATATTTTCAAGAAAGAAATATTATAAAAAATAGCAACTACAATAATACAAAACTAGAAAAAAGGGCTCTAAATACAATTATATGGCTTACAAGAAATAAATTCATCATGTGAATTGATGATTGGGCTAGTTCATATAAACTAAAGCTAAGCTTGTCTATCATTTTGGTTAACATAAAGGCTGTGGTGACAGATGGAAAAACATTATCATAGTGTAATTTCTTTATAATTTATTTACTCATACCATTACCACCCCGCAATCAATTAAAGCAGTGGACTCACCTTCTTTTTTTGGCAGTTTTGGAGGGTTTATACCTTTATACCCTTCTCCATTATTAAATTATTATTATTATTATCCACCTATGACCACCTCACCACTCAGTTCACTAGTCGTGCTCCGGAGCAAATGGATTCTAGTGGTAGAAAGGCATCTCCTATCATATCTTAAAGAAAAAGCTATCACTGAGTTTAATACTGTATTTCATTTTATTTTATTTTTTTAAAATATTTTTTTAAATAAAAAATATTTTTAAAAACAAATAATCTCAAATAACCAACCACTAGACTCTCGTCTCATATTTCCTTGGTTTATCGTAGCCGCTAAAGCAAATTTCATGATGACCATGGCCTTCAAAAAGGGTATCAATAGTAGCTCATCCACAGCCCTTAAGATAAGGACAGAAAACCATGAACGGCAGTCCCTTCTTCTTCAACCTCCAAAGTGGTGGAGGTCCACAAATTCTCTCTTCGGAACCACCAATTCCTGTGATCCACCACTTGTTTCCATTCACCGTCTTGGTTTAATCATCCTGAGATGGACTTGCATGCCACGTCGATCAGCTAATCACCGGTACACCTGGCAGTTTCTCGTTGTGACAATGACCATGCAATTTCCAAAAGCTAGTCACTGATCATCTTAAATTTGCTAGTTTTTTAGGGCTTCATTTGCAAATCCATCTTAATCACCCTGGAGGAGGGCCTACCAAATACCGAACCCCTTTTGTTTTTGGCCCTCAATTATTTGTGGGATCTCATAATTACCTGTCGGTCCTGCTTCCACACGCACACACAAATAATAATAATAGTAGTAGTAGTAGTCGTCGTCGTCGTCGTCGTCGTCGTCTTTGGTTAATCTTTGGCTGCCTGTTGTGCTAAGCATCAACCGAAACTGATGGTTCCGAGATTTGATATCGCGTGTCGGTCGAAATTTGGCTGCCAACATGCGTACACCCCGACAAGTGTTGAATCTTCTTGTTTTTTTTTCCTTAAAAGAAAATTAAGAAGCCAGGTTTCATGTCATTTGAGACAAGTTAGCGCTTAGAATTCATTAAAAAAAATGCTATTATATCTTATCATCTGCATGCTCCACTCATATTTTTGTATTAATATAAATATCCGGTCAGTTTACGTACACCTCAATTAATTCCATGAGTCTTGAAGTTAACGATCATGTAAATCTTCTGTGATCATCACATTAGCAATTATAAAGTTCAAACCTGAAACCACAGGAAGAACAAATCTCTTAATTTCAAAATTTTATTATTGGGTCACCTCGTTCCACCCATGTATTATACCTTAACAAGTGTGTTTTGGCTCTATCATTATCCATTTCATAAATTAATTAATAGTGGGTTTGCAGAAATTAATTAATTAAGCTCCGAGAATCGAATTCATTGCCCCTCATCCTTGGCTTCTTTCTAACTTATTACACCAATAATCAGATCATTTTTTTCTTAACGAATAATATGAACCTGTAGTCTTATACATCAAATGGAAAACGGACATCGACATTCATGTGAAATGAGTCACCAAATTAGACTGTCGGCCTAGCAGTAGGAGCCAGCCTTGGGTCTGACTTTCTCATTCGCCTGGACCAGGATTGGTCAGACCTTGCAGCTGTCACTTCAGTACAGCTCCAAAACAAGCCCAATATGAGATTGGATTTAGAAGGCCCATTAATAGATTTATTAGGCCCAACTCCTCCACTTCCCAGTCCTCCACCTGAAACCTCAAAGCGGACGAAGAAACGCGCTCGCGCACACAGAGAAGAGTTGCGATTCCTCAAAACCCCATTTCACTTAGCCGTCTCTGCAATGGAATCACATCTACTCTCCACTTCACCATCTACTCTCCATTTCCCTTCACCAAAGACCCTCTTCTCCAACAAAACCACACATAGAAACCCAAACTTTGTTTCCCTTACGCCCAAAAGAAAACTAGCGATCCAGGCTAAACTCATGGAGAAAGAGAACAAGTTGTGGGGAGGTAGATTCGAGCAGACCGTGACTGATAAAGTAGAGAAATTCACCGAGTCAATCTCGTTTGACAAGGAGCTGTACAAGCATGATATTATGGGCAGCAAAGCTCATGCCTCCATGCTTGCAAAACAGGTCCCTTCTTGCTCTTGCATTAACAGCTTCTTTATTTCTTTCTCTAAGCAAGTGAATTGGGTTATTAAGCTTGTTATGTTGCTTTGTGTTCTGCAGGGGTTGATAGGCGAGAGTGATAAAGACAGCATTTTAAAAGGGCTCGATGAGATACAACGAAAGATTGAGGCTGGTGAGTTTGAGTGGAGGGAAGACAGGGAAGATGTGCATATGAATATTGAGGCAACTCTTACTGAGATGATTGGTGAACCTGCCAAGAAATTGCATACAGCGAGGAGTAGGAATGACCAAGTTTTGACTGATTTTAAACTGTGGTGTCGTGATGCAATTGATAGAATTGCTGCATCTATCAAAAACTTACAGGTTGCAATGGTGAAATTGGCTTTGAGTAATGAAGGGCTCATTGTTCCTGGTTACACACATTTGCAAAGAGCGCAGCCTGTTTTGTTGCCGCATCTGCTTTTAGCCTATGTCGAACAGGTTTGATTGCCTTGTTACTGATGGCGAACATTTTAGAATCTTTATGTCTATAAGAACCAGAACTCACTTGTGGGGCGGTTATTGTTTTAACTAACGAGAAGATTGAGACTTGCATGCATGATCTGTCTACTATTAAAAAGCTTAAATCGGAAACTTTAGTTGTTACATTAAATATTGATTTGATAGTTGATTGAAGATTTTAGGTGATTTTTGGACATGTTATATGATTGGTTTCTCTGGCACTGGTCAGAGATGGTGTTATTACTGAACAAAATAGCTTCTTCTTCTTTTTCCTTTTCCCTGTAAATCAATCACGGTGTCTTCATAAGAGTGAACACTGACTTCAATTTTTTCTTGTAGCTTGAACGTGATGCTGGTCGCTTGCTTGATTGTAAACTTAGGATGAATTTCTGTCCCCTGGGTGCATGTGCGTTGGCTGGTACTGGTTTACCAATCGATAGGTTTATGACTTCTGAAGCTTTAGGATTCACTGCCCCCATGAGGAATAGGCAAGCACATACTGTCTTTGATATTTTTTATACTTTGGGTGTCATTTGGGAATCTGAGAAAGATGGTGTTTGTCGGCTGATTAATTAGTTGTCATCAAGGCCATTTGTATTGTTTTTTGACTGCCCCTTCCGAGAATCTGGTCATTATTTTTTTCTCACGCATAATGAATTATATCTTTTCTGTTTATTGACGGTTGCGTGATGACAAACTGCAAGATTTTGCCAAACATCGGAACCTTTTTCAATTTTATTTCCAGAATCTTTCTTAATAACTGTTATATTGGTTTTGTGCTGCTTGTTTAACTCCTTTTTTGAAGCAGCTCTTTGATGCTTCCTGCTCCAGGTAAGATGTCAATTGTTGGCTCCTGAAATGGGGTGTGCAGGACCATCTGTGTGTGTTCTTATTTACTCTTTCATCTCTTATTTGCTTTTGGATTTCCCTCCTTTCATGATACCTGGCTTCCTTGAGTAGTTGGTTATGTTTCATTATTTTATATAGCATTGATGCAGTTTCAGACCGAGATTTTGTCATGGAGTTTCTTTCTGTTAACTCCATCACAGCAATTCATCTTTCTCGATTGGGTGAAGAATGGGTGTTGTGGGCCTCAGAGGAGTTTGGATTTCTAATACCAAGTGATTCTGTTTCAACTGGAAGTAGTATTATGCCTCAAAAGAAAAACCCAGATCCCATGGAACTTGTCCGAGGAAAATCTGCTAGGGTCATAGGCGACCTGGTCACTCTTCTCACATTGTGCAAAGGGCTTCCACTTGCTTATAATCGTGATTTGCAGGTAGGCTCTTTTATATATTTATGTAGTATCTCCGAGATAAAAGTTTTGGGATGCCTCTTTAGTATGTTGTGGGATACCTGGCCATCCACAGCTGTAGAGAGAAATTTAGCCTTTTTGTTCTCTTGAAGTTGAGATCAAGTTTACCCTTGGAATTGTGCACACGTATCATTGTTTGCTTTATATTAGTTGTGCAGATGCATGCTTCCATGCATTTCCTGCTATTCATCCTTCCTTTCTCTTCCCTTGATCTTTTACCATTTTTTGGATTTTGATTATTTTTTTTCTTTTTATGAGACAGGAAGATAAGGAACCTGTATTTGACAGTGTTAAGACAGTTGTAGGGATGCTCGAAGTGTCAGCAGAGTTTGCACAGAACATCACTTTTAATCGGGAGAGAATTCAAAAGTCTTTGCCAGCCGGCCATCTTGATGCCACAACACTTGCTGATTATCTTGTCAATAAGGCAAGTTATTGCTATTGATTGACTTCTGGATTTCTTCTACTTCCATGTTTTCATCATGATTAGGAGGAATGCAGCTACCTAGTAATAGTTCCATGTTCACTCAAAGACTGAACTGAGCTTGTGTCTTTCACCCATGGACATTGGTTTTCCTAATATCCAACTAACTTTCAACAAAGGAATTATTCCAGTAAATTACTAATCCTGAATACTATAGAAATGAGTTTCTGTAGGTTGTGGATATGAATTCTTTTTCCTACTTACTGTAAAGTCAACTGAGTTAAGTGGTGAGTATTAACGAAATGGTTTGAGGAGAGGAATTGTGGTGAGGGGAAGGTGAAGTAATGCCAATCACTTTAAGACATGACCAATCACTTTTGAGGGCTAAACTGAGTATATCCGCGTAATAAACTGGCATTGTTTTTGTGTTCCTTTCATGTTTCCGATTTATTTCCAGGCTTCTAAATTCCTAGTCTCTGAATTTTTTCTTCTGCATCATATTTAATTCTTGGTTGAATACTAGAAGTGTGGTGGTTCCTAGCTGTTCCACCAATTATCCATTAACATATTTTCTGTTCTTTCCAATCCTTTTTGCCCGAACTGTTAAAATCTTCAACTCCCTTCTGTCCTTTTTCTTTTTTGTAGGGACTGCCTTTCAGAACAGCCCATGAAGTAGTTGGAACATGTGTTCATTTGTGTGTTTCAAGGAACTTGCGGCTTGAAGATCTAACTCTTGATGATCTGAAACACATAAGCCCCGCCTTTAACCAAGATGTGTACGAGTATCTTGGAGTAGAAAATGCAGTTAATAAATTCAGCTCATATGGCTCCACCGGATCAGCTTGCGTCGCAAGCCAGCTAGATTATTGGGTTACTAAACTCGAAATTAGCAAAAACTGATCTTGATAACAAACGATGCAGCAGATAATTGAAGCCAAATTTCAGGACCAGGAATATTGCCATACTGCGGGCATCAGAGTTTAGCAGTTATAAATGCGTTTCAAATGCCAACTAGAAGTGGGAAAATACCATCAGGCTAAGTTTTGGTACTTTTGCATTAGAATTTTGTCCAACCCGTTGTATGTTGTATTAGAAGAACCCGAATACATGGCATGAATTGATGTGGTTTTCCCATTTTAGTGTATCACTTTTTAACCGCTGCTAAATTTGTTAATAAATTTTGATCAACAGAAACTTTCATTAGATATTAGGTCTTTTGAGTCCTCGAAATGTCACCAAAGCAGAAACAGGCCTGCCATGACTATAGTATTTGGGTTAGGTGCTGGTTCCGTGACTGGTGGTATTACCGGTGTATGAATCAGTGCAGGCGGCCTCGTCTGAAACTCCCCGCTGTCGATGACTAGGCTATGTTTAATAATGTGTGCTAATGGACAGGCAAAATTTGTTTTTACATTGATCAATGATGTGTCTGCTCTCTGCAGCTGTGAACTTCAGCTATTAGCATTAATTGATCCAAAAAGCAATCTCTCAAAGCATGGCTAGCATCCAGTTCAAATACAAATGCAGCTGGAAAATATCAATACAATCAATAGGAGTTAGGCTCACATCTGCCTATCTCAAAGCACAAAGAATTCCTCAACCCACACTTGCAAAAATTGATTTCATCCTGTGGTCACAAAATTCAACTGGCTCCATTTCAGATTTGAACAACACGCCCTTTATTATTCATGTATTCAGTAGTTGTCTCGTTCAATACTCCTCCGAGTAGAACACGAGGTATCTTGTAAAAAAAATCAGCTGGCTGCTGACCGCTTTGCCCCCCTTGTCAACTTCAGAGGAATATCTGCCAGAGAAACTTTGTCCATTTTCCTCGGCCCCTCAGCATTTTCTGGCAGCGAGCAAGATTGAGCAGTGGTGTCGAATTGTAGGGCTGATTTCTGCTTTCTTGTTTTCTGGACATGTTTTATAGGGCTTGGATTCATCTGTAGGGATTCAAATTTTTGTTACAAAGCAATGGAAAAGGTCAAAACTAACAGTGAAGTACTGATACAGAACTGCTGATTAGACTTCGAATCTTATGTCAAAATATTAAGAACATTGAAGGGGAAGTGACCGTGAATGAAAAATAATTGCGAATTCAACTTTCAAAACATTACTGTTACCAAAACTGAAAAGATATCAAATGGAAAAGGTTGGCCCAAGAACAAGAACAGTTAAATGTGGAAGTGAACCATACCTGCACATTCCCAATTTCTCCCAAAGGTTTCCTTGGAGGTTGAAGATCATTATTCAAGTCAGTTGATTGAGACATGATAACATCTTTTCCTGTCTCGGATACGTGCAGCTTTTGAGCTACCTCTGATTGCTGAGAGTCATCCGCCTTGCTTGAGACTTTTCTATTGGTGCACTTAAATGCTGCACACCCACAACTCGTCCCACAGCTTCCTCGAGCAGCCCGACATTGACATTTTGTTGTCTTGCAGAGGGATTTTTTGCTGCACGAGCAGCAAGCACCTGATGCGGATTTCCCCATGACAACAGTATTTCCTCCTGAACCTTCGGATTCATACGTATCCGTTCCTAATAGCTCAATACTACTTCCGACTGAAAAAGAGGACTGAACCACAACTACCTGATCAAAAAATGCCACCTCTAGATTAGATCCAAATTCTGGCCTTTCTGTGTAGACTAATTTGCTTTTCGCTGAGAAAGATTCTAACCGATCAAAGCTTCATTTGTACAATTCAAGCTCAAAAGATAAAGTAAAAGCAGGACATGGAACCAGCCAGCTAGATGCTCTTACCTGTGGGTTCCTTGAATTAACTTGTGCCTTGGCCATTCCCAGTCCACTGACAAAACTATTTAACCTGGTTACTTCTTCCTTCAAGTCCCTTAACTCGCTATCCCTCACCATGCATTCAACTTCCTTGTCCTGCAACAGACACCTTAAAGGACACAGAAAGAACAAGTTCAATCAAAGGCATACTGATCACATGTACGGGTACAGTGGAAAGAACAGTGTAAATTGAGGGGGGGAAAGCTCAGCAACTAAAAACACCTGAAATTTTCAAGCCTTAGCTTCTCTGCTTCTTCCTCAAACTTTCTGAGCTCATAATCCATCCTAAAGAAATTTGATAGAACCATTTTGTATCAATATGATAACTCAACTCAATTTGAAACTTGAAACTAGCAAGATAACATAAAGATCAATATACTATATCAATAAATTCTTTGTAAGAAAACCACGAAGTAAAAAAATTACAAACATAAAAAAGGTATGAGCATGACAGGATGAGCCACTTAGCATTGAATAGATTACGACTTACTCTTCCATTTGACGTTCATATTCAGCACGTATTTCCTCCACCCGTGCTGCAACTTTAAGCTCAAGCTCAATACCCTACACGACAGCATCTCAGGAGAGGTATAAAATAAAAAAGGCAAGGCATAAATGAATGACCCTATTTTGAGCACAAACAAAAGCTCACTCATATCTAAAAAGTGCAGTAACAAATAATAACCATTTTTGTCCCTTGATTCATTGCTGGAAATGAAAAACTCGAGCAGAGTTTAACCCAGACTGCAAACCCTATACTTTAGTGTGACCTTTCAATTCAAACCACAATAGCAAAAGGCATTTTATGAGCAGAAATTAGATGGCTTATGAATTATATCAATCAATTGTTGGCATTTAGAATATGAAATAAGCATTATTTCAGTTCTATCAATTCGTGGACTTAAAAAGGAGTTATTCACCAGAGGTAGTCACCATGATATCATCGGGCTTACAGGAACTCGCCCATGAGAATAAATCTATGTGCTAGTGTCATCCCAAAAACACTACCACTTAACATGCACATAAATACACATTCTATAGAGCGCCTCATCATTAACAGATCAGCATGTTTTCACAGAGACACAGGCACACATAATCTAGTCATACTCATCATCAGTACCTGGCTTCCCACATTGTTGCCTGCTTTAAGGCCTGTACAAGATTTAGGAATAAACAAAAAGTCAACGAATTATACTATTAAACAAAACAAGCGTGAATTGTATGAAGCATTAGGTATTACCAGATTTGTTTTGAGAAAAAGCCTTTCGAGATTCTAATAGACCATTCAGCCGTTTATTTGCCATCGAAGCTTCCTCTGTCTTTCGTTGCAATACCTAATGTTGAAGCATAAGAATAAATAAATAAATTACTCCTGGAAGTTATTCATGGAAAAAGAGGAGTATATGTATTATTAATTAAAAAGAAGGTGTTTTGGGGAGCATAGACACTTTGAAAGAAGAAAGAAATTACCAGCTTTTGTCTCTGGTTCAAAGCCAACAGCTTACGCATTTCGTACTGGTTTCTTCTTTGCTCTTTCTTCATCTGTTGATATGGAGACTCAATACATTAATGCCAGACCTCCCTAAACACAAAAATTTACATTCCCAAGCTAGAAGATGCTACAAAGTAATTAAATGCAAACATGGCTCCCTTACAGTAACCACAAACCTGAAGAACTTCTCTTTCCAGTGAAGCTTTTGATAGCCTGAATTGCACGGAGTCTAACTTCATCTTACATAGGAGTTGAACCTTGTGCAGTGAAAAAAAACAAGCAAATTTAGCAGGTATATTAGTTAAACAAGCAAATTTTGCAACCTGACAAATTAATTTGCAAAGGCGTGCTCCATATATAGCAACAACAAAAAATCACCTTCTGAGCCTTTAATCTCTGAACCTCACTCAGTCTCCCTGATTCACCATTCTTTTGTTTTAGCTTTGATAGCTGAGAATGTGCATTTAGTTTCTTCTTCAGTTCCATGACCTGAAAATGGCACAGTATTTGTTACAGACATGCTAGTGCGAATATCTTAATGTCACTTGAAACCCACCTGTTCTTCAAGGTTTCGTAACTTCTGGATGTCATCTTGTTTCCTTCTTCCGACACTGCCACCGACGGAAATAGGTGATGAAATTATAGCACCAGCTTTTTCCTTTAATTTCTCAATCTCTCTCTGCCGATTCGTGAGAAGGAAAAAAAAAAGTCCAACCCTTAATTTATCTCGTTTCAGATGAATCAATTGAGAAAAATACTAATAAAATCACAGCCAATAGTTTGAAATTTCAAATTTCCAAGTTTCCTATTTGAAAAAAGATTTACAAGATTCTAATATCTTTTCGTTTCCGACAACTTCTAAGGAGACAAACAGATTTAAATTTCAAAAACAGTAAAGTAAACGTCTGCAAAATCGATACATCAGAAGCACGTAGTGTTAGTTTTTGAAACAGAAAGGTTACCTTAAGAGCATCGTTTTCTTTCTCCAGGTCGTGAACTCTCTTGTCGCAATCCTGGTTTTGTTGTGGTTGGTTACTTTCGTCTTTAGATGGTGAAGAGGAATCGGCAATGCTTGATCGCTTCGATCGGCGGTTTCCCTTCTTCATTTTAAACGCCGATAAACTGATCGGATTGATGTAATCGTCTCTCTCTCGACGGCTGATTATTGGTGAGTGAAGCTGCGAAGATTCATAAGAGCGTCTTTATTTTTTGAATTTGGTTTGGTTTCCCTCCTCCACTTCAGGGGGTATTTCAAGGTCTGTGGTAAATAATATTTTTCACGCTGTTTTTTTCAGCTATATATGAATAGTATTTTTTTTACTTTTTTAAAAATATTTTAAAAACACAATATTATTATAGAAAACACTAAAAATAGTAGGGTTTTTTTTCTTGTTGATGAATATTGTTTACACATTTATATATGGATTTTTTTCATTTTTAGTGATTCATTTTGTTTCTCAAAGTATTATTTTAGAAGATTTAATCCTCATTAAAAGCTAATTACTCTTGATTTCTTAGGTACAAATGGAATTGAAAAATAAAAAAGGCATAGTATGCCAAGTATTTCATCAAAAATACACTTATTACTCAATCTTTAAAAATAGTATGATTTATAATACTTAGATCCCTTTAATTTTTTAAATAATAATTTTTATATAAAACTTTTTATATTTTTTCCAATCTCTTTGAAAGAGAAAAGATAGAATCGTTAGATTTTAATGGTGAAAGAAAGAGATAATCATTGTTCAAATAATTTTTTACCACAAAAATAAATATTTTTTGTTTCCATGGTTTTCATGCGACGAGATAAGTTTGATGGTGATGTTTTGAAGTCTGGAAATTGATTATAAAAACATATTTAAGTCGAAAAAAGATGAATTTAACACGGTTTGATTTCAGTTTTTTTTTTTGTCTTTTTGGACTGAAATGACTTTAAAATTAGGTTTTTAAAGAAAAAGTGACATTGCCCTGTATTTTTACCAACACAATAATTATCGAAATCTAGACTCGCATAGACATATTGTTTGCTTATTTTAAAAAACAAAATAAAGACAAATAACATATTATTCACTCCTTCGAAAAAGATTAAAATTAAATAAATAAATTAAGCTAAAACATGCGTGTTTGGGCTTAAAGATCCACTACTTTTATTTGCAATGAATTAGACCCTTTATATATATAGATTGAGTATAAATTTAAATGAAAAAAATTATTTAACCTAATTGAATTTTAGGACTCAAATCACAAATTTGACAAGTTAAGTCATCCTAATTAAGATTTTCTTTCTAATTTTTCTTTTTTTTAATAATTTTTAAATTTATATTTCAATTAATATCACCCATCTATGATTTTTTTATTTAACCTTTTTTAATAGAGATTTTACTTAAAGTTGTTTTGTATGTATTTAATTATCTGACGAAAAATGGTCTTAAGAACTAAATCAGAAAATAAATCAGAAAAAACGATTTTGCAATTAATAAATTATTTGTATCGATTTGAGTTGCCAGTGTCACCAATTGTTTTGAATTATATGATTTAGAATTACATTGAATGGAGAAGGGTGGTTTACGATCGTGTTGTAGAAACCAAATTTGAGGATATAGATAAATTGTTGGTTTGTTTTCTATCATGTTAGCAAAAATATACCAAGTCGTTGCTAAAAAATCCAAACCAAATAAAATAATTTTCAAAAATTATGATAATGGTTGTTGGTTTTCTTGTTTTTTCCTATTTTGTTTAAAAGTAGAAAATGATTCCAAACAAATTCAAAAAAATTACCATTTGTTAAAATTGTGCATAAACTTGTATCCATAGCGTTGGTCCTGTCCCAGAAATGAGACAGAAAAATAAAAATTAATAATCGGATCTTATGACTTGGCACGCATCAAATGTTTAGAAAAGAAAGTTAAACTTCGCCAATGAATTATGAATCCGCATCGACAGTGACAAAGAATTCATAGAAAATAATAGGAGAGCAAAGCATCACATCGGAGAGACAGACATGAATTCCTGATCTAAATAACCTGTCTTGTTTGATTTCTAGAAAGAAATCATCTGCACAACGGAGTACCCAATCAAGTTACCAACTGATCACTCAGAGCTCAATGTCCAGCTTCATTTTCCCCAAACAAATCCATCCAAATAAAATAATGTTAACGGTAATGTGGCAGTTGGTTGAAGTTAACGGCCGTAGTTCTCTTTCTCGTCAGATGTTCTTTGCGGTCGGGCAGGGCTTCTGGCAGGACGCACACCGGTCTCTTTAGTTTTTGATTCTTCTGCTTGATCAGCATTCCTGTCTCTCAGAAAGATGCCACCGTGTGAAGCTGATCTCATAGCCCTCGGTAGCCTCAGAGGAATTTCCGCCTCACTTGCACTGTTATCTGTTTCGCTTACAGTAGTATTGGGTGCAGCAGATCGCATAGCCCGAGGTAACTTCAAAGGAATGTCGGCTTCGCTTGGACCACTATCATCAGCCTTTAGGGGGGCAGCAGCAACTTCAGTGTTTTCTGATTTTGTGGTGGGTGGAGGAACAGGAACGAGCTGAATTACTGATTTGCGCCATTTCTTTCTCTGGTTTGCGTTTGAAGCATTGGATTTGGCCTGTAGAAGATATGAATTAAAAGATTTTTTATTTAAAAAAAAAAAAGGAAAACCAATGAGAATTGATAATGAACTTGACCCGAAAAGAGAAAAGCAATCTGCATCAGTGAATTTGCAAAACAAAGAATCACTAATTAATTACTTCAAAACGAGCATACCATCGTGTTGCCTATATCGGACAGAGGCTTCCGTCTCGCCACGTTATCATCATTCGTTTCTACAGGCTTCTCAACTAGGGCACTTTGTAGCAACAATGCACCATGAGAAGCAAGGACCTGATTGTTTTCTGTTTCATTAGATCCAAGTGGCGAATCTGTAATTGTAGCAGCTCCTCTGTTAGAACATTTATTTGGCACACAGCCACACGATACCCCACAAGCCCCCCCAGATGCTCGACACTGGCACTTGGATGTCTTGCATAGTGAGTATTTACTACAAGCACAGCATACTGGAACAGCTGTGGCTACCTCACCAGAACAATCTGACTTGGAGTTTTCAGGATCATGGATAGATCCTGTACTGGAACGGGCTTTGTTTTTATAATTTCTTTTCCTTCCCTGCCGCTTCCCTGACATTACCCATTCATCATCAGTCGCCTCTTTCTCTGATTGCACCCAATCATCATCCATCAGATCATTGTCTGAATGTTCTGATTCAGATGTATCCATATCATCCAATATGACAGGGGTTGCTTTGCTGTGCCTGAACAAACAAACCAATAAATATTGAAAAGGGCTATGGGATTAGAGAAGCGAAGAATTCATTTATAAGGCTATCCAGCAATACAAGCTTATCTATAAATATACCTGTCTACGCATGTCGAGCTTGCATCCTTCAGAATCAGCCTCACTTTTGGTGGAGTATTTTTTCAATGCTGAACTCTATTAATAATGATCATGCATTCAGTATTTGAAAAATTTGAGAAATTCAGTTAAAAAAAATAGAAATAGGAAGTTGAAGGCAGAATTTTCCAAGTTAGAAACATACAACGAATTTTACAAAATCCAAGGTGACAATTAACGAGATTCAAACAAGAAATATTTGATAAAAGAAACTATAAAAATAACTGATGATTTCCGATTGTCCATACATTACACACCATGCCATTATATACTAGCAAACCTTGTAATTAGTTTCCATCTAGTTCTTTTGCAAAGATGGAATCTTTCTTCTGAATGACTGAATACCATTTGTAAACAGGGACACTCATAAGATCATTTCTAACGATGCAAGTCATTGATGCATCACTGATTTGTAGTGTGACAACAGACCAGCAAACTACCTATCTTGGGTAGCAAACCCTTTCAGCCTTGCATTGCATTAGGTCTACACTTCTCCCCTTTCCCCAATTTAACAAGTAAATGAAAGCAATATAAGTCATCAAAAAATTATCATCGGATCAATTTTAAAGCAACCCAATTGAATCATTTCCACCTTACATGTTCTTTGTTTTTTTAAAATCTATATTTTTTCTTTTAATTTTATTATTTCATATCTGGTCTAAAGATTTGTTGTAGTTTGCTTACTATATAATTATTTTAGTCTTATGACTGGTGTTTCCGGTTTAATGAGTTTTTTTCCAAAAAAAAAATTTCTTTTCAATTTCATTTCTTAATATTGAATTGATTGATAGAAATTATGCTTCAGAATTTATTTTAATTCGCTTTATATGAGGTTTTTATGGTTTCATGATTGACTCACGAATTTGACATATTAACATAGATTGATTCAATATGTTGTTATCTTAATATTTTTTTAAAAGAAATATCTTTTTTGGATCAAACTATGTTTTTAACAATCATTCTGATTGTTTTTGGACACTCCAAATCAACCGGATTACATCGAGTCAACTCTCACATATTTTTTTTTACATTAAAAGAAAAATTAACCATACTGATTGTGGAAAGCGGGCAATAATTTTGTGCATACTAAGGACCATAAGCAACACTAATATTCAACTTTTCTTTTTAAATCAGTTGTGCGACTCTAAACCAGATTAAAGAACAAGTGATTGAATAGAGCTAACCTGTAACTTTACTTGATGAAAGAGTTCTGCCCTCTGCATTTCAAGATGCCTGGCCATACCAGTCAGTTTCACCACTTTTTCCTTCAAATCTCTTATTTCAGTATCCTTTTCTCTGCAGACAACTTCTTTATCTCGCAGCAAGCACCTGAAGAAATAGGAGTAATCCGGATAAATCAATTACACACATGTAAAACCATAGCCAATCCAGATAATGAAGCTCTGATGAAATATTTGAAGTTGAGAAATTCAGAACGTTAAACTGAAGAAGGTCACCTGGTGGAGGATGCTATATTGAATAAATAATTCATCACATTTTTTGCATCAACAAGTGACCGAACTTGATTCCAACGTCCTCTTCCACTGAAGCCCCGTTCATGCTCTTCTGCTTCTGACAATTGTGATGCCATCGAAACCAAGGTGCTAGAAGAAGCAGCAAGCATGTTTTCAAGAGCAAAAATCCTCGAATTTCTAGCTCCAGGAGACATCGCTGAGGAGCAAGCACTGCATTGTTAAAGCCAAGTATCTAATTGTTAGCTTCCTCAAACTTAATGTTAGCATAAAGTCATAAGAGGCCATGAAGGAAAATCAAGATGGAGAAGGAAATCACCTTGAGTTAGTTTGTTTAAGTATCACTGCTTCTTCCTTCAACTTTGCAACTTCATTGGCCATTCGACCTCTTCTGAAATAACAAGAGGATTTAATTGAATTAGCTAGTGGAAAAGCACTGGTAGGCAGCCTCAAAGATGTCCTTCATTAGGATAATATATAGCAAAATAATCAAGGTAATAAATCCAGCGCATCCTCTCACTGAATGCTGATGAAGATACAAACATTCTCACAAAGAAATAAATTTAAAAGGAAAGGAATTGAAGAAGATTCTACAGAATATGCATGAAGTTGAGAGGCAAAATCAGTGACTCACTCTTGTAGTTGATGCTCATACTCAGAACGTACTTCATGGACGCGTAATGTGACTTCAAGCTCATGCTCAATTGCCTGCATCAGAGCCTTCACATTCAAAATATATTGTGTTAGGAGCTAGTCTCAGAAAAATAACAAACCAGAGCCTAACAATTATTTATTTATTCACAATCAAAATGCTTTATTTTGATTTTAAAATTAGTACCTGAATTCCAGGGCCATTGACATTTCCAGCACCTGTAGTATAGGAAAGCAAAAATTCAACAAAATATTGTTTACAGAAAACAAAAAGGGAGGGCATGAAGTAGTAAATCCACCAACCATTCTTTCTTGATTCTAAAAGCTCTTTTAGCCTTTTTGTAGCCATAGAAGCTTCTTCTGTCTTTCTTTGTAGTACCTGTTTCGAAATACCAAAAGTCAGTAGAATACTTCCAGAAATTAGAAATAGCGTCTAAATGCACATCAATTACCATTTTCTGCCTTTGATTCAAAGCTAACAACTTGTGCATCTCGTACTCGTTTCTTCTGCCTTCTTTCTTAAGCTGGCAATGAATAAAAAATGTGATCCGAAGAGAATTATTTCCATGTCATTTAGAATCTACGTAGGCATGAAAGCAACATCGAGGATCTAGGATAAATACAATTTCCTTTAATAATAACATTTCTAGGGAAAAGGAAGAAAAGATATCTAGCGTTATAAAGGAAAATATTGTTTTATACTTGCTTTTTTACATTTGTGATAAATACGACCTTCTTTTTTAAAAAAAAATATTTTATCTTAAACTTTGTAAATACCAGTAAAATCATACGTTAAATATTTATAGGATAGACATTTTTTTCCTTTATGCACCTGAAGAACTTCTTTTTCCCTTGATGCCTTCCATAACCTGAATTGCTCAGACTCTTGCTTGATCTTATGTTGAAGTTGGACCTGGAAACAAATAGGCACGTTAATACTGTGATTAAAGGAACTGTAATTTAAAAGAACTATAAACAAACCTTTTGTCTAACAAAATCGCACCTTTTGAGTCTTGATTCTATGAATCTCCTCGTGCAGTCGTCTCGCAGCCTCATCACTCTTTTGTTTTTGTCTCAATAATTGAGCTTGAGCATCTTGTTTCTTCTTCAATTCTGCAACCTGCAAAGCAGAATATGAATCCGGGAATAATTGCAACTGACAAGCATTATGCAGACTCACCTGTGCCTCAAGGACTGTCAACTTTTGAAGATATTCATCCTTCAATTTTTTAGCACCATCATCAGATGTAGATGATATATTGACAAGATTGCATCGCAATTCCCCAATCTCTTTCTGAGCATTGACAACAAAGACAGATTAATATACAAACATGAACCTTGGAAGACTTGAAACATAACATGTGTATTATTACAAATGCACTGACCTGTAAAACCCTCTTTTCTTGTTCTAAATCGTGAACTTTCTTCTCATAATGTTGCTTAAGAACTGAAGTGTCCACACTTGTAAAACGCTTCATTTCAGCCTTCAAAAATTAAAGGAAAAGGGAATGAAGGACAGTGCTCAAAATGCCAATAAATTGTAGAATAAAAATAAGGAACTGCAGCTCCTAGACAGTCAAAACATAAAGAATCACACACACCTACTATCCCTACACTTAATTTATGCCAGAACTAGTAAGAGTTTCTTTTGTGTATTAATTAGAGAGTTTTGTATGAGGTTGCTCATGAATGAGACTTTTGTGGTTCAAATATGCGTCCACCTCGTGAACCGCCAAGGTCATTTATTGAGCAGAAAACAGCAGTAGCTAAAAAGTAGTTAGCTGTAGATATTACATCTAATTTTGACAACACGGGAATGGGAAGGAAATATTATACAAAAAATAGTTGAGCTGCCTTTACCTCCTTCTGTTCAAGTTTTCTGTCCAATTCTTTCAGTTCCATGTCCAATTTTTCTTGAAGAGAAGAATGTTCTAGCTCCTTTTCCTCATCTTCAACTTCATCTGCATTTGAGTCAAAGGAAAATAATTTCAACATTTTTATATAGCAACATCTCATTGGTGAAAATAAAATGCAAAGTTGAATAGAAAAAACAGAAACAGCAAATAAAACGATGATGAGCATCAATAGTTATCGAAAGCATTGTCTAACTAATGATTTTGAGTGACGTACGCATAAAGCTGCCAGATTTTTTAGAAAAAAAAATGCATGGTTTTGCCACACATGGGAACAGCATTACCAACATTAAAGATTAAATATTCAACAACCAAACAAAAAATTTACCAAGTAATTCAATCGGAGTGTTCATCATGAAATGAAATATAAAAATGGAGAAAAGACGTTTCAAGAATATAAAATAAGAAAACTAACAATCACACAACAAAATGAGTTAGAATTCTTTGTATGTTACCTGACATGTCGGCTGCTTTTGTGTCTGAATTGGATGAAAACTCATGTAGAGATTGGAGTAACGCATTTTTTGAGCCAAACCTCTCATCATCCGAGTTGATATAATCACCAAATTGAATACCCTTTGAGGTGGACAAGTTTTTAAAATGCAGCAGCTCTCCTTCTAACTCTTGAATTTTTGATACATACATTTTCACCAAATCATAATCCTGAAAAGATGCTTTAAAACTTAGTGTCATAAAAAGATTTTTGTATCTCAAAAGCAACAATAAGATTGCATCAATCAATTCACACTAACCTGACTTGTACTGGAGTCAATCTCATCCCATGATTTACCATTTCTAGCTGATTCAATTTGCATTATCAATTTGTCCTTTTCAACCTGAAATATTGACTCAGGTGTAATCAAAGGCAAAATTAACATCACATGAAAGCTAATAATTACAGTAACAGACAAACTTAGTAACCTGAGCTTCGACAGCACGTTGATTAAAATGTTCACAGGTGAGTTGTCTTTCATGAAGCTCTCGTTGTAGTTTAGTATTACTCACTTCAAGCAATGATACTTTGTGTTTGAGTATCTAAAAGAACACACATCATTAAGTGATTGAATTTAGATAAGGAGCAGGTGTGAGTATTCATCACAAATCGATGTACCTGAAGCTCATCAAATGGGATGCTTGCATCACCACGATAAAATAGCAGTTCAGCCTGCAATTGCTCAATTTGGCTTCTCATTCGCTGCATTTGAGCAGCCATTGGATCACGATTGACCTAAGAACAAGGGGGAATATGTCACGAAGATGAAAAGAAAAGCATGACAAAACAAAGCACAACAAAGAAGTGAAGAAGGCAAAATTACCACTGCTTTATTTTGAATATTGCGAGCACGATTTGCGTATTTCAAAGTATTCAAAGTCTCCTCTGCATTTGTGTCAGCAGGGCTAACACATGCTATAATAATACGACAATCAAGCTGTTTAGGGAGAAATCTAAAATGCAGAAGTAAACTTCAAAGATTGCAATGCATAAAGTTAATAAATGGCATACCGATCATCACTGTTTTGCTGTTTCCTCCCAAAGAATCCTAGAAATTCAAATTCCAATGACAGTAATAAGCAAGCTTCTCACATTTGAGAATTCATACTTTAAACCAAAAGCAATCATCATGTAGAGCTTACATTTTCACTGTGATCAATGAAATCTCACCTGATCTATTTCGCAATATTTCAATGATCCATCATATATAGCATTTATTTATGTTTTCTTGCCTTTTTTAATAAACAATTAACCCATATATTTTAAAATCATATGATCATGAATCACAAAAGTTACAAGATTTTGTATAAATATTAGAGGCCTAGATCAACATTAACTTAACTCCTTTACCTGCAACAAGCGTGTCAACTTGCTATCACGATAAGGAACATGGCCCCCTTCTTTCCTTCTCTTCTCATCACCCAATGCACTTATCACATTTCCAAGGGCCAGCAAACCCTTATTGATATGGATGCCTAAAGCATGAAAAATCATTAAGTTTTAACAACATAAACAAACATTGCGTGCCACCATTGCACTTTAAGCGATCCTGTTGAATCATATCAGGAGTTCATAATTGTAAAGGCTCTCACTCTCAGCATTATAACAAAAAACATCGGGACTACCTTCCTTGAAACGCATGCCATCTGCTCCTGTTCTTTTTGCACGTTCTGATCCAGCAAGGTCAACCAAGTGTAGTTTTGCACATAATATGTCATCACCGAATTCATCATTATTTACTCCATTTGGACAGGAAGAAATTTTCTTTTGCTCCATGGTAATTGTAAATATAGCATGCGAGCGACTGGAAACAATGCAACAAGTCTTTCAAATAGAAAATTTAGATGAGAAAATTAACTAAGGAAAGTGCAAAGAGATAACAACAATTGCATTGCACATGTTAAGTTCTTTTGCTGGGATTAGACTGCTTCAAGTAAAAACAGGTCAGAAAATGCTTATTCATCAGCCGTTTGAAACCATAAGCTCTTTCAAACCAGCCTTATGACAGAACAATGGCAAAGATAAGTTAGAGCAATGGCATGGTGAAATCCACACCTCGATTGACTGTTCATGTTAGTGCTGCCAGTTGCACGACATAAAGACCCACGCGACAAGTAAGATGACATCTCCTCTTTATTTCTAACTTCTGCTTCAGTGACACCAGCAAGCATGATCCCTCCATTTACTGTTTCTCTTATCTGAATTGGTACTCTAGCAGGCACCGCAGGCTTTGCAGAATTCACCCCTTCGGCTTTAGAGAAAACTGCCGAATTAGGATCGAGCAAATCGAACACCTCTTCCTTAAATATCTGTCCATTGAACACCAGAAAATTAGCACATGGATTTACAACAAGTACACAAAGAGATATTGCATTGAAGCACATTTTACCTCAATAAATGAAACCCGTATCAAAAACTCCGTCGATTCTCGAGCAGTCTCCACTCTCTTAAATATACTATCCATCACTTTCGGTATAATCCCACTATTACTTCCTTCTCCAGTGTAGCTAGTCCCCATAGTATACGTTTTCCCCGAGCCAGTCTGATTGTTTTTACAGACAAGACACCCCTTGTTAGAATCATAAATGTGCACAGACTAACAAACAAAAGAAATTCATCAAACAAACTAGTCGTTAGACCTGGCCATATGCAAGGACGGTGGCATTGTAGCCATTTAAAAGTGCCTCAACCAGTGGAGCAACACAATCGTTGAAAATCTCTGAAGAAGGCGACGCCGTGCTCGCATACACGTAATCGTAAGTGAACGAATGCGAGCCGATTTGAACCTGAATTTTTTTTAAAGCGAAACAGTCAATTTAACAAATAAAATCAGATAATCGACGGTGTTAATTATTGAAATCTGGAAAATATAATCCAACGAGATTTGAAAGGAGAGAAAGACGATACGGTACCTGGGGCTCTCCAGGAACAACGGTAATGATGTCTGTACAGCCATTGAGAAGCTCTGGTGTGATCAACGGCCGAATATTAACTGCAACTCTCACGCACTCCGAGTTCTCCATCTCTTCTTCTTTTTTTCAAAAATCGATTCGGGCACAACAACCTAGACCATAACCAGTATTGAAACCCTAAGTCAGATTAAAATCAAATCCACAATGACGTTAGAGAAACAAGATAAGGAAGGACAGATTTAAATCCACGCTTTCATTTCTGGCAAAGCGTGACTTGAAGAAACAGAGATCGGTGAGCTACCTGACCTGAGGGAGATGGAGAAATCAGGGTTTTTTATTATTATTGTTTAGGGTTAGATTATCAGAGAGAAAGATGGACGAAGGATAGGGGAGAGGAGGGGGGGTGTTTTTGAAAGGGTGTGTTGGAGATTGGAATTGATTAATATTATTGAAGTGGAATTGAGGGAAAGGCGCTTCAAGTCCGAATTCAAATGTTTAGAGTGGGTAAGTCACGTGAGGGGGATGTGGTGAGTGGCAACGGCACAATGTCAATGCGGTCTTTCGATCTGTATTTTCAAAGCATCTGATCCGGACAGCCTCGCCCCCTTCCTAGTTCGGTGGGTGCTCATTGGATTGGGTTGGCTGGTCATGGTTGTTTCTGCTTTGTCAATTTTATTCAATTTTTGTAATTAATCTTAACTAATTTTCTGGAGGCTACAATGTGCTCCGATGTAATTCGCTTATGTTTTTTTCGGCTTGTTTTGGAAAAACACAGTCAATATCAATTCAAAATAACTAACTTGGATAGAGTGCAAAGCTATTTTTGTATTCATCATTTATATGTATATTTATAACTCTCAGCATTTTTTATTAGAAGTAATTCTATCAAACTTTTTAAGTGATTGAGTGGTATTATGTTTTTAAAATAATTTAAAAAAATAATAATAATAATAATTTTTATTATTTTTTATTTAAAAATTTAAAAAAAATATGTTTTTATATCATCTTTATGGGTTGATATTGAAAATATTTTAAAAATATATATATTCTTTTTGATGTATTTATGAATAAAAAAACACTTTGAAAAATAATTTTACTCGGATTTTTTTATGCGATGAAATCTCACATCTAGAAAATCATACTTTTATGAGCCCAGATGAGCGAGTAAAATTTTGATTGTCCTAAATTCTTACAAGATGTGTCCATCCTGATTCAAACTTGAGATCTATTGTGCATATCACGAACTTTCTATCATCATATATCATGTTGCTCAGAGACAGTCAGACTTTCAAACATGTTATAAATTGATATCTTCTTAAAAAAGAAAAAACAATTTATAATCTTCTAATTTTATGTTTTATTGACTTTTTTAAAAGAATGATGTGTTTTATCGATTGTTTCCCTTTTTTAGAATTGTGTATTATGGATTTTAAATTTATGACAAAAACTACTTTTGATAAATCCCTCTAAAATATACCCTTCAGCAAATAGCAGGGAGACCACATTTATGGTTATTTGAACGAGCTGATACAGTTGTTGTGCCTTCTTGTTTACAAAAAGCTAAAAAAATAATTCACAGTATGTTCACATACAAACATTTCGAGGTTCATGTTTAACAAAATCTAATAGGAATAGGAAAAACTATGTCCATACAGAATTAGTGATGTGGTTTACTAGAATAGTCTAAAGAGGATTCTGCCTTTCCCATAAAAAATCGTTCAAGCTCCTTGTTAAAGGTGATGAGTTATTTTTAGAAGGTTTATTATTTGATTTATATAACATATAAAAATATAGTTTGATTATAAAAAAAAAATATGATGTTTTAAATATTAAGATAATAAATATGATTGATACGGACTAATTCATGTTGACATGTTAGACCCATACCTTGAGTTATCAAGCTGTGATAACATTATAGAATGCAAATCAGAATAAATTATAAATTTTAATTCTTGATCAATTCAATGTTGAATGATGAAACAGAAAAAAAAATTAAAAAAGGATAAAATAAATTAAGTTAATCTGTCAAATTCATTACTCGAGTCACAAGACTAAAATAACCTCATGAAAATCATATCAAACAAATCATGAATATCAATTTTCAATTAACTCAATGTCGAAGAATGAGAGAGAAAAAAAAAGAGATTATCCATGGAGCTCATGACCCGAGTTATCAAACCATGATAATCTCACGTAAAAAAACTATAATTATAATGACTTGGTTAAACTCGTGTTAACTTATCAAATTTGTGACTTTGACCAGGAGATTGAGATAACTCTATATATAGCAAATCAAATCAAAATATTAAATTTAATTCCTGATCTCCCTGCTAGACCCAATGTTGAACAATAAAGTTTGTAAAAAACTTAACTCAACAATAACACAAAAAACAAGTTAGAACAACTCGGGTTATCTAGTTAAGCACTATTCTTGTATCACAAGGCAAAAACAACTTAATTAAAAGCAAACATGAATAAATTATGGAGTCTAATTTTCAGCCAAATATAATATTGAATAATAAAGTTGAAGGGAAAGTCAATTATGAAAAATAAACTAAGTTAATTAAGTTCACCTGACAAATTTATAATCCAATTAATGAGATTTAAATAACTTTTTTTAAAAAAATAATAATAAATAAACAGATTTAACCAAACAAAAATGAGTATGGTTGTCGGGCTCCTTAAAATATCCAAATCAGGTAAGATCTAAGGTTTTCATTTTTAAGAAACTCAAGACAAACAAAAAATGCAAAAGATTAGAATTTATAAGAGAAAAAATGCATTAGATTTATAAGAGAAAAAAAAAAGTGTTTTTGGAGGGTAAGTTTTACTCCTAGCAATATCTGTCTAAATTAATTTTTAATTATATTTAACTGATCACTATTAATAATTAAATGTTTTCCTCTCTACTTCCACTAGCATTTAACCTTTTAATTTATATATAGACCAGACATATTTTAAAAAAAGTAACTTTAATATTTTAAAAAATGCTATTATACTAATTATTTATATAACAATTCACGAATTTCTTTTTAACCTGGTGCAAGGCTATTAGTCAGGCCCACATTAAATCCTTATTGGATAACATAATCAACAACAAAAAGAAAAAGAACGCATCCAAGGGCCTCCAGAAGAACTGGCGGCGAGAATTTTCGAAATAAAATCTGAACTACTTCAACGGCTAACCATTTTTTTATTTTTCAGAAATAACACTTTTCCTTGTTTGTGCTCACTTTTAGAATCATCATTGCAAAATTTGTATGAAAAGGTAAAAGGAGGGAGCAGTAAGGCCCCTGTAATTCTAATTAGCAAAGTTAACAGTCGAAGAAAAATAAATATCGAGAAAGAAATTGATTTTTCATAGCGAGAATGGGTCAAGTCTCTGAAAATCTCAACCCTTTGAAATCCCTATCTTCTTATTGGGCTTCAATATTTTTTATATGAACTATGATGTGTTTGATTACAGCCCAGCTCATAGCCACTCACATTCACCCTTCCTTGACCGATTACTATGATGGCTGTACCGGGTTCCGTTTAGGATTGTATTACAAACACTGTTTCTTGAAATTTAATATTTTTTAAATATTATATATACATATATATATATATATATATATATTCTTATCCTTTTGATTTATTAATTTTTTTAAAAAATTTAATAAATAAATAAATATATATTATATTAATCTGTTTTTTTTTATATAAAAAACTATCCTTGCTACTTTGTTTAATTGTTGTTCCAAGGGAATAATATCACCGTCAATAATTGATTTTTCAAATATATCCTTCTACACGCGCGCGCGCATCCCCTCTTGGAATATTCATGAGATATTAATTCCGTACGGTAAAGCAGAATTTTCTTGATCAGTGATCATCATTTCCGTCGTATAATCATGTGGACGGATTTACTTATTACATTGTTTTTCGTTTCTACTGTAGACGCTGGTTAAAAAATTAAAACGAGGGCAAATTCATTTTACATCTAGACATAGTTCATTATTTACTTACTTTAATATTATAATTATTATTTTATCCTTTTTATAAAATAGTAGCCTTTGAATTGGAGTGGTTCCGAATAATATAATTATTATTTTGCCTTTTAATAATCAATGGTCTTGGTCTGGGCTGGTTCACAATCTTCTCACATGATTCGTTGGTTGTTATAAAATTCACTGTGAACAAATTATTCTTTCTAAATTACTCTTAGAAATCATAAATTTATATTAATTCATTGTTTTTTCCCTTTATTTGTTGTCAACGTTTTATTTTTTTATTAATATTATTAAATTAATCAAGTTTACTGGTGTCATCTTTTTTTTAAAAAAAAAATATCTGTATTGTTATGAAATATTTTCAACAATATTAAAAATAAAAGTCTATAGGATTGCTAGTTGCTTCCTAAAATGTCAAACCTTACATGTTAATCGGCAACGGTGCGACATAATAGTTTCCTAGTGACGATGACGTGGAAGTGTTTGATTGTGCATTGGCGAAGGCCCACAAGGAACGTAAGCTCCTCTTCATACGTGACAAAAGTAATAGTCCATGCGAGAAACGCCGTCTAAGAACACCCAAGCACCACACACGTGTTTTTTGCTGAAGTTAATATTTATCTTGAAACTAAGGCTGCTGTCCATTGATGAGTGCTGACAAGATTGCCGTGTGTCGTTCAAACTTGTTCCATAAAATTTCACGGCACCTAACACTGCCCATTACCCCCACATGTTCGCAAAACAACAAAATTTGATTTGGAATTTTTGGGCAGGTGAAATTATTTTTTTTATTTTAAATTATTTTTTAGTATTTTCAAATTATTTTAATATAATAATATTAAAAATAAAAAATAATTTAAAAATTAACTTCAATTATATTTACAAATACACGTCAAATACAACTGTATAACAGGGAACCAAACTAAGTAAAAAAGGGGAGGTATTATTCACATTTTAAAGTATATCCTTGTCTCTTTCTCAATATTATTAAAAGTTAATTGTGATTGGAATATATCGTCTATACATGCTTAGTTGCTTACTAGTCATTGTTTATTGGAATATTATAATGATATATTTACTATTCCCATGCAAAATCATTGCATTGAAGTGTTGAACTACGAGGAAAAATGAAGTTTTTACACATAACAACAACATACTAGTCATTAAAATACCGTTCTGTTCCGGCCAGAATATTCCGTGTCATTAAAAAAACTGAGACAAAACAGCATCGTTTTTGTTTCGGTTTTAATTACGGCCTGTTCCGGAAATATCCGTCAAATTCCGGCCGAAACATCTCGGTACCGTTCCGGCCTTAAAATTCTCCTTATTTTAATTAATTTGTGATTGTGTTTTTAATTTTGAGATTATGTTTGTTTGACTTTGTGTTTATATTGTATAATTTAAAGTTAATTTATCTTAAATTTTAATTATGTTTGTTAAATTAATATTTTAATTTTTTTCATATATATAATTCATTATATATGAACAGTACAACCCCAAAACGGCACGTCGAAATATTTCAAAACCAAAACGTTCCGTACCAATAAAAAAAACCAGAACAGCGACTAGAACGATATTGACAACCTTGCATTAAAGTACCAGTAGAGGATCAAGTTTTTTATCTCCTGCCTATGTGAGCATAGTAAAATCATTACACTTGAAAATAAAATTTGCTAAGCTCATTTACATTTTAAAATACACGTGTTAAAGTATTTTTTTTAGTGTTTTTACTATTTTTTTTTGTTATTGTCAACATGAGCGCCAGTAATTTAGTTTTTTAATAAATATTTAATATTATTTAAATAAAAAAGTATTGGCACATGCAATACTCGGACTAGCTTTCTAGAATCCTTCTCTGCGTGTCATTGAAAACATCTTGATGTCCTTTTTTTCTTCGGAGGCTTGGTTGGTTTGTCGTTAATGATGCCCCCCTCCCCCGCAAACTTAAGGGCTGTCCTCTATTTATGAAGATTTTCATTCCAGTCTTTGTCTTTCTTCATTTAGTTTTTATTTTTTTCCTAATTCTTTTGTAAATCTTGGTTTGTATTTAATTTTTCATTCAATCCCAATATTTGATGTGTTGTTTTCTAAAATATGTTTTTCATTCTTTGGATTTTTTTAATTAGTTTTGTTAAATTAACTGTTATTTTCACTCTCACCCTTTAACAAACAATTTATTCTTGTTTTTTATTTCAATTTTGATCCTCATTTTTTATTCTTTATAATTTTTCTTGGGTTCTTTTATTAACTTGTTTTTTCTTTTCAATTTTACCCTTTAATCTAAAATAAATTTTACTTTGCATCTCGATTTTGATTATCATTCACTAGATTGTTTTATTTTATTTGGTTATCCTCATTTTTTATTCAATTTTTTTATTCTTGTTTTTAATTTAACCTTTCAATATTATTTTTTGGTTTTTAATTTTGATCCTTATTATTTTAATTGTTATTTTTATTTAAAATCATTTTGTATAATTGATTTTTTTCCAAGTCTTATTTTTCTGTATTTTATTGAAAATTGAGTTTCATAATTTTTATTTATTTATTTATTCTCCTTTTTAATTCTATCATTTAACATTGTTTTTTTTTAAAAAAAATACTGGGCATGTAGTGTATTTTTTTACTGGTTTGTCTCAATCTTGGATTTAGACATGAGTTTACTAGAATAATCTCGATTAGCCTAACCTTTTTTATGAGATTACTTTTTTAAAGATAAATTTAAATGTTTTTGTATTTCACGCTTCAAAATCTGGTCTCACCCTTCCTGATCTACTATGATTATTTTCCTTACTTGGTTTATTTGTTGTCATAGTTTTTTTTTTATAATCCAATTACAAAAATAAATTCATTTGATGTAGTTGAGTTTCTAACTTTAATCATTTTTTTTTAATTTTTAAAAACATGGTTACCATGTTTGACCATGATTTTTAATGTAAACAAATAAATAAATCCCAGCTTCGCGATGTAATGTGGTTGCATCTTTTCAAGTTGTGTCAAGATGTAAAAATAATTTTTGAAATTAAAACATTGAAATAATTTTAAAATATAGAAAAAATAATTTAAAATAAATAAAAATATATTTTTTTAAATACTTTTAAAATCCAATACAAATAAGACACCGAAAATGGCATTCTCTAATGTTCTAGGTAGCGCAAGGTCTCTAACATAGTCAATATTTGATATGATTGAGAATGTGATCGCAATAATTTTTGAAAGTAATTTTTGTTTAAAAATATATTAAAATGATATATATATATATATATATAAATAAATAATTTAAAAATATTATTTTTTAATTTAAAATAAAAAATAAAATTCAAATTCATTTAAAAAATATATTTTTGAAAGACAACATTAAATACTTCTTTATCTCATTTTTAATATTTCTCCATGGTACAATAGACAGCCTAGATTGATGCGATGGTGTGAAACTTAGAAAACGTAGAAAACAAACTGGAACCACCCACGATACCAACTAAAATAAAAACAATAAAAAATCATATAAAAATGGTAAGCAGAATTACACTTAGCTGCTTTTATAATTATAAATTGGATCGATAAATGGAACAAAATATTCCCCGTGTTATATAACGTTTAATTAGAACCTGTTTATTACTCTGTTATAAAAAAGTTTATTTTTATTATTTATATATTTTATATCATTGATATAAAAAATCATTTTTAAAAATAAATGCTAGTTTAACATTAAGGGCCTGTTTGGAACAACTGTTGTTGTTGTGGTTGAAAAAAAAAAGTTTTATGAAAAACACTTTTAGTTGCAGTTCGTAACTGAAATCAAAGTGTTTGATTAAAATTGTGGTTGAGTTTGAGGTTCAGGACCTGTTTAGGAGAGCTGTTGCGGTTGCTTTTGAAAGTGTTTTTCATTTAGAAATACATCAAAATGATATTTTTTTTTAAAAAAAAATTATTTTGACATTAGCACATCAAAATGATTTAAAAACACAAAATAAAATAAAATAAAATAAAATAAAAATTCATTTTTTTTGGAAACGGCGGTTGAAACGCCGTCCCAAACGGGCACTTAATGAAAAGCAATTTCAAGTGTTTGATTACTATATTTTTCATATTGCTGTCAACTTGTGAAATTACTTTAAAGGACACACATATATTTTTTTAAATATTGTAGATTTGATTATCATAATAATAAAATGTAATTGATAATTCAAGTAAATTACACAATTTTTTTTAAATATGATTTTTATATTTATTTTAAAAATCGGACTGTGCCTTACCCAAATAAATGGGCTGGCCCAGCCACGGTGGGCCAAAAGGCCCAACCCTGCCGGACGTAGGCTGCGCCGAGGGCAACCCATCCCAGGTGTCAAAACTCTTCAAAACGCAAAACAATGCATTTGGTGTAAAAAAACACAAAACGGTGTCACCGCAGCTTTCTTTTTCATTTTGAATTATTCTTGATGTTACTGTTCACGTGAATGGTCGATTGTGACGAGAGGGTCAACAGTCGGTACCGACGGATAGAGAAGGTCGAGGTGGTTCTTCTAGTGGTGGTGGCGTTGGAAATGATGTTGTGTGGTGGCGAGTGGGAGCTCTGGAAGGGTGCAGCACCAGCTGCTACCACTAGCGTTGTTGACGCGGGGGCTTGCTACCTCGGGTGTTGCTGTCGTCGGAGCTTGTGGCGTGGAGGAGATGCTGACGATGATGAGGTGGATGATGATGGTGTGAGGGCTGTCGGTGACTCAGGAGAGAGAGGGCAGCGACAATGACTTTAAGAGAGAGAGAAAGAGATCGTCGACTGTGTGCTTGGTTCGTTCAAACTCTTCGTATGTGTTTTAATGCTCAGATTAATCCATGGGTGTGAACTTTGGATTAAACTCTCAGTTTCATGCATGAGTGTGAACTGTAGTTGAGTTTTTTGAAAAGCATATGTGAGATACTTTTCGAAATCTGCGGTCGGAATGTTATTTGGCGTGGGACCCACAACTAATTTTTATGCCAGTGTTTGGTTAACATCATGTTTGGCTCTGTGGTGAGCCTTAGTGCCTGTTTGAGAGTGTGATTGCAGTTGCTTTTCAAAGTACTTTTCGTTTAGAAATGTATCAAAATGATGTTTTTTTTTATTTTTTAAAAATCATTTTTGACATTAGCACATCAAAATAATCTAAAAATACTATTTTTTTTTATTTAAAATAAAAAATAAAAAATAAAAATAATTTTTTTTTAAATTTTTTCATAAGCACTTTCCAATTACAATGCCAAACAGCCCCTTAACCGCATGCCACACCGCAAAGCCAAACACCTACTAAACCGTCTTAACGAAGACCCTCCAAAATTATCCTTACTGGTAAGCGCGTGGTAGTTGAGTTGTCGCCTAGCAAACAACAACACGCGCATCGCGCACGTTAGCAAAGGATGATACCAGACACCAGAGGCGCCAAGGCGCCACATAAAATCTGCACAGTAAATTGTAAAAGATTAAAAAAATCAAAGGATCCCAAAAAGAATTAAACAAAATCCGAAATCGCATAATTCTACTGGACCACGTGGGCACTAGACAAATCAACCTAATGCGCACGTTAGCGCATTCCCAGCCATTTTGGCACCTTCAAAACTCTCCCTCAGAAAAGAAGAAGTTCATTTTTTTTTCTTCCAGTTGAAAGTGCAGAGAAACTTACCAGAAACTTTAGGGTATCCGATTTCTTTATTCCTTCCGTCTTTAGCTTTCCACTAATCTTTCGGAGAATGTCATCGTTTCTTTCCTGATAAAAAAACTCAAAGTCGCAGTTTAGATCTTGATTAGGTTCTGGAGTTTTTTTTGTGTTTGGTTGTTGAGAAAGTAGTGGAGAGAAGGAAAATCCAAGCCTCTTCTAAAATAATTAGCAATAAGTCAAAGTCCTGTTACATTTGGTTTAAAAAGAAAGTTAAATTACAATATTTTAGCTCCCAGTTTTTTTTATTTTTTTTTATTTTTTTATTTTATTGCTGAGGTAGTTTCTGTTTTGGTTCATGTGCTGAAACTTTGATCTTGGCAGGCTTCAATAATTGTTTTTTTCTCTCACTAATATACGTATTTGATCCGTGGACTCAATTTTTAAACATAGTTTAGACTAGAGTTTCTAAGGTGAAGAGAGTTTGATTTAGTGAGCAACAAGCAACAGCATCTTCAACATTGAATTTGAGAATGACGCGTTTTAGTTCTGTCAGATTGTCTCATGAATTATGGGTTCACAACAGTCACGGATGCAATAATCAACATACTGTAAGTAATTCCCTTTTTTTGTTATTTTTATTTTAAATTCAAAATGAAGTGAAGTCCAATAAGAGAACACAAAACTGAAATTCATACGGTCTGTTTATATTTCCCTGTTTTTTTACAGAGTGCAAGCGGAAAGAGTAGAGTGCAGTTGGTTAATGCCAATCTCTCTTCTCAATCTTTGGTATGGCTCTAAAAACTTACACGTTATTTAGAAGCAATCACCTCCTAGTGGTGTTCAGTTTTAAGTTTCTCATCTCAATCTGTCCATGATGCTACTATTATTCTCATTCTGCGTTATTCCTTTTATGATGAGATTTTATTTATTGTGCAAGAAGAGCCTGAAACCATAGGAATTTCTGTGTGTTGCATGTTTAGGGTCAGGATCCCTGGAGTCTTCGTTTTCTGAACAGCATACGTGGGCCACTGAGTCCTGTACCTTCCAGATGTAATGTGTTCCTCTGCCGATCTGTTCTAACTCCGGGAGGAGGGAATGAGATTCCTGTACTGAAATCTGCAGCATTGGCCTTCACAAGGTATTTTCACATATCATTTACATTTTTTGTGTCCCTCCCTGCAGAAATTTGTTCAAATGGGGCGACTGAATTTTGTATCACATATCCACATACTAGCATGTGCTGTGTTACTCTTTCTATGGTTATAACTTAATTTCTGGTTTATATTTGATATTTGAGTTCACAAGTGAGTATAAATATCAATTGAGCTGCAATCTACTGTATTAAACACAAAAATATTTTCACATCTTAAAAATGATGAATTGCATGGCAATTATCTGCAACCCTCTTTATGGAATGTGTTGTCTTGAAAGAAATTGATGTGTCATGCAGGTCCTATGACGCTCTTCGTGGAAATAATCTGGTGCTTAAATTGATCCCAGCTATTGGTGTCATTACTTTTGCTGCATGGGGACTTGGCCCACTCGTGTGGTTGGGAAGGACGGTTTTTCTCAATGTATTGATTATATTACCATCTTACATGCCTTTTACTTTAACAGGGGTGTATTGACCCCTTAATCCTGCTTTGTTATTTCAATCATATAATTCCAGATACACTCCTTTCTGTCAATTTCCTGCAGAAATCTGAAAATAGTTGGAAAAAGAGCAGCACACATTATGTTATGACCTCTTATCTTCAACCTTTGCTGCTCTGGACTGGAGCAATACTAATCTGCCGGTATTAGGAAGAAGTTGAGTTAATCTTTTCCAGATACAGTATCCACCATTCACTTAGCACTAACTATAACCTGTATATTTCAGAGCATTAGATCCAATAGTTCTACAATCGGAAGTGAGCCAGGCTGTGAAACAACGACTTCTGAATTTTGTACGTTCATTATCAACCGTGGTGGCATTTGCCTATTGTTTGTCGAGGTATGTATGCTTGGGTCCCACACAGTCTTTAGCAATGATATCCATTTATAGTTGCTCTTAGAAATTGTCAAATACTAGATTGCTGGTTGATGGGCTCACTGCTATATCTTTCACTTCCTTAGCAGCCTGATTTTTATGTTGGTTTCTGGTTACACAAATTGGTTGTACTTTTACTTTCAAGCTAAGTCCTGATGGCTTTCATTGGATGTTGATGATATGATATCATTCTTTCAAGCTCTACGTTGTCGATTGTCCTTGTATTTTGGTTTTCAACTTCACATGAGGACTTGGAACTATGTTTATAGATATGACCATTTTTTCCTTTTACAGCTTGATTCAACAGGCCCAAAAATTCATCACAGAGACAAATGACTCCAGTGATGCAAGAGATGTATGTTTTCCATGATTTTAAAATTTTCTACTATATTTAACATCTTACTAGTTCTGTGTTCAGGAACTTGTAGTGGATAAGTGCATACTTTCATCACGGAACACTTGGAAGAAAGAATTCATTAAATGTGTTGTGTTAGAGAATAATATAAATCAGATCTCGGAACCTTACAACTTGAGCTCTTAGATTGAGATTGGTCTTTGAAACTGTGTTTCTTGAAGTGGTTTATAATTCAATTCTTGGAATCAATGAGATCCAATTTTTAGCCAGATGACAATGTATCTCAAGCCAATACATAAGCTCACCTTTCATCGAGTTCCCATAATAACCAGTTCAAGCTGCTTCTTTTTCTATCGATCATGCCATAATTTCCAAATGTTGGAATGCCTGCCAATCTCTTGAAAGCTATCATGTTTTATAGCACATCATATTTCTATTTGTTTTAGGTAACATATCAATGTTGTGTTTGACTCACTTGTTTTGTCGGGAATGTTTTGCACAAGACTCACGTGATTATAAATTTATCTATAAAGAGGTCGCCTGGGATTTAAGTGAGTAAATAAAGTAGTTTTTTCTTGCTTTGGCAGATGGGCTTTAGTTTTGCTGGAAAAGCTGTTTATACTGCAGTCTGGATTGCTGCTGTATCTTTGTTCATGGAATTGCTAGGTTTCTCTACACAAAAGTGGCTCACGGCTGGAGGACTTGGTACAGTGTTGCTCACACTTGCTGGTCGAGAGGTAAATTATAGCTTACTAGGCATATCATTGCGACAACTCACTGCAGTTTTAGAATCACTCACCGTGGATTCTAATATTGAAGATACATCATGTGATTTTATTTGACCTTAAATGGATTTTCACTTACCTCATTGGTTTGTGCATTCAGATATTTACGAATTTCCTTTCAAGTTTAATGATCCATGCTACACGGCCATTTGTTTTGAATGAATGGATTCAGACAAAAATTGAAGGCTACGAAGTTTCTGGTACTGTTGAGGTTTGTCCTTTTCTCCTTCCTCTCATCGTGAAGCAGGAAAATAGGGAGTATGATTATGACTATTCAGAACATTTCATGTATATGCATATTGTTTTTTCTTCAGTCAACTTCATCTATACTGAAATAGGAATCAATGATTTGATTCCTTTCTGCAAAAGAGAGAAGAAATCTAGATGCTTTAACCATTTATTGTTTTTTATTTAATTAAATTCTCATACTGTTCCAGCATGTGGGCTGGTGGTCACCAACAATTATAAGAGGTGATGATCGTGAAGCTGTTCACATTCCGAACCACAAGTTCAGTGTGAGCATTGTGAGAAATCTTAGCCAGAAGACTCATTGGCGCATCAAGACCCACCTTGCCATCAGTCACTTGGATGTCAAGAAAATTAATGTGAGGAGCAATATCAGTTTACCTGCTTGTAAATATATGTAACAATCTAGTACCATTTGCTGCTTCTTTGATCTGAAAGGAGGATGTAAGTTAGGCGCTGCATTTTCTATGTGCAGAATATTGTAGCTGATATGCGGAAAGTTTTGGCCAAAAATCCGCAAATTGAGCAGCAAAGGTTGCACAGAAGAGTTTTCCTGGAAAATATCAATCCAGAGAATCAAGCTCTTATGGTAAGGCTTTATTTACATTATATTTCTTCTTAGTTGAGATGCTTGCACCTGCTTGTATAATGAAAGCCTAGCAAGAAAGTTGAAGTGGCCTCTGGAAAGAGATAATGATAATTCTTTCCTTGGCCTTCCTTTTGATTAATTTCTCTTTGCTAGTGAAATTTCTTTTTTTGTTGTGATTGTACAATTTATAGTGTGTCAAACACATGACGTGTCTAGTGACTTGGATTTCTGGATTTCATCGGTTTGCATCAATCCTTCTGAAATGATGTTTTTACTGGCTCATGAATGTCAAGCAGTGTCAATGATTGGCCGAGCATGGGAAAAATAATCAAGCCTGAAGTTTCCTAGATCTCAATTATGAATCAACTGAAATATATAATTCACTTTCTTCGAGAAAAAAGAGATCTATTAGATCTCTTACATCTAGAGGTTGCTATTTCTGCATAATCACTTGTAATGTTTTTAAAGGCATATAGTTGGCCATATCCTCCAAATGTTTGATATTTTCTTTAGGTTATCTCAACAGTGTGCGCTTTGTGGATGTGTTTATTATGGGTTTCTTATTTAGAAACACAAAATTATCCCTTTTGCCCTGTCATAATGTTTTTCTGATGCAGATTTTGGTTTCATGCTTTGTGAAAACCTCGCATTTTGAAGAGTACCTGTGCGTAAAGGTAAGACTAGTTTTTTATTGATACTTAAATGTGATTTCAGATATTATAGGCTATGATGACAAATAGTTTATTTCCGTTGCTATTGTTAATATTTTCTCTATCGTATCTATGTTGCAACTGTTAGAGCCTAGACACTGTGATTATGTGTCTATTTCTGAAGGATATATGAAAGAAACCTGAAACAAAACTAGCAAAGAGTTTTCACTGTCGTCAAGAAAGCTTTTGCTCACCAACCAAGCTCTCTGACAGCATTGTTTGGGATGCTGAGAGACCATTAGTAATAAATAATGGCAGAGCCGCTCGGTTCCTATAAGCCACCAGTTATTGGCCATCTTCTTGACATAATAACATTTGGAATGACAATATATTGTTTTATTTGATGGACGAGAGATCAACCATATTGGATAGGGTGACTACTAATCTGCTCTATCTTAGTACTTGAAGCAAAACTGACCTGTTATTGTTAATGGAATGGTACAGGAAGCAGTGTTCTTGGACCTTCTTAGAGTTATCAGCCATCATCGTGCTAAGCTTGCCACACCCATTCGTACAGTTCAGAAAATAAACAGCGAGGCTGATTTGGAGAATGTGCCATTTTCTGACACCATTTTCACACGTTCTGGAGCCACTGCTAACCGTCCATTATTGCTGATCGAGCCCTCTTATAAAATTAATGGTGAAGATAAAGTTAAAGCTTCAAATCGTTCACTTCATGCTAATGAGGAAAAAGATGTAAAGGTTGATGAAGCAGCCCTGGTATCAGAGTTGAAAGCAGATACCAAGGCCGGATCAATGCCAGTTGATTCAAAAAGAGATAAGGTCATTGCAAAATCTACCTCCGACCTCAGCACAAACTCTAAGGTCCTAGCTGTCTCGGCATCTGATCCTCAACTTATCAGTTCAATGCCTGATAATTCAGTTAAAAACAGTCCTGGAGCACTGCAGTCTAATGGAAATACAGGGGATAGATGGCAGGAGACAATGGGACCGGATTCTGAATGCATAACCTCTAATGGAGCAGCGCCCGAGGGGTCCTCAGTTTCTTACACAGAATCTGGCAGTGAAAGAACTGAGAATCCTGTCATTTCACAGACCAAGCAGGATATTGAGAGATCTGTTGCATCGCCATTAATGACCACACCTTCATTGGAGGAGAACATTGTTCTTGGTGTTGCTTTGGAAGGCTCGAAACGGACTCTTCCAATTGAGGAAGAAATGGATTCATCTCCTTCCCCTTTAGAATCGAAGGAATTGGCTGCCAGGCGTAATGGAGGATCATCTCCTTCTGGCAAGGATAAGAACGAAAGTCGGGACAGTTTCTAGCACCTCACAAAGCGATTAGCAGGATGAAGGTGACCAGATGCTTGTGTAGAATATGCCCTCTTTAACCATTAAATTTAGGCAAGAAAGCGGCAGCTGTGTTTTTAAAGCTGGCGGCATGCAGTTCATTGTCATTATAAGTAGCCTATATGTGTAAATGATAAAAACAAAAAAAAATTCGGGGGAAAATTGAGGAAAGGGAGGGAGTAGGTATTGACAGTGGATACTCGCCTATGTTTCAGCTACAGGAATTATATTTTAATTTCTGAGATATCATCTTCATATTGGATGATTGGCTTAAGGAAATCAGATTGATGTATCTTGCACACCAATCATCTCAAGCAATCACAGTTTCTACAGGTAAACAAATTTATTATCAATCAACCACAATGACTTGCGATTTCGAGTTCAACGTCATTTGGACATGGCCGCCTGGCATTTGTGTAATTCGTCCTGATTTTCAGAATTTCAAACATGGCTTTTCATAATGGAACAACATTAGATGATGCTATTCCAATTGGCTAAATTGAAATCACCGCCCATTCTTTTACAACGTGACTAAACGCAAATCATCAGAAGCTGAGGAAATCTGAAATTAAATTACATATAAACATTTGAATGTACAAGCCACGAACAGGGTTTACTGGGATATCAATGCTCACAAAAACGCAATATCAAAATTTAGCACCCATCCCAGCTACGACTGACACATACAGTCAGGGATAGGATATGTATATATCGACTGCCTCTCCTTTCTCAACCTGATCTGCCCCTGTCTACTTTTATGCCCACTGAGAACCGCATGCTGAAATTCTGGCCATTCCATGCTCTTGTTCAGGAAAAGCGGGCCCAACATCACCATGTTCGGTCTTATGGTCTTCAGGTTTAGGTAAGTTCTATGTCCAACCTGATAATAGACGTACCTTGTCACCTTTTGGTCGACAGAATTCATATTGCATCACAATATTCAAATGAAATCCAAAGTTGTGCATCATGGTTAAATGCTACTTGTGGTACTGCAGAAGTTCCTTCCGCCAGAGACATTAAACATGATTGAGGGTATTGGATCTAACCCTTTCACATTGCCCATTTCATGACATGGATTGTACTTAATACCATCCAATGATCTTCAAGAAATACTTTGGTTTTATTTAAATAGAAAATGCTTATAGATATAAATCAACAGAGATCTTTTCTTCTTACCAAAGCATTATGCATGTTTCCAGGAGAAGCAGAGATAAAGATGTCACTCTGCAAACTCACATAATAGTCAACTGCAGCCAACAAGGAAGCCTTGCCATCAACCTTTTTCAGTTCCTCTGCAGAGGCAAGGCTCTTTTTATCATCCATAAGGGGGAATAATTTCTTTAAAGCAGAGATCCTTTTTTCGCCACCATAAACCTGAAAATGGCATCCCTCCAATTGTTAAATTCTCACAGGAGAGCAAAGTCTATTATTTCGGCAAGGCAGTTGATAATCAACATACAATACTAAATTGTGAGCCCTGAAATAACTGTAAGGCTTCCCAATTTCCAAGAGAGAAGGCACAATACTAGCCTTGTGTGATGCAAGGTAGAGACGGGTGCTATTGCTGAAGCCCAAAGCTGCTAGCAGCAATCCAATCTCTTCAGGAGTCAATGGACAACGCCCTTGTTTTCTCAATGCCTCGTCAGTGAACTGAGAGTTTAAAACTCTTCCCTGCCAAAGCACTTGACGGTATTTTGCTAGAGCAAGTCTTTCAGCTTTACCCCCACCAAAATCACATGATGAATGAGCAGCCATGTCCTGAATGGGATCAGGTTAGGGTAAGAACTATTGAAAAACATGCTTGCTTTAAAAGGAAACTCTAGAGTGACAAACAAATAGTATGCGAAAGTAATCAAAGGCAATCATCAAGATGGGTGATTATAATGCATTAGTAGAAGCAGGCTTTATGAGACAATGCATGATCAACAAACACTTCTTTCAACAAACACTTTTTAGATTTCTTAATGGCTATCGAGGTATGTACGTACATTTACAAACAATGGAGTGCAAGAAAGTTCGTACTTCCAAAAAAAAAAGTGTCTAATTCCACAACTATCTCCTTTAATAGTCCAAAGAGTTTCCAGAATCCAGATATGAAAAGTTTCTGTCTGTCATTTGAAAGATTTGAAGACATACCTTATCAAAGCGAAGATGCAACACTACAAACTTTCCAGATCCCTCTGATTCAGTATCATTCATCCTCTCTTTTAGGAACTCAGTTCCAGAGGTATGAAAATTTCCAAAAGGATGGCGGAGACGATTAATGAGTGTATCTCCAAGCACTCTGATATGAGGAACGAAAGCTAGTGCATGAAAATTGACTTTACAACGTAGGCGTTGGATATTTGTGGGCAATTTGTCAAAAGCCAGGCGGTGAGAAAATGGGGCAATGGCAGCAATTCCATAACTGCAACATTATAATTCAATTCTGAGCAAGAATCAACACAGTGCAGTAAATTGAAGATATATTGATAGGGTTACATATTTGCCTGTTCAAATCATGAACTAAGATAATTCAAGTGAATTTAGGCAGAAAAGCTTAAAAATGCAACAACGAAACTGAAAGCAGAGGAAGCTTATGATAAAGCACAATAATTTTAATTGTCATGTGGCTCTTCAAACCAAATGACGCCTAGTAATCAATGCATATAGCAAGCCACAATGCTCCATTTGTTTTTTATTTTGACAAAACCCCTTGGTCGCCAACCAGCTATTCTCCAATTCTTTTCCTTTGTGAATATAAGTTTACTAAAAAATGCCTGAAATTAGAGTTATCAAATTGCAAGGAGTACAGTAGAAAGAGCATGCATAAAAGGAAAATAAATTAATAAGAGAAGAATAACAGGATTTGAAATAATTACCCAACAGATTCAATAAGTTACGAGGAATGGCTTTCTTCTAACTCTAACAATAAAATCACCGGGGTCCTCAAAACAATTTAATAAAAAATTTACTAACCTCTGCAGCACAGGCAATACATTTTCCAGATACCAGTCAGCTGTACCATGGACAGGTGCTGTTTTGATTCTAGTAGCTCGTATGCCTGTACCATAATACTCTCTTGAGCTCCACGAGTACTCACTGGGTGGCTCTTTAACTATTGCAACATCATGACTTAAGGTATCGATAAAGTGCTCCACATCAAATATATCCGCAAATGAACTGCGTGCAAGAACATATTCACTTTAAGGTCTCGAATTTCTACGAGAATATAGAATGCAAGAGAGGTCGCAAAGGTAGCTTACTCGCAAAATACCTTGTATCTTGCCAAACAGCATTCACTTCAAGGTGTGGGATCACAAGTGTTGCATTCAGTATTTTGGCAACAGCGACAGCATCACATATCTTTAGTAACAAGAACGAGAAATCACTGTAAGGATCAGTCATTTTTTCACAAAATGGATTTAAAAAAGAGAGAGAAAACAGACATGTATTCTGGGAATTCAGTTACTTACTCCCATTCTTTGTTGGTTCAACCCTCCATCAAGAAACACTTGGATATAGCCTTGGGATTTTGTTGGCAATGCTTGAATAACATTAAATATAAGAACCCTTGTTAGAAATTGTATTTTCTCATGTATTTCGTAATTTAATTGGCAAAAAAACTGGTTTATTGTTTTAACTAGACAGTTCATGCTTACTGTGAATCGTGGCGGGTTCAATGCAAGGCTTCCAACCTTGGTAGGGCAAAGGAGACCACAGCTCATTCTTTTCCCCAACAGGCTAAACAAAAAGATTGATTGAAAATGTGACAAACTGCAAACTAGAGGGTTTCTTGACAAATTTTAAGAGAGAATAAAAGAGGGGGCACACACTTACAACATGGCGATCTAAAGCAGCTTTCAGTAGAGGCAAATGCCTAGGTTTTGGTGCATTCCACTCCTGAAAATGCAACGACTTTACAGATTAATACAAGCACAGAGAGATATGAAAAATGTTGTGAATAGAAAGCAGGGCGTACGGAGAAGAGAGAAGGATAGGATCGGCTCAATGGGCTGAAGAGATGGGGAGATAAAATGGGTAGAAGAAGGACGAAAAGCACAGCAAAAGGCATTCGCTGTGACTGATTCTGGTGATGGATCTTCATATGTTACCCGATTCCAGTTTCTAAATTCGGTTTCAGAAATCTGAAGCTAATTTCGCTCTCCGATTCGATTTCACAGGTGAATGGTCAACCGGTAACTGTTGGGTTGCGGGAAAACGGGAAAGCTGCTGGATTTTAATGTTTTGGGTTGAGGCCGCAAGTGACGCGTCTTGTATTGCCTAAATGACATGTCTTCTTCGTTGTGAATCCACGATTCAAATTCACGTCCACGGCCCATCATTGATCGTGATAAAAGCTAAGGAGTTGCTCGGCCCAAGAATCCAGTATGCAAATAAAAGTAAAATGTATTAATTAAACGTCTCTGTTTATGGTAATTTATAATGAGTTCTAATAAAATCATAAAAGAAAAGGTTAATTTATGAGTTTCAAATAATTCTTAACATGAATCATTGATCATTGATCATAATTGCTATGTCAATGTGAAACACAAATTATTACTTTCGAGCTATAGCTTGTTGGCTCGCATTATATAGAATCCGAGTTGTTGTTTTTAATGCTAAGAAATAATGTTGAAGTGAAGCTAGTGTTTTTAAAGAAGCAGAAAAAAATTAAAACCTAGGCACTTGACTTAATTCAATAAGCTTGATTGATTTAATAATATAAATAAAAATATCAGTAGTAAAAATAACAAATCAAATAGCAATAATTAACTATAAAAACTAAATTATCAATTTCATCTCATGTTTATATTTAATTAAATAAATTATTTCGAAATAATATCTCTATAAAAAAAACTACATCTCAGAAATTTGTTTTTCAAAATCTACCTTTAGGTTCAAACACGGACTGATAACGTGGAAAGGAAACCCTTTCGTTTTTTTTTCCCTTAACGTGGAAGGAAACCCTTTCGTTTTTCTTCTTAACCAAGACACCTATGTACTACTACACAAGGAATATATGTTCTCATTTTGTTGAACCTAATACGATCCGGCCAATTTACTTATTTCAGCTATGCCCATTCGAGTAGAGATCTACATTATTTCTAGAGATAATAACAGCGACCTCAAGCTTTGAACAAAGTCAACCCAACCTCCTGCTGCCGCTGCAAGTAAATGCCTCCGATGAAATCACTGCTCTTTTGCTGGTTAGCTACAAGAACACGTAGATTCAGATTCAGTCACAAGCAACATTTTCCAGAGAGTTTCCAGTTGTATATGGTTTAAACTTACTTTATGAGCGAAGTGAAACGAAATGACAAAGCAATTTTGACAATAACCATGACAGTAACTGCACCTAAACAATTCCCCTACAGCCGTCCACCAGTTATTGTCAATATAGAGACATGACACACTATTCACAGATTGATTCATCATCTAGTGAGATCCCAGGAAACAATTATATGTAAGCAAAGTAAGAGGGAAATTTCCATCTTCAGTCTAAACTACAAATGCAGATCCTTTGACGCGCTTCTGGTGATCTCTCCATCGACTTCATGGGGAGGGGTAAGCCTGGGCCTCTTCGCAGCTTGCTGTTCATCTGATTCTACTAATATCACATTACCACCAAACGTTTGCATATCATTCTCTGTGGCCCCGGTCTTTTGCAAATCTTGATGTAATCCATTGCCTACCAAAGCATGGTCTTCTGGTAATGACGCGGAGAAATTTTCCTGACATGAGGCAAGGTTACCACTCTCATTTCCATGACCAATCCTGTCAGTGTCATCAATACCTTCAAGGTTGCCACTCTCATTGCCATGACCAATCCTGTCAGTGTCATCAATACCTTCAAGGTTATGTATACCATCCATTGTTTGCATATCATCCTGAGTGACCTCTGCCTTTTCTGAATCTTGATGCAACACATTCTCTACCAAGTTGCGGTCCTCTTGCAGTGGTGCTGAGAAATTCCCCTCGCAAGAGGCGAGGCTAACATTCTCATTGCCATCATCAACCCTGTGAGTGTCCTCACTAGCTTCAATGTTTTGTACTGCTCCAAAGTTAGAATTCTCAAGCATCTCACAAGAGGCCGCAGCAAGGCTGCTTGTCAAACACTCCATGTTATCCATCAAAGAAGATGCTTGTTGATCAAATTTTTCTTTCTGGCATAGACCTATATCCTCTTTAACTGGACAATTTTCAACGATTCCTACATCTGAATCATCAGAGGCAGAGTCTGATGTTTCTGAAGATGAATCATTGTCATCTGCTTGCAAAGAAATCCCTGGATTCCAGGAATCATCAGCCCCAAAGCCTCTAAAAGAACAAGATATAGAACTATCCTGAGGAGGTATTCCTGCAATTTGCTGAAAAACAGCTTCTCCAGAAGGGAAATACGCAAACTGCTCGCCAGTTTCTGTGTCATCCCGCTGCAAAACCAAAAAAGGTGTCATGTATAAACACTCAAGAGACTGTTGGCAGACATCTTTTTCCACTTTCAACTGACAGAAAGAAAGCATTGTAAATTGCATGCTTACAAAACCATTTAGCTGGAGCAATGGATAAGGTCAATACCTCTATCTGTAACATAGCATCATTAAGGTGGTAATAAGACGATGACTGGTCAAAGGATGGACAGTGTGCAAGTAATGATCCGGCAGCAACTCCTGGCTCAAAAAATTCCCTGAGAACTAAGCCTGAATCATCAACACAATGAGAATTCCTCATAGAAGATGCTTCCAATAGAGTAATTTCAATGCCCTGACCAGGATCAGAACTTGATAAATTAACATGACAAGCTCCAGCAGGTGTGCATCTCTCTGAAACAAGCCCTAATCCAGATTCTTTCCCATTCATTTCTGAAAAATCAGAATGAGGTACATCGTTGCAACCACCAGAAGAAACTTCCCGAGAACAATTTTGAAGTAGCTCCGAAATTAGCCTCTGGATAAGAGTACGCTTGAGAGAAGCCTCAGCAGGAGGAAACCAGTCCCCATTAAGCTGTTCGTTGAAAGAAAAATCAAGAACAGGAAAGTAACTGTGAATGACTAAACATATGGAAGGCTGAAAAAACAAATGATCAATTACGGTATCAATATTCAAGTAAAACAGTCTGTGTCTAATATAAAAATGTTCAGGTCTTCAGGGTGCTTTGCTACATAAATTAACAAAAAAGGGTTATTTATCAGCATAGTTCATGCTTAGGGGCAATATAACTCCTCCCATGTATTGCCAGGATTTCCATCCAATATCTTGCAGAATTCAATGCAACTTTCTACCATGGTCAGACCCTTGGCTTTGGAAGAATAGAAATGCAATATCTTTCAGAGAAACGTCTGATGGGATGGACTTACAAACTTATTGAACTCATTTATTCTGAATGGGCTAAAATTCAAAGGGGCCTCTACCAAAAACAGCTCCAGATAGTGAAGCAGGAACAGGCCGCAATCAAAGGAATTTTCTTGCTGTGGCAGCTGATATGAACATGAACAAAATGTAAGAACAATCACAGTACACAAACCCAACCAGATCATAAAAGCATGCGTCAGACAAACATACAGGCTGAAGCTTATAGCATAAATATGCGGCAAATTACTGCACAAATGCACACTATCTTATCACAAAGAGCAATACAAAATTGTCTTTTCTTCAATGAATTTTTAAGCATCATAGTAATATTATATCGTTAGGCAACAACTTTCAATGAGATCTGATTTACTGGAAAATGACGAGCAAGCAAACAGATCCCAAAATATTTTGCAGTCAGATTATACTTGCATATAATGATATTTTCATTTATAGATGGATTGTGGATTCTTAAAACACAACATGCCACCTTATATAATGCTAGAAAAGAACTTCAGCTCAATGCAACTTAATCCATGAAAATACTTTCCTCCATTTACTAGATATCATATCCCATTTAAGAGAGCACATACAGTTCCATAAGCTTAAAGTGTTGGTCATCTGATTTAGCTATTTATACTAAAGGTAGATCATGATCTATGATGTATGTGCAACAAGGACGTGTGAAATAAACCCCCTTCACATTTCCCTTCTCTATATGCCCAGATAACTAAAGATAGCTTCTATTGGAACTGTTCTGCAGTGATACATTCTGAAGTAGTTAAATTTATTAACCAGGACTAAGCAAATACCTCAAGAGGGACAAACCGCAAATTCAAGAATTGTGAAGACACATCTTCTGATGTGTCCTTCTGCCTCTGTTTCCACTCTTCCCATAAATAACTGTCATTTCAGTGAATGAAATGAACATATAAATAACAAGAGTTTCTTTCAGAAAATTATACAATAAAATGAAGGTCACCAAGGAAAAGGATAACAAAGAACGAATGAGTGAGAGAGAGAGAGAGAGGTGCCATAAAACTTGTATAGTTATTAATGAGCAAGATGACATTTGAAAAAAAATAAATTACCATGGCAACATGATGGTTTATCCATGTGTGACCGACAAATTGACAATTGGGAATTTGCATGACAAATTGACAATTGGGAATTTGCATGACAAATTGAAGCAACGTGTCACCTTCAGTGTGATGGGGAGTGAAAATGGACAACAACGGGAATTTGGGAATTACTATTTGATTATTAGAAAATTCAGTATAGTATGATAACTCTATTTTTTTAGCAGTCATGCTATATTGAAATTCAAAAATAATCAAATACTAATTCCCATTGTTGTTCCTCTTCATTTCCCACCAATGTGTCCAGAAATATGCACGTGCAAATATGTTGTCAAACAAAAAGGTACAAACAAGTACAAAAAGTAATACCTTTGAACTAGATTTTTGAGACCTGCATGAGTTCCTTTGATAGAATCCATGTGCAAAATACATGGTACTTTGACAGTTTTTGCTGTTTCTTCATCTGAAATTTGATGCAAACATATAAACACAAGGCTGATCACCACACAACATCAAGCATTCCACCAAGAACTTACCTTTCACACCAGCTACTTCACCAGGATGGCATATGACTAATAAACTCCAGTGAAGACTGTAATTAAAACATGCATACAAATTACACAAGCAAATGAATGAAATCACATTGTAAAAGAAAGGTGTTATTTAAACTATTTTCTTACTTGAAATTTACAGGGATGAAAATGTAGTCTTTTCCAAATAAGTCCACTTTTCTGGTCCATTTATGAACACGTAAAAAAGCAGCTCTGCCATCTTTCACACTGGATGGATCCTTGTCAAGATCAGCAAGCTTCCTAAAGAAAAAGCTATTGAAAAAATGGTATCTGTGCTTTTCCTCAGGTGGGATCTGATTCTTTAAATACCTGCGAACAGATAAAAAAAAAATCAGAAAAAAAACCCCATTATTGTAAACCATAGCAAATTCTAACAAATGTGGGAGTATGAAATAGTAAAAGAGATGCATGTAATAATAATAATAATAAAAAAGCATGTAAGAACTTGATCCTCGTTTCTTTTCAAAACTATCTCACTGGAACAAGTTACGTGACACAACCTTTACATCACAAGGACTAGAAATGGACTGGTTGCAACTAAAAGAAATCATTGCATAACATAGACTTACTTAATGTAAAAATCAATAATTGTATCATTGACAAAAGTCTCTGGTTGTAATAGATCAACATCTCTCTTGCCAATGGAAACTGCATCTGAATCCCCTTTTGGGTAGATAACATCTTCGAACTCCACATCAAAACTGTGTAAGTACCAAGATTATTCAATAACTTGCTATAACAACTACAGCATGTGTTTGTACTAACAGCAAAAGATTTACATATCCCACTGGTGCAAAGGAGGCAAAGAACATCTCTCAGAGGATTAGAAAACAATGAGTATGCACACAGTGCACAAGCACACAAATAAAAACTAATATTATTGGTTTCAAAATAAAAGTCCAGAACCTTCATGTAAAAGCACTAACTACAATGCAGATGAAACTCAGTTGAAAAACTCTGTCAAGTTTTTCTTACACAGTTTTCATATTAACATATATCTCAAAAGCACACTTCATTTGGAGGTTAATGGGAGAGCTTGCATTTAAATCTTCTGGGACAATAATAAATGTTTACATGGTGGAAGAAAAGAAGAAAGAACACTTTAGCCCAAGAGTCACTCACCTACTGCTTTAATGACCAACACTAATATGTTTATCAGCAATAGATACTGTCCCACAAAACCAAAAATGAATTTATTTTGACTGAATCTTAATATTGTAGGAAAGATCAAGAACTATGATACTTAATTTTCCTTTATAAACAATAAAAACAACCCCAGGATATAATTGATATTAACTTGCATAATTTTAATGCAGTTTGATCCATAAGTGAATATAGACATGAAACCACAGCAGAATCTGTAACCAGCAGATGGATTGAAGCAGGGTGGCAAGAGAATTAAGATATACATTTCATTGCTCAACACCAAGGGGGCTATTACTTACCTTGGGAAATAATGCCTCTGTTGAAGGAAGTCCACTCCTCCATCCAATGCAATATCCGTACTGAAAGCAAGTGAAGAAAAGAAAAGGCAAGAAAAGTTCAATTATAAAATGACAGGGCAGCAAAAACAAATTCACCAGATAAAAACAGAGAGAGAGAGAAGAGACTGCTGCCAAGCCAGAATTCCACAACATTTAGCAAACACAAATCTTTCTATCCTTGAGCTTAGTAATTTTAGTATACCAACAGGATGGATAAGTACTCAATTGTGTCCAAGCAACAAGCAAGTTTTTAGCCAGTATCAACTGGCACTACATGGAAAGCAAAAGAAGTTATTTAATGAGTAAAGTAGTACCTTCATTGGAGGCACTGGCAAAAGCCTCCAAGAGCAATTTAAGCATGAAGCACAATAAATTAAACGAAAGCTAAATTGCAACAAATAACATCATATGGCAGCAATTCAGTGAACTTACTCATGTATAACGCTCAGTAGAGCCGAGTACTTCATGTTTAAAGATGTAATCTCTTCCCATTTCCTAGACCAATTTGGCTCAACAATTGTGACCTCCAACTCCTCCACGCCTACACCGACAAACAAAATTAGCAAATTATGAGACTTGGCATCCATATAACAAAAACAGAGGCACCTTCCAGAAACCAGCGAGATTAAATATTGAAGTTAATACAATATTTTCTTCAGCAGAAAATGACATATTAACAAACTCAGCATCACTAATCTCAATTGAGCACGGAACTTTACTTGTGCATGATATAATCATACAAAACAAAATTGCTACTCATCAGATCAATGAGCTCAATATTGAGGCAAATCCACTGTACATGTATCACCAATTTCACAAATTTGCAATATTGCGTTCATATGTAGTTTCTGCAATGCTCTAGCAATTAGCTGGGGAACTTTAAAATACTCCTGGCTGCTCATGTGAATTGCCTCAATATTGAGCTCATGACTATGTTCAGACTGTTATATAAAATTCAAAAACGCATGAAAACAAAATATGAAGCACCAAACCACTACAAGGCTACTAACCTGACATGCCTCGTGCGGTATCAGCTTGTACTGCATCCTTTGAAAGTATGTGAAGCTTAATTGTTACAGTTCCAAACTGCACACAAAATAAATACAACTTACTAGGTATGCTAAAATAGCACAAGTTATATTCTAATAAGGTAGCTAAAACTTACCCTTTGAAGATTCTGAGACTCAATAGTAACAATGTCGTCAATTCCCGCTTCGAAGCTAAAGGTTCCTTCATCTCCATGTTCAGTTGCACTGTTTATTTTAACACCACCATAAGAGAACGTCACCAAACACCCAGAACAATATTTTCCCCGGTATACAGCATAATCAACAACAAGATTAATTCCCCCCTGCAATTCACACAAAAAACACGTAATTAGTAATCTTGAAAATTCTTTTTAAAAAATGTACACAACTGAACTAGCACCCATCTTGCTCATTGAGCAGCATACATAAAATGAGTGGGGGGATATCCCCACAAAGCCAAATATGAAATGGATTGATTTTAAAACATGAAGCACATGTATGAGGTTCAATAGTAACTGGATAGTCATTTTTACAAAATGCAATTAGCATAGCTTAACAAGTAGAAGAGGAAACAAAACCTGGATACAGTACCAAAAAGGTGGGATAGCCATGGAAAAAGCTTTGTAATTTCAACCAATAGCAGCTAAACGAATTAGCCTTCAGTGTCCAAGACACTCAAACAACAAATAACACTCAAATAGGAGTCTTGGTATGAGGTTGGAGAGCATATAAGCTAATTCAAGAAAATAAAACAGGAACAACAACCTAGACAGCTGTTTAAGAGAAGACTAAAATCACAAAACCTACAATTGCTAAGTGACTGAAGTCACTGAACACCTTAAAGCAGGTATGATACAGGATATCAAATACAGGATAAACTTAATAGAAACCTGTCTCATTTCTGATTCAATATAAACTTAATTAAGTCATGACAGAAAATCTTGTACCAATTCTGAGTAGCTGAAACAATTGGTTGGTGTGGGGCCATTTAAAATAACTGTAATCATGTAGAAAACCACAGTAAGTTAAAAAAGAAAAGAAAAAGAAAAAGAAAACCCCCAGAGATAACACAATATCAAGTAATTGATATCATGAGAAAATACCGCTAGCCTCTGTAATATCAGGAGTGGGGCTTGATGGAGAACAATCCTCCACGTGGTCATCAACATCTAATTTCCCATCAACAGCCTCACTCTGTAGAATTTCCAAACAAAGCAAAGAAAGACTTCATAATCAATTTCATGATTGAAAACATAACCCGCCAGACACAGGGGAAGTCAACATACACTGGACCGTGGAGAGTCTCTGAAACCACGGTTTAACTGGCTTTCCCCGGGCAAAGGTGCTTCATGGCATGGAATTATTGTCTCATGTTCACTGAAAAGCCTTTTCGACTCAAAATCATCCACCCGAAAACAAAAGCCTTGATCATGACTTAAGGAAGTGAATTGGGATACATCAACGGAACCAGAATTTCCTTCATCAGTGATTACGTCGTCTCTGAAAGTTTCGGGCTGAATACATGCATCAGCATGATCACAGCCAGTAGTATCAACATCTACACAAACTAAACTGCCGGATTCATTTTTAAGAACATCAAATTCCTGGGCAACTGGAACACACAGTTAACAAAAATCAGTAATATCAAACATAAAACTAATCTCCCAAGACTATAAGCACGCGCAAATTCTACTTTTACTTCAATCAGAAAAACAAAAACCTCCCTAAATAATTCGAACTCCCACTATACAATATCAGTACCACGGCAAACTAATTCCTTCTTCAATTACATGATGTTTACTATAATTTTCCATTAAAAGGAAATAAAAAGTGAATGTAAGTACCGCATTCGAGAAACTGATACTTGGAAATGAAGGGATTGTCGAGACTAGGGTTTTTGAACTTGCCTATGACTTTATCAGCTGCTAATTCAGCTATCTCGTTTTCTTCTTTGAAATCGAAGACTCCGAGTCCGTTCTTCATCGTCGCTACCGAGAGAGATCGCTATCAAAAGCGAGCGGGTCAACAAAGGAGTCGGCTAATCTGAGAGGTTTTTCCGAGACCCAGACGCTCTTGAGGCGTTAGTACGGATTTTTAATTTATTGTATCGAAGAGAGACCTAAGTTTTGGCTAGGAGAAAATATTAAATGTTATTTGTTAGAGTTCGGATCTCCAACTAAGCGAATGAAAACCACGCGTTAATCTGTGGGAGTTCTGTTTTCGTTGGGATCTGATGTCTGAATCCTGATGGCAAAGGGGTCTTTCCACGCTACCAATAGCGCGTGCTGTTTGAGTGTTGTGTTAGGAAAGTGACAAAATGATTTTCTGCTCAAAGAAGTAAAAATTGTTTGATGTATTGAGTCAGTTCGACTCTAAAATCTTTTTTTATATATAAATGTTTATCGTGTAACAATTTTTATGCATCTTAATTAATTCAAAAAAAAATTAAATTAACAATTATGTGATTATTTAGTAATCATCATATTAGTAATTATAGAGTTTGAAATTGTGATCATAGGGGAAACAAATTTCTGAGTCTCAAGCTTATACCATTGAGCTGTTAGAGAATAATACAAATCATATTTTAGAGTTTCACTTAAAGTTTAAGCTTTTGGGTGAGATGGTTCCTTACTATAGTATCAAAACCTTATTAACCCAGTAATCACAAGTTCAAATCTCATCATCCTCATTCTATTTGATTAAAATCAAGTGTAAAGTAGTGCGGGCTTGTGTATAAGTTTCAAACTCAAAATGCTTTTACTTGAGAGGATGTATTAGAGAATGATATAAATCATATTCTGGGACCTCACTTAAATCTTAAATTTTTAGATAATATGGTTAACATGAGTTACCTAATAGATAATTAAGTCATAAAGTTTTTGATTGTGTAAGTTGATTGTTTAATGTTTCAAATATTCAAATCATATGTCAAAAATTGTTTGATGTCTTTTATAATCTGGTGGCCGAAAAAAAATTAGATGACGCGGGTTATAAAATTTACGATAGGATAGTTCAATATTTGTTTTTCCATTTTGATTGTGTTTTTTGAAATATCTACGAAGTGATTTAAGTTGAAAGATTGATTTATTTATATGATGATAGGGATGTTTACTTGGTGAAAAAAAATTAAAACAAAAAACCATAGACCAAAATTTCAACTACCTTTCTAGTGGTTGAAAACTACATAAAACAAATTGTAATTTTTAGTTTTTGAAAAGAAATAAATGTTAACATAATATAAATAATATTTTGGGACTTCACCTAGTAACTTAACCATTTAGGTGAGATAGTTCCTTGACATGGTTACAGACTTGTTGCCCCAGTGGTCATGAATTTGAATCTTATCTCTCTCATTATATTTGATAAAAAAAAAAAAAAAAACCACAAGATAGTATGGATTTGTGTGTAAGTTTCAAGCCCAAAGAGTTTTTGCTTGAAGAGAGTGTTAAAAAATAATATAAAGTATATCATAAAGTCTCACACAATCGTCTAAATTTTTGAGTAAGATGATTCATTAATAATAAATAATACATTTTTTATTTTTTTCTCAACCAACAAACCATCGTGCTTTTCTTTTAAAAGCATGTTGAGTCATCCAAACCCTTATGTATGACCTTTATAAATACAAATGTTCCTTGCATGTAAATAAATCATTGCTCTAAACCTTGCCCTAGATCAATTAAATGACCTTTTGAGTGAGATAATAATAGTTTTGTTCATTACAAGCAATAAAATGACCCAACTAATTTTGTCCTTAAAAATAATGTCGAATTAGATAATAGTTATGTGGTGCCATATAATCGAGAACTTCTTCCTAAATACTAAGCACATATCAAAGTTAAAATGTACTGACAATCAATGTTTACCAAATAGTTATTTAGATATGTTAGTAAAGATTTGATAGATGTTAAGTGACTATAAAATGATAAATATGATGAAACTAAAATGTACCTTAATTGTATATATATATATTACCTTACCATCGCAACACTATATTGTTTTTTATTCCATCGATTATTTTCAATCCATGCTTAAAAAAACCTTATATTGAGAAAATAATTCTTACATGTTGATTGAAAGAAATAAAATCAATTTAAATGCTCAAAATCTTTATTATTCTCAATTCCTTTCTAGTATGTTTAGTACCACAATGAAAATATGGATACAATAATTAAATGGTAGAAACGGTGGTTGAACTGCACAAGCTCACCTTGTTGTAGGGAATTTATATTTTATAAGAATATTACTTAACCATGTTAAAAGGACTACCAATCTTTATGACTCAAGTAATGTGAATGAAATTGTTCAACCTACATTTTAATTGCCTTGAAAATCACCTAGCTTTTAGGTGATGATACATAATAGGTTAAAGCAATTTACAAGGTCATTTCTAATTTCCATCATCTCAATTAAGTTTTATTTTTTTTACAAATATTGTAATTTGTTATGAGATGGTAGATATTTGATATTTCTTTTTTAACATTTTTCAGGATTTAATGGCTGGTGATATTTTTGCCAAACTTGAAACCTCTTTTACAATGTCGGGGCAATGGTTATCAAATGATGGGTTATAAATTACTTTATCCAATCATGTTTAAAGTTTTAATACATGTTTTTACTATATATATATATATATTATACATTGTCTACATTAGCCCGTCACTTTTTTCTTATATATAAAACAACTCATTGAAATCAAATTAATTAAAATGCATATATATGAATATCAAATTAACTTGTAAAACAAGGCACATAGATGAGCAGTTATATTGGTATTAACATACCATAACACCATTTAGCACGCTCCATGATAATAAAAAATTCACGTCAACAATAAATATATAAAGCACCGAAGACAATAAATAAATAAATAAATCGGGCTTGATATAGATGCCTATTTTCCAGCATTATTAGGCTTAGTCTCGAATCGATCTTCACCCACTATTTGGATTGATGGTGAAACCACAAAGAAATTGAAATTAAACTTGTTTTTTTTAAATATTTTTTAAATATTTTACTTTGGTGTGTTAACATATAAACAAGTTTTAAAGAGATTAAAAAACATTATTATAATACATTTCTAAACAATGTTTACCTAGAAAAATGATCCCAGGGTCGGGTTTTTTTGGCCCGGAATGTCATCACAACATTTAAAGGTTCTCCCGCCTTTCAGTTCTCGATCAATGCACAGTATATTTATTCAGGACCATGTTGAATTCCCGGGAACATATTCTCAGTTTTAGATTTCATACACATCACAAATAGAGTAGAGCATGATACAGTAGTTCTTCAGGTGAAGAAAGCGACTCCAGAACATTTACCAATACGCTTCATTGTCACATCAACTCATACATATATATATATATAAATACCGGTATCTCCCGGGATAAGTCGATCTTCAAGCGACAGAATCTTTGTTCCTCGCAAGATTCTACTGGATCAGTTCATTTTCCTCCGGCTTTCAGCATCAGATGGCCAGCCTGAAAGCAGTTTTTTGAGCAATTACTCAATTTAGAACACACAACACACTATCTAGTAGCCTCATACTGACGTTATAGTACATTTATATGGAGAAAATCTATACGAGTGTGATTTAAGAATTCATTTCATGGATCCTTCAAAGTCTAGCAGAAGAGAAAGAACATGGGAAGAGAGACGGGGAAGAAGATTGCATGCAATTTGAATCAATATATTATAGATAATTTAGTTCACCCTAATTTGAGAGAGGTATCGGAGCTATCATCCTCCACGGGAGGGCCACTGCTGCAGCTGCAAACATTGGCAGTAGACTCCGATGACATCCCTTCCTCCTGCACTGCCGTGTCTAGATCCACTAGGGCAGGTTTTTTCCCCTTGGAAATGGCTGCGATCTGTATTCCAATCCAAACTCGCTTTATCTCACCATTTTAGTCTTGACAGGAAATAAATTATAATATTCAAGTCCTTACAAATAAAAACTTCGATGCATGTTCTTACCTTTTGTTTTAATTGCTTATTCTCTTCCAAAAGCTGTACTCCCTGCATTATTGGAATAGACGAAGAAATCAACGAATTGATGCCATTGACTTTGCTTATCCTTACAATGATTCAAGTATGAAAACAAGACTAGTGATTTGTAGTGACCCCTCTACAGATTTTTATTTCTATTTTTTATTATTATTATCAGCTAAGAGCAGACTTTTGCACAGTTCCATCCATGCAAGGACATCTCTTGAGGAAGTCATGACCAGCAGGTTTCGCATGCTACCATGAAATCAGTAACATTCTAACCTTCCTTTCAAGGGTCGATATCTCATTCATAACTCGTTCTCCCTGAAAAAAATGATAATAAAAAAAAAAGTTATTGCAAAATAAGCATCTCTATACATGGTTATGTTAGGTAGTAAACGGAGACCAACCTTGGTTTGCAAGCACACGGCTAAGTCCTACTTCAAGCATCTTTTCCATTTGCTGCAACTCTTCTATATTTAGTCCTTGGAGATCTTCTCCTCTCATCCGCCTGCCATCAATTGAAGGGATACATCCCATTAGAACTGCAGTCATAGAGCAGCTAACACCATTTCAAGCTCCTTGCTAGAGCTTACCTTAGTTGATGGGTCTTCTCAGAAACTTCCTTGCTCAATCGCATGTGATTGCTGTTTTCTAGCTATAAAATAGCCAAAAATGATATTGCAGGTTACGGCAGATATATATATAACCTTCAGAACTTGAAAAACACCTTGACAATGCACTTAAATTGAATAAACTGGAAACACATTTTCCTTACTGTCGAGGTGCTAATCACTACGCAAAACTTATATATATATATAGTAAACGAATTACCTGCAACTCAAGAGACGGCTGATTTATTTTGTCGAGGTTATTGGAGTGCAGGTTATATCTTGCAAGCACATCCTTCATGCTACACATATATGATACAGTTAGTACATCATATTGTAAGCTCGCGACATAGAAAATGAATGATAGGGATCATCACCTCACAAGATTTTTGTTTTTTCCTTTACTTTATTTTTTTTTGATAAATTAGATATTCATGGAAGCATCTTAATGACTAAAAGTTATCCACCAAGTCGAGAGCTATCTAAACGCGGCTACGCCACAATAGACACAGGAAAAAAAAACTAGCATCATAGAGGGTCCAAGCCCAAAATTCAACTGCATCATCAGATCGAGTATACATAGCTGCTTCAGTTGCAAAACTAGGGACAAGGCAAAACCAGATGCCATCCTTAACGCAGTAGGCATGGGGGGCATTATGAATATGGTCGATAAAAACTATTCGGTTAGACTAGAAAAAAAATATTGAACCCATCAATTCTACTCACAGAAACCGAATTATACCTGGTATATTTCTTCTCTTGCTAACTGAATTTCAAAACATTTACAAACAAGCATGATTTCAGCTAAAATCGCACGCCTGCTGCAGATCATTAATGGGAGTTTCAACAGCTCTAGGTTCGGTTCAAGCCCCCCTAAGGCCTAAACTCCATGAAATATCATTTTCTTCTATGGTGAAATATCTTATTACTTGCAGTAACAATTAAACAGATATAACTTGAAACCTTTTTGGTTCAAGTAATTAAAAAAAAAGTCCTAAAAAACATATTTATAATAGGTCATGGATTAAAAAAAAATCCATCTAGTTACGCTTCAAGAAACTGAATATGATGGACATAAAACATTATAGATTTGATGGCGAGTGGCAATCCTCAAATCTAAATATTGTCATTTGATGTTTACATTAGATCTCTGCAGCATTATAGAGGTAACAAAAGGTGGTGAAAAAAATTGAATATGCAAATTTCTCTGCAGCATTTACTTCCAAATACATACAAAGCATATTGGTAAGGGTCCTAGTTTCCTATATGAAGACAAACATATCCAGGTTCATGATGGATACAACATAAATATACACTGGTTGGCTAAATGGCTAGAAAATGGATAACTTGAGAAACAATTTCCTCGGTTATTCACACTCACAACTAGAGGTATCATTGCAGAAATGGGATACACTTATAATGATTCTTGGATTTGAACCTTAATTGGAAAAAATCTCTATGACAAGAGCTAGACCAACTTCACTGCCTAACAAATCAAATCCAAAGCTGCAAATTTAATGTTGAAGTAGAGGACCAAAAGAAACGATCATTACTTTGTCAAATCTTGCCATAATCTTATTGACAGAAAAAATTATCCAGGAAACTCATCCTTCCCACCTAACCTGCTATGGAAAGGATTAACTCCATCAAAAAAATTGAAATATTCTAATGGTTACTTCTTCAAGGGAGAGTTAAAACAATGGAGTTTTTGGCTCAAAGAAACATAATTCCTTTAGAGGAAGCTCGTTGATGATTCAGTACCCCATCCTTTCCTCCACTACTCCTATGTATGGAAATGCTGGTGCAAATTTATAAAATGGGTGAATTTTTAGTGGTGTATGCCGAGTACTATTGCAGACTTGCTTCTTGAGTGGAAATATTTGTTCAAAAGGCAAATTCAAAAGCAAAGCCATTTTAAGCTTGGCTTTTGAAGTATTTTGGGGCATTTAGTTAGATGGAAACAAGAGGATGTTCTTAGGAGATTCTAGTGATTGTCTGAGGTAGTTCTTCATCACCTGACACTCTGACTGAAAATATTCAAAGGAAACTTCCATCACACAGGAATGGACTTGCTCAGAAGCTCAGCTGGAATTCTCCTCTAGTCAAATCAACAACTCATTCAAGTTCTGTTCATTGTATGCTAGTTGGTATATATAGCTCAATCTGTTTTTGTTTTGAATCCCTGTATTCTTTTTTCGCTTCCTAGTTTGGCCAATAAAATTATTTTTATGGCACTAGCAAATATTAATAATATCTTCTCGTCTATTATAAGAAAAAAAAAGAGATTTGAGTACAAATGAATCACAAACACGCTGGGGGGGTAAGAGGGATTCAAGAGTGCAGACAACATCCATGAGTGAGACTTGCACCGTTGATTACTCCCACTCTCAAAATCATCAACGGGGGAAATTACGAGTTTCAAGAAAACATTCACAAAAACCTAAGACTGGTTATGATAGCAAAAGAGGTATTCTCAAACCAGTTTACACGTCAACTGAATCTGAAACCAAGTCATCATTTGAATGATCTTAAAATAAATAAAAAAATCCCATCAATCTGGTGCATTCAAGAGAATTCAATACTGGATTGGGTATGCAAACCTCCAGTCCCTTTCTTTTCTTTAGGTATAAATCCCAATCAAAATTAGAGTGTTAGTTCCCCTCCTTTTCAGCCATCTACCTCAAACCCTAAACCAAACAATATCTGATAGGTCTCACGTGAATATATACCATTGTATAACTAATATATAATTTAAGAGGTCCATCTTATCAAAACGTAAGTATCTAATTTAGAATCTGACAAAGGCCTTCAATGCTACTATACCTTCTCAGACACAAGCAACAGTTGTGTTGTTTCGATCTGGCTAATGAAATGCTATAGAGATAGTAAATGATATTTTTAGGATGCAGCATACATATTTTCTAATAAATAAATCCTAATTTTAAATATATATATATATATATATATATTAAAAACCAATAAACTTTCTCACAATTTGGTGATGCCATGGCACCCTTAATCCCATACCTAATTAGAATCTAAAATAATAATATATTTATGAGGATTTTGATATTTAGATTTACTAGTGGGGATATCACATACTTCAGAAGTGATTCACATCATTCCCTTGACGAGATGAATGAAGTTCTAATAATATATAACATAAATTTTAGTAATCTGTATCTTCTATCAACAGAAAATTACAAGTTGTTTTTTTTCAAATTCACATTAAAATAATGATCTTGTAAGCATCTCCATGCGATAATGCGACCGAGACTTTGTTTGATCTTGTTCGGTTTTTATAAGCTAGACAATTGTTAGTACTAAACATACATGTGCTACAATCGTATTGACAAGGGTTTATGAATATTTTATTCAAGTTATTGTTCAAGTAGTATTAAGTTCAAAAGCAAACAACAAATGTTAGTTTTATGTTCCATGTGATATTTGAAAGCATATTAACCAATAAAAATATAAATAGTTTTTCTTATCCATTAGGCTAGACATGAGTGGATATGAAAAAAGGAAGCATTAATATACATATAATCTTTTCTTGTTATTTAATCAAAGCATCCTAACTAATAAAAGCAAAAGACAAATATATATATATATATATGATTTCTCAAATAGAAATATAAAAAAGAAAGAAAGACAGCTATATTTGAATGGGTTTTTTGGTGAAACAAACGAACTTTCTATATATAAACTAACAAGACCATAATTATTTGAAGAACTAATGAATAAATCTAATCATATAAAACAAAAATCAATATTTAATTAACTGTGGTAATACATCTCGCTTTTAAAAGAAACATCCCATCCCATGTTTCTAAAGGTTGAAACATTTGAATGACAAGTACTTTAAAAAGTTGAAAAAAAACAAATAAAAGCTTCATTTTATCAAACACCAGTGTAATGCTAAGTTTGTTTTTTTACCAAACAATAATGTTGTGCTGAAAATTTAAACACAGATGATATGTCGTGAATTTTATCAAGGTCATAAGACATCCTAAATGGAACTAGTTGTTATGTCATTTATTATTATTATTATTATTATTATTACTCCTTAAAACTATTTTATTGTTCATACACAAAAAGAAAAAATGCTTGACAACTTATTATATCGAAGAACATTATGACTTCCAATCATGACATCACATTCATATAGTTTGGTTAGCAGTAATACTTAAAAGTTTTAGCAGTGATCTCATCTCAATATTTCATTAAAAAAAAATTCATTGTTCTTTCCATAGGTATAGGACACTAGGGATAAACAATTCTGCTGTTTTCATCTCAATCACTGTTAGAGGTATTTAACCATTATAACTGTTAATAATTAAAAAAAAGGATAATTTCAGATAATGATATAGATTAATATATATTATATACCGTATTTTGTAGTCAAAAGCTCACTTTATAATCTATATTTATATAATTTTTTCTATTCAAACAATCGGGAATATGTTTGCCTGCATCTCAATAGCCACCCTTATGAGATTCAGCTTTTAATGTATCATAATATTTTGCTGCAAGAGTGCTTGCTCATGGATATCAACTATACTCTCTGTCATTTTTCCCAAGGCATCTATTTCAAAGCTCGGCATTTTATTACTTTAAGCTAGGGTTATTGGAGAACCTTTCTTTTATAAATTTGCAAAACAAAGGCTTCACGGACGGGGAAGATAGACCAGACCAGCTCCCTTCTATCCAGTTTATGGGGCCATTGTGATTTTAATTTTTCTTTCCCGAGAAAAAACAGCCATTACTTTCCATTTCCACTGGAAAATTTGCAGACAAAAAAGAGACCAAGACCATACTTGCACTATGTTATGGCACTCAACTAACGTTTACAGTAACCTCGGAATATGCCATGGATGCTCTCACTGAATCACAAATTGACCTTCGAAGTTGGTTCTTGTCGGGGAGGCCGGAGACGACAATCCAGTCTGGACATGACTGGCTGGCTAGTATCCAGCAACCTCCACATGAATCATCTGGCCTCAAATCAATCTCATACATCCCCCGGCAGCAGATTATAAGAAAGTATGTGCAGGTAGATAATAAGTGTTTTTTATAACCTTGAATTACCAAAAGTTCTAAGAAATCAGTGTCTTGATAAAAGAGAAATATTTTGTAATGAAGTGATGAAGACATGCAAGCATGCATTTTGATTTGATTTTAGCTTGTTAACAATTTGACATTTATATCATAATTATTTTATTAACATTACTTAATAAAATATAAATATATAAACTGATTTTTTTTGCTTTTTTATGTAATTAATCAGAGAAGAGAGAACGAGAATTACAAGACAAAAAAAAAAAAAGAAGGGGCAAGCTGCGTTCTACGTGTGGCTAGCCTGAGTAGAAAGTCACGCACACTCCTAACCCCAGCATGACATGGCATCATTAAATATGAAAAAAAGAGAGGTGGTGAGGCAATGCTAGACAGAAACAACACAAAAACAAGTAAACATGGAATTCTATCAAATAGAGTCACCACACAAAAATCATTAACCAAAATCTTATTACTAAATATTGTATTTTCAAGTAATCATCTAAAATACAAGTTAAATAACTTTATTTATTTTAGTTCTAATTTTGTCTTGATGAGGGAAAAAAAATTCTAATGAATATTTATATATAAGGATTCCTTGGCTAAAATCAATAAAATTATCACGTAAAATATTTAATTTTCCTAGACTTAATAGAAAATATAAAAACACCACCAAAGGAAAATTACTTTTCTAAATTAAATAAGAATAAAGATAGATAAGAAAATAAATATTTTGTTTACTAAGAACCCTCAAGAACTCATTCTCAAGATTAATTGTTCTTTCCTCAATTTCGTTGATGTCCAATTAGGGCTCCTCCTCCTTTAGTTTCCTTGAGTTGAAAAGAACTTCTCACAATCAAATTATTTTTGTTTCAATTTCATTGATGTCCAATCAAGGCTATCAAATCCCTTTTTCTTTCTTTGCTTCATGGGCATTATAGTTCTAGATTTCAACTTATGTTAAATCTCATATAAAATTCATCGATTGACAAATTATTTCTCTTAAGTTGGCTTCTATATTAATGAACTAAAAACTTCAAACATGTTTCATCTATATTTTTTGAATTTGTAAATAATCTTTCAATAAATTTACTTTCATAATCCCAATTAAGAGGTCGCCTATACTCTCGCCCCATAAACAAGTTTTCAAACTTAAACATGGATCCATGATCTTGCTAGGTTCCTCATCGCCACCAACTAAAGAGATAATTTTGTAGCATGTTTCTATCACCAATTTCTACACGTTTGTTTCCCAATAGGAACCTTTCTCATCCCCCTACACCTCTTGTTTAATGATCTTTTCAACTATGGTTATTCAACAACACACAACTAACCATCATGAATTATTGGGCTTTGATACCAACAAAACAAAGAAGACAACAACTAAAAAACACAAGCAACACAAATTCTATCAAATATTGTCATCACCCAAGAACCCTAATTAAGAAAATTATTCCTAAATATTCTTTTTAAATAGTCTCTTGAAATACAAGATAAACAATCTTATTTATATTATTCACAGGTCTATCTTGAAAAGAAAAAAAATCTAGTAAATAATTATAGGAGTTATAGAGATTCCTAAACTAAATAGAGAAAATAAAATTATCAAGATTAACATTTGATTTTCAAAACTAAATAATAGAAATAAAAGCTATATAAATTTTTTATCTTTTAAGCTAAAAAATAAAAATAATCAAAAGAAAACAAATATTTTTCTCTAAAAATATAAAGAAACTTGTCCATTCTATCCCAACAATCTCCATCTCTTTAATAATAAGAAAATAACCAAACAACTATAATGAAAATCCCCCATGTAGTTTACGTTTAGAGTATAATACAATAATGTTTTTCCAGCTTGGAACAATGTTGTAGAATCAAAGAAATCATGCAAGATGCATATAAAATTATGTGACGTTTATTTTTTTCGCAAAGACCAATCACTCAACTATTTTCAATTTATATTTTACTAGCTATCGGTCATAACATAATTAGTTTGCACAAAAAATCACAACTTTTGTATAAATAGTTTCGTTGCTGATCATTTATCATTATTGAAACATAAATAAAGTCAAGATATGTCATAAGAAAGTATTTTCCAAAATCAGGTCATATATGAGCTCATATTGCTTCAATCACGATAAAACACTCTTTGAAGATGAAAAGAAAACACACGCACACTGCAAATCTTAACAATCTTTGTTTCGCTCCATTAATGTAGTTCCTCGGATCTTATCAACTCAAGTATCCAAGAAACCCGGTACTTTTGCTCAAATATTTCTTTCCAACATTGTCTTCATGAATGCAGAGTTACACCATAAAGTTTGTGAGCATCATTTTTATCACAATCAACCTATTACTCCTCTCCAAGAGGATGTTATTTAAGAGTATGTGGACTTCTAACCTGAAAGTCTTGAGTTTGCTTTGTAAGACAAGTAATTAAGTGAGAAATTAGGACATAAAGAAAGCTTGCTGCCCTCCTTATGTGATCCGAGACTCAAGAAACTCTCCAAAAAACTGCATGTTTTTAATTAAAGTAATTTTATTAATTAACAACTATTTGGACTGAAATTAGCATTTGTATTTTGGTACAATCCATAATGTCTTTGTTAACAATGTTGTTATTATATAGTTATGCTAAAGGCCCTTTAATCATTAGTGACAGTCAGAGAAATTATAGATGATCCAAGATAAATTAAGCAATTAGAGTTTTGGGGAGATAGTATATATTTACCTTATTGCACATCTAAAGCACGAAAAGGTACAACTTTAATCACCTAGCTCAACCAGTTCCAAAAATAATAAGAAAATTCTTAAAACCACCCAAACCAAGGGCCTTGATGAGATTTTTTATATCTAAAAATTCAACGATCCACAATGCGACAAGATGGATACTATTGAAAAATGATTTTCAAAAAATCTTGTAAGAACTTGAGCGCAATTCAACAATTAGATAAAATATTATGATTCTCTTGAGTTGTTATTTTGACCTGGCTCAATCAAAACCTCCATCATTTAACTATGACAGACTCACATCTAGCTATTCAAAATCACACGTTATTACAAGCTAACTATATTATTGACATTGAAAAATAAAAACAACTATATGAACAATAATTTTTTGAGATTTTAATTAGAGTTTATTTTTTTTAGTGTGCAAATTGGACGAAATGTATATTTTGACTTATGAAACATATTTGAAAGAACACATTCATAAAATTATGGTTTTTGTGTGAAATGGTCAACCAATTAATACAACTAGATTCAACTGGCAGACCATTTGACCTTATTACACTTCTAAATGCATGACATTTATTAAAAGTTGTTATTCTAAAGTGTGACAACTATCTTATCATACTTAAAAATAGCAACATTTAGTAAATTTCACGCTTTATTACCGTGCAAGGTAAAAATATGTTATTACACCGAGGTTGAAAGGAAAAAAAAATACACTTAACTTTTTTTTTAAAACAAAAAAATCCAAATATTTTATGATAACAGCTCACCAGCCATTACCTCGCTTGGAACCAGTCCCTGCAAAATATCTTCCCTCCGAAATTCTTGAAGCCTAGCTATGCTAGCCTAACTCTTAAATCCTATATATTTGTGGTTGTCACTTAATTAGCACTTAAATGTTGTTTGAAACTTATAATGACATCATTCAAAGGGAACTGCTATAAGATATCTAGAGAATTAGTCAGCTATATTTAGTCTAACTGGAAAAAAACAAATAACTCCCATGTTAACCACAGATCACATTCAACAACAACCCACAAGATAATAATTGTTTGTTGTTGATGATGTTTTTAGCATATCGGCTTATCATATGCAGCTGCTAATCTTCGAGAGAGAGAAAAGGTTAGAGACTTAGAGTTAAATGGTTTTGAACCTTAATATCGTGCTACACACCTCCGAAACAAGAATAAGGCAGGGCAAGAAATTACTACAGCGACCCAGACCGCTGAACATAAACCCAGCTAGATTTACATCAATGAAACTAAATCCTGAAAAGAAAAGGGAAAAAACCCAACTCTGGAGAGATCGGATTTCATGTGGAAGAAAAGAATATCCCAAAAATGAAGTGTTTCTCGATTCTTCTTCTTCTTCTTCTTTTTCAAAGAGAAATGAAGTACAGGATATGTGTTTAAACATGTAAAGCTGGATGTGCTTAATCGTTGGAGGGGGCGAGCTTACCTAATTACCAGTGATGTAAGAAACTATATGAAACTCACTGCAAGGGATCTTGGTTATTGGACTTTTAAAACTCCATAATATTAAGGACATGGATATAAATTTATGTTCGGTGCCTCTAAAGATCATTCAGTCCTAAAACAAGAGCAGAAATCTAAAACTCCGTGACTCTATCTCTTTGATCTCTCTCTCACTCGCGCGCACTCACTGGTGATTATACTCACAACAGCATATACAGACGCACAGTAAATAAGGGATGGAGCCCGCGAGGAGAGGTCATATACATATATACGTTCATCGAATAAAAGAGATCTTCAGAATTAACGGTCAGAAAATGCAGTACCTGGAGCTGGAATACTCGAAGAGCTTGCCGGTAGCAGAGAAGATGATGACAGCAACCTCGGCATCACAAAGAACAGAAAGTTCTTCAGCTTTCTTGAAAAGTCCTCGCCTCCTCTTGGAGAAGGTCACTTGTCTTGCGGTCACGTTGTCAATCTTCTTGATCTTGATCTTCTCTCTAGCCATTATGCTTTCCCTTCAAAAGAAAAAAACACACAGCGTTTACATTGTCCGTACAGACAAGAACGAACACATGAAATGACATGGAGACCGAGCTCAGAGAAGTGGGCTTTTGTTAATTCGAGACAGGAATTTAGCAGAAACCCTAGCATAAACACCCAGTTCAGATCCAGGCAGAAAACACCCCAAAAAAGTAGAGCACGCGCCAATATTGGCTCGTGAACATGCAAAAGAACTGGAGTAGGAGACATGAATTAGCGAGCTTTCCCTTGTTTACCTTATCAGGAGCTGGCTCGAGCTAGGTCTGATCAGAGGAATCACAAGCTTCCTGTTACCGAAAGTAAAACAAACACCAGAGAGAGGGAAGGGGGAGGAAGGGAAAACTTCGGGTGCTGTGTGTTCAAGAAAGGAAAGGCTGTCTTCCCTTTTATAGCGAAACAGGGATCCTCATTTTATTATCTGTGGTTTGTGACATTTACTTTTAAGATAAAATACTCCTTGTACGAGGCAAAGTAAAACTAAATTATAAATTTTTAGAGAATGATCGATTTTTCAAGAAAAGAAGAACAGGAAGAGGAAAAAACCACCTCCATGTATTATTCCTTTTTGTCCCAATTTCCATTTTAAAAAATTAAGGTATAAAATCTGGAAAATTCCTGTCTTGAATTTGTTTCTACGAACCTGGTAAACAAATTTTTTTATTCATAGTACAGTAATTTGAAGACTAGGACCACTTTAAAAATAGAAACAAGAAGACCGGGACTCTTTTTGGTAAGGTAATATAAAATCAGTTTTTTTTTGTGGACAAATCTCATTCCGTACAGGTATGGCCAGACTGCAATCACATCAAGCTACTGTCATTCATTACCCTACCTTTTCCATTCATGTATTGTCAGATTTCTCTTATTTTATCGCGATAAATTGGACTAATTATCGATCAACAATTTTCTTCATTAATTCATAAGCATCCACTTTGAAGGGGGGTTTTCTCTTTCCCTAGTAAGGTTTTAATTGTGGAGCCTGGTTCTAAACCAAGTAGAGCAGCACTGTTTGTCATTTCCATTTCAAAATTATTTATAAAAAAAAAAATTGTTTCTATTTTTTATTTTCAAATTAAATTTTGTTAGTGATTTTATATTATTTTTATATACTGATATTAATAATATTTTTAAAAAAAAATAAAAAATATTATTTTAAATATATTTTTAAAATAAAAAATCACTCTAGAGAACAAAGTAACAAACTAAACCAAATTCATTCTCATAACTTATACTCATAGATAGTTGTAACTGTTCTCAGACGGTCGAAAATCGAAATACAAGCAGCAGTGATTTTGGGACGGGGATAATGTCGTACGGGATCTTTCCCCTTTTCTGCGTTATTTAGGAGTTCTATGGCATGGAGTTTTAACCACTTTTTATTAATTTTAAGAAAAATAATTTTATATTATTATGATGTGAAAATATTAAAAATAAATTTTAAAACATGAATAAAATATTATGTTTAAAATATTTGTCAAGCGAAAAATATCTTAAAAAATAATGATTATCATATTCTTAAATATTCTATTAATAATCACTAATTTACAACACAAAAACAAAGGCATTGGCAATGCGTTTTACACCATTTAAAAAATATAAACTACAGACCAAAAACATCACGCCAGTTTTTAATAAAAAAAATATTAATTAATTATATGTATTGATAAATACTAAAATAGTTTACGAAAAATAATCAAAGATAGAGCCAGTAAATTGTGAGTTAAATTCATAGGAAAAACAGTGGACCAAAGAAACATTTTGCACCAAATTATAAATGGTCATTTAGTTTCTTTGTATTTTTTACTTTAATTCTTTATATTTAAATATTGATATTCCTTAATGGATTAGAAGTAATTCAATTGAATTGAAGAGAAAAAAGTTTGATGATAAAAAAAAAGAGAAAAGAAGGCAGTAATCAACCACCCTATCGTGAAATGTAGAGAGTTTCTTTATAGTATTGTTGAAATTATTTTTAAAAATATTTTTAGTTTATAAATTTATTAAAATTAATATTTTTTTATTTTTAAAAATTATTTTTGATAATTGAAACATGAAAAAATCTAAGGACATAAAAAAAATCTAATTTAAAATAAATAAATAAAAACACCAAAATATATAATTTTAAATAAATAATAAAAATTCATTTTTTTTCTGAAGTATTTTTAAAACATATTGTCCAGCATGCAAATAGCTACAGTAAAAAAAGATCAAACTTTTCAGTTTTCTTGATTCAGTATAAAATAATATTGTATTTGAGTTTTTTTAGTTATATAATATTATTTTTTCAATGTGAGTAATCGAATAGTTTCTCGAAAAAAAAATCCACGATGGATCAAATAAAATAAAAACTTTTTTTATTTTAAACTACATAGATATCATATTCTTAATAATTATATTTCCTTATCTTGTTAAAGGTTTAAGTGTTTCGGTTGAATTTGAAGAAAGTTTTTAGCAAATGCGTCGAAGGCACGCGGGTGGGAGAATACGAGAATTGAAGTTTGTGTTTGTGATGAACCGAGTGTACAGTTAATTGACTGAAGGAGAGCTTGAAAGCTTGTATTAATTAAGAAATCCCACGGAGAAGAAAAATAAATTAAAAAAAAAATGACCCTTGGCATTTTGATGTTTCTTTCGGTGGATTAAAATTAATATTATAGATATATATAAAATTAGTTGATGTTTCGCTGTGTCTGGTCACTGTATATTTCAGAAATAAAATTATTATTTTACTCCTATAACCACAAAAATTAACCCCATGAACCGGGGATATTTTAGTTAATTTTCATAGGATCTGTGTGATATTTTCAGATTTATGATCTTTTCAGCATTTATTAGCATAATAAAATTAACTATTTACCCCTAGTATTTAGTGAAAAGACAAAGGTTGACGGAGGGTATTTTTCATTTTTTTTCATGTATTTTTGCATAGTATAATTATTTGAATATTCTCGGATAAGACAAAAACGATGGTCTATGGTTGGAAGCATAGTGGTAATTTCACATCCGATTATTTGGTGGTTATCTTTGGCATAGGGGTATTTAGATAATTCTATATTTTTAAAAAAGTATTAAGCTAACCTTGATTAACTTGTGAAAGTTGAATCACGAGACCATGATAATTTTTTTTATATAAAACTCAATTATCAAATAATTATATTAAACAATGAAATTAAAAAAACACACTACTTAAAGTCAAAATCATATTAGTTTATCGATTTTTTTACTAGGATTATAAAATCAAACTATAAACCTCATAAGAAAATAAATATTAATTCGATAAATAACGTGCAGGGATTTCCCTCCACAAAATATAATATTAAAAGATCAAAAGATATTTCTTCAACAAACACATATAAAGTTACTGGTTTTCTATTGTTTTCATGCATGTATAGACCCTAAAAAAAAATTAAGTTACTGGTTTATTTATCATGTTACGTTGCAAGTTATACCACAATTGTTTTGACTTGAAAAAACAATGTACTCAAAAACTTTTAATGTTGTTATTGGATCTAGTTCAACAAGTCAAACTTCAAAATCTTCATACTTAATTTTGTATTTTTTTGAAATTATTTTTTATTCAATAATACAAAAAAAAAACACTCACAAAAACATAAGATGGACTCATATCAGCTAAAAAAGCAAAGAAAAAATGAAAATAAAATAAAATTATTAGCTAAAAAAATATCATTTGATGTGAAAATAATAAATAAAATAAAATAAAATAAAAACTAAAAGAAAAAATATATAAATGGAAAGGAAAAAAAATATATAAGCGGGGAAAAAATGATTCAAAGGAAAAAAATTGGAAAAAAAAAGCATAATAAAGGGGGCTGAAAAAAATAAGTGTAAATGGGGGAAGAGAAAGCGCTAGTTTATAAAACAGACACTCTATCCACTGAGCTATAGATGCTTCATAATATCTCATTGTGCAAAACTAAATAAATATCAGTAAATCGGTGAATTGACTGACCCAAACAAACTAACCCGAACCGAACCAAAAATATGAGCAACACTATTATAATCCACAGTGATTCTCCTCACATGCTACAATAACTGACTTTTTACCTCTTTTAATATATATATATATATAAAGGTTAAACATGCAGGTCTGGCTGGTCTAGTGTAACTAGGCTCTTAACAAAACAAAGCCTGGAGATGTTGGCATTACTTTTATTTTTATTTGTCATTAAAATAAACCTATTAAACACTATTATCGGGGCATAAAACTAAAATAACATAAAAAAAAAACAAAATAAATCACAAAGTCCCAAGGTTAATCAACCAACTATTGAACAACAAAAAAAACTTTATTCATCTGGATCCATCCATGGTATATAAAACCGATCATCTTTTAATTTATAATCTATGGTTGATAATTATCACTCGTTAGGCTGTGATAGACAACCGGTCACCCTTCAAATTTACCCACGAGTTGCTCCTCGATAAAAGAACCAGAAACTGACCCGTAGCTAGCTTGCACGTTTCCCGTATGGGTTTTGCTGAATATTTTTAGACCACAAACTGGATTCCTCCGTGTGTAAAGGTAGTTGTTGGGCCACAAATGTAATATTCCGATGAAAAACAAAAGAAAGTGACTGGAGACCGTGGGTAGTGGATATATATCTGCAAAGGAAAGATAACATTTTAAATAGTTGATAGAATAACAATATTTTAAGTTGTATGAATATGATTTTTCATGATGTATATTTTAATAAGAAAAAAGTTGATTGTATATACTTTTATACATTACTATTTGTAAAAAGAAAAATAGATGTTATTTTTTTTTCACATGGCTGCATTTAATTAGTTTATTTTTGTATTGTTCCACTTTGTTGGTTTTGGCTTTTTTGGAAGACATAAAGTTTTCATTTGATATTGTGTTTTAAAGCATTTTAAAAATATATATTTTTATGTTAAATTAAAAAAAATAATATTTTTAGATAATTTTCATATGTTAATGTCAAAAATATTTTTTTTTTAAAAATATTTTAATACATTTATAAATAAAAAATATTTTCACAAACAATATTAATTATACATTCTCAAACAAACAGGCACATGATAATATCATTTTTGAAAGAGAAAAGATATTTTGTCCAACACGACTCCTTAAAGCATGCAAAACAAGCCTTAAAGAACTAAAGCAATATTTATTTACGGCGCATGACAAATCACATTATACCTTTACGGCGTAGATCACCGTGAAATCACTTTTTGAAAATACGATTGATGTTATTTTTAAAGTATTTTAATTTATAAATATATTAAAATAATATCTTTTTTTAATTTTTTAAATTTTTAAATTATCGTATAAAAATAATTTAAAAATAACATTTTTTAATTTAAAAAAAATCGATTTTGAAACATAATGTGAAACAAGGTGAAAACAGTATATCTAATGAACAATGTTATGATTTTATCAGTCCTTTTTAATTAGTTTTTTTTATTTAATAATTACATATTTGATGGATGTCTGGAATATAAAAAGTTTATTCGAAAAACTGTTTATCTCCCCTTCATATAATCATATGTTTTATTCCATCATAAAGTACTTTTAACAATACTTGACGTTATATTCAGAATTTATTCTTTGAAGTTTAGAACTTATCATGGATCATGGCATATTTTCCTTTAATAGTTATTTAAGTGTGAAGATCATGAATATTATAATTTATATTTGATTGTTTAACATTATATTTTTAAAAGAATACTGGTAGGTTCCAAGTGTCGTTGGAAAAATCTAAAAATATTGGTCTTAAATTGTCTTTTTCAAAATGAATACTGGTATTTTTATTATTATTTAAAAAATATTTTTGATATCAGTATATGAAATGATAAAAAACACACAAAAAAACTAATTTAAAAAATAAAAAAATAATTTTTTTTTTCTTAAAACACTTTCAAAATACAGTGATAAATGTAACAAGAGAAAGAAAACAAGAATAATGGTAGGTTCCAAGTGTTGTTGGAAAAATATAAAAATATTGGTCTTAAAATGTCTTTTCAAAATGAATACTGGTATAAGAAATGCCTTAAAATCAATCAACGTAGAATCCTGAACATTGAAGCGAATTACATGCATATATATACATATGTATGTATGTATGTATAAAAACTCTTACTACTATTTCATCATTTAATTGGTAAAAATAAAAATAAAGAGGTCTGTGAAATGTAATTTTCTTATTCTGCACGCAGAAGAGAAATGAAATGTACAGGTCATTGGCTGACCGTATGCCCATTAGCCTGGGCACGAGACATGTTATCTAGTCCTATCTCGTACGATAAAATGACACGTACAAGTTTAAAAAGCAGTGGCAACAAAGAGCAGTACTGCCATGAAATAAATAACTTTTCAGCGGGCCAAGGAAGAAAAACTCTCTTGGAAACAGAGAATCACCACACTTCGAAATTAATTTTTTCAAGAGTGTTGGCTCCCACGCATGCACATGTACTGCTGACAGGTGGCCACTTGGTGATGGGAATGGTCATCTCGGGGTTTTGAGTCTGTAGACCGCGCCTGCTGATGATTGGGTGTTTCGATTTGCAAATACACTTTAGGGAGAAAAATAAAGGTATTGCCGTACAAAAGTAGAGAGTAGAAAATTAGTTATACTCTTTATATGGAAAAATAAAACTGTCACCGTACAAAAGTAGCGAGTAGAAAATTAATTATACTCTTTATATCCACCTGAAGTGCCTCGGCCCGCTAAGAAATCGTATGATTGTTGGTGAGCGTGATTGATTTTCTTTTTAAAAATGATTTTAGTTTACAAATGTATTAAATTTATATTTTTTATTTTTTAAAATCATTTTTGATACCAATATATGAAAAAATTATTAATTTTTTAATTTAAAATAAAAAATAAACTTTCTTTTTCAAATATGCTTTTGAATTATAGTAGTATAATTATCATATAGCTTCCTAATTCCCGGTGTCTCGTGTGTCAGTAGAATTATAAAAAATAAATTTTAAAAAATATTATTTTAGTAAATTTTCAAATAAAAATGCTATTAGTAGAAAATGAGGATCAGATTGATGTGTCCCACTTGCAACTTGATTATCAGTTATTTATTTATTTATTTATTTATTTACAAAAGGAAAGAAATAAATGCATATAATTAATTAACCACGTGCAAAAGCCAAAAGCTGAAGCTGAATACGCAAGTGGGTACGGTATGAGATACTTGGCAAATGGCATGGTTTTCAACCTCTGAATTTGGATTTTTAGCGGTTGATATGGGCAACTCTTTGTTGCTCGTGTCCAACGTCATATATTGTCGCCATAGTTTCTAACAAAACAGATGGTGGCAAGTAAATTCTCGTGAAGGTATTTGTTCTGTATGAAAAATATTTTTTTTTTAAATATTTCAATGTTTACTTCTTATAAAATACTTTACAAAAAATGGATTAACATGGTATATTATACAATCAATTTTTAAACTCAATTCATTTTTTAAATACCTTCAATTTATAACTCTTTATAAAATATTTCACGTGTAATGATTTATTTATAATACCCATCACGACTATTATTTTATTATTATCGTTATTGTTGTCGTAACTACCTTATTATCACTCTATGATCACCACCATCATCTTCGTATCACCGGTATCACTGCATCATAACCATAACATATTATTATCATTTCATTGTTTTTGAGTTTTTTATACTATTACTCTTCAAATATTGTATAATATTTTTAATACAAACTTTATATGAAAAACATTTCGCTTGCATGATATTATTTGTTCGTATTATTTTTTATGTAAAACAAGCATCCTATTAAATTTCAATAAATTTAAAAGCAGGCTAGCTAAGTGTGGGTGTGTATCACTCTATAATCACCACCACCACCATCATATAACCACTATAATTACATCACAATCATAACATATTATTATCATTTTACTATGTTCGTATTACTTATATTATTTCTCATCAAACATCGTGTAATATTTCTTCCTCGTCTTACTCTCTATAATTTTTTTTTAAAACATCAAATCCTTAACAAAATTTGATTTCTTATCTTTGATCCTTTACGAATTTCATAATTTTTCAAATCCAACTCCTTTTAGTAATTTTTATAAAATATTTATTGAAAAAATCTTCAAAACTTATTTTGTCTCTCTTGTCCCGTCTTTTCTCCTACCACATTTGAGCATTTAAAAAGAAAGAAGAAAATTCCTATTATGCCTTCATTGTTTCCCTTTCACTAGCTAAATTGCTTATTTGGTTAATAGTAGCAAATCTAATTGGTCGACTAGTTCCAGGATCTTATATATCAGTCTCATTTTTTTTTTATAAAAAAAATGGTCTATATTTTATTAAACTTATACAAATTTCACTAGTTATTTTAATTCAAATTATTTTTATTATATATTCCCGTGAAATTCATCTATTTTTATTATTTTGTTTTCCATCCCGTAACTGTAACTTATAAGTTCAAGTTGAACTGCTAGGAGGACATTTGAATGATTCTTTTTGAAAATACAATGTCAAAAAAGAAAAAGAAAAACATATAATTGACTAACACAAATGGACAAAGTCATCAAATAGGCTTGACTTTCCCATCATCTTCCTTTTCCCATTTTAATTTTTATATTATACAATTACATCTTTTCTCTCTAGTTTTTTTCTCGGTCGAGAGACTCAATTAAATTCTACACTATAAATTTGAAACAACGATAATGTTTAATCGGAGATCTCTTAGAAAAAAAAAGTCCCTCTCCACCGTCGACGGCGAAATGCAAGACCCGCCAATTTTACCAAGGTTTGCTGGATAGCAGGGAATTATAAAAGCCTGGTCGTCCTTGAAAAGAAAACTTGAATGCGGTCCACTGGTGCAGTACGTCGGAGCACAATGGGCCATTGCACCCCAGAGCGGGGCAGTCCTGGAAAAAAACCCAAGGCCCTGCTTAATGCGACCACAGGTCTAGTTTCCTCTTCTTTATATTTAATATCGTGTTAAAAAAAAATATATATTTTTTATTTTTATTTTAAATTATTTTCATATACTAGTGTGATATTTAGAAAAACAAAATAAAAATATTATTTTAATATATATGTCCCATAAACAATACAAAACAACCTCCGAATACTCATGCCATCGTGATTTATTTATTTTCCTGCCTCACAAGACCAAAATACCCCTTCCTCATTTCCAAGGGAGCGAACATCTCCAGGGCCATTTTCCATAAACAGAAGCCCAATTTAGTCCACCAGAAAAAGGAATCCAAGCAGGCTGCTTTTCAATTTGCTCACCTCCCAAAACAACAGAAACAAAAACAAAAACACCATTAAGCCCGGTAGCCAAAACTACCAAAATGAACGAAAATCCCAACAGGGCCGAAGCCGAACGCCTCCTCGGAATCGCTGAGAAACTCTTACAATCACGAGATCTCAACGGAACAAAAGACTTCGCGGTTTTAGCTCAGGAAACGGAACCCCTTTTGGAAGGCACAGATCAGATCCTGGCCGTTGCTGATGTTCTTTTATCAGCTGAAAAACACGTCAACGACCACCACGACTGGTACTCGATCCTGCAAATCACCCGGAAAACTGACGATTCCCTCCTCATAAAGAAGCAGTATCATCGCCTTGCATTACTCCTCCATCCAGACAAGAACAAGTACCCTTTCGCCGACCAAGCCTTCAATCTTGTCGCTGATGCCTGGGCTGTCTTGTCCGATACCGGTAAAAAAACTTTGTACGATAAGGAATTGAGTTTGTTTTCGAAGATTGATTTGTCTGCTTCAGGGAAATTACCAGTCAGGAGAAGCCAGAGACCGGTTGGTAATAAAAAGGCTGAAAATGTGAAAATTAATGTTAATAATGAGAGTAATCAACAAGAAGGGCTGGGACAGAAAACAAAATTGTCTTCCTTTTGGACTGCGTGTCCATATTGTTATATTCTGTATGAGTATCCTAGGGTTTATGAGAATTGTTGTTTGAGGTGTCAAAGTTGCCAGAGAGGGTTTCATGCGGTTTTAATACCCTCTTTGCCTCCTTTAATTCCCGGGAAGGAGAGTTATTATTGCTGCTGGGGGTTCTTTCCTCTGGGATTTACACCTGAAACTGCAGGGAGTGGAGGGGAAAGCGGTGGGGTGGGTTCAGGGTTTCCTAATTGGATGCCGCCAATGTTTGGAACGGAGCAGCAGCAAGGAGGTGATAAGGATGGTAAGAATGGTAGCGGTGGCAGCCATAGTCGTGTTAATGGTGCAGCTGCCACACCAGTGAGGGTTGGTGTGAAGAGCAGGGATAGAGTGGTGGGGGCTTCTGGTGGGAGGGGAAGGGGCGTGGTTGGGAATGCAACGGGGATGCCAGGGCCGAGGAAGAGAGGAAGGCCTAGGAAGTATCCTTTGCCGTCGTAGTTTTTGAAGGCCGATGTGTAGTCAGCAAGTGCAGTGTGATGGAATGGAATGGGATGTGAAGGTGTTGGTGGCTGAAGGATGAGAGTCTCTTTGCAGCTGGCTAGGTTCTGGGATTTCACAGGTATTGTTGATGTAACCTTTTTGCTTTTAGTTGTTTTGTAGAGTTTAAATGTTTAATGCAACTGACTGCTTGATTTGTAACATTTTATGCTGTAGCAATGTCATTTCAGTAGTTTACGGATCTGTACAAGCTGTTCTGCTTTTAATTAAATATTCATTTTGTTGGATCAATCCCATGCTGAACACTTTAGGCATTTTTTAGGTACCAAAAAGAACTGCAGGCGTTGTAAACGATCTATAGCTGCTCTCCATGTCTGCACAAGAATTTTCCCTATAGCTGCTCACACCATTTCCACACTGCCAGTACCTCTTTTAGCTGAAATTAGCAATGGTGTTAATGTTTTGAGTTTTCTATTGGTTTTCTACAATTTCTAATCATGCTGCTGACTAGAAAAGTTCCACAATAGCCTTACGACTGAAAGTCAATTAAAAAATTGTGGTCTCAGTCATCCTGCAGAAATTAGACGGTCTATTTTTGCTGAGCATTGTGTCAATGGAGTTTTAGGGGCTAGATTCCTGTAGTTTGAAAGGTCCCCAGCATAATTTTGGTTCAAATGCATGAATATCATTGGAATTTGTTTCTAGTTCCTTCCATCAGACAGGTCAATGGAATGTCATGTAATTCAATAAATTGTAGTCGTATTGTCCTTGTTTCGTAGACGTTCCTGTGATGTCCTGACTCTGCAATGGTTCGAGGCACCTGGTTTTGTTTCTGTTTATGATGGATAAGCTCCTCTATTCTCTTCACCTGTTCTCTGGGAATTGCATGCTTGTCCACTTGGCCGGGCAAGGCGAGTTTCTTAGGTCAATCTACTAAGACGCACCGTTCTGTGTTTTTTCATACATGGTGGTTGCTTTGTTGGTGAACAACCCAAATCTGGACACAAAAAAAGGTTGTTCTAGTTCAAGTGGAAAGAAATATAAGCTTAAGCCAATTGGCCAGCATTTAGTTTATTCCTTATCTTCTTTTCTGGTGAAGCAGTTTTTACTATCTTCATAGTCATCTCTGGTTTCCGGATCAAAGCTGAATAGAAGAAGAAAGTTGAAAATTATAGTCAACGAGCATCTAATATAAATATCTTTGTTCTGCTAACGAAATTATACAGGTGAGCGTTCTTTGGTTGATTGAACAATATGGCAGTCGAGGACTGAGCGGTCTTTTAGCTTCGATTCAATTGTTGCAGGCTTAATTAACTGGAAATACCTCCGATTTAAAAAAAAACAAAAGATCAAGGTGTTCTACCGAATTACCAATATGTCAGCTTTAATAGTTTGCAAAACATCAATCAGACCGAGCTTGTAACTTTATGGGAATCGAATCGAATCCGTTTCTCCACTCAGCCCTGGATTTCTTTTGGACAATGTCCATTCGAGGTTTCTACAATTCAGAGTGGCGTGTATTTCTTCACTTTTGCAATTGTGATGCTTTTAACTTTACTAGCTCGCCAATTCGCTGCGTGCTATATTCCCATTGGTGCAAATGCCAAGTTTCAGCCAATCGTTGCATGCCACAGAGGAGGTAAGGATAGCCAGTCAGCCCTCCAAATCTCAGGGTCAAAGCCACTGGAACTAGCATCGAATAAGCATGCATAGAAACTGTCTAAAACCCACCCAAAATGCCCGCAGAAGCACAAGTGCACTAGGCGGTAAAAGAATGAACCTAATTCTTCCTCGCATGAAAAAGAATGGAAAGGCAATACTTGGTGGACATGGGTCGAACATTTCATGCGCATGTCCACAAACCTAAGAAAATATGAATCCCCTTTCACTTTTGAACAAAGTATACCATGAAATTTCTCAGGGAAATGTAAAAACACAATACAAGACTAATAAAAGAGCCTCTCAAGAAGTTGCAGCGGAGTTGGATAGCCTAAGACACTCACTCTGGCACCTCCGAAGGCAAATATCATTCCAGTTAGGCACCTGGTGTTGACTGACACAAACAGTTCTCGCGCATGCATCAGCACAAGCATCGAGCTCAGAAACACCGCAAACGGTAACACAAGTATCGATGGTTGGGTCTTTAGATAATGCACCGACCTTCTTCAGCATCCTCTTCGACGTGCAAACCCTCTCGCAAACAAAGATCTCATCGGAGCTCTTTTCACGGCCTCTGGCGCTCTTTAACCTCTGCTCTTCAGCTCTTCTTTTCTTCATCCTCCATGCTTGCCCTGCAATTATAGCTGGGATTGATGCACCTAATAGAGACCACCATGGGTCCACCATGTCTCCTCTTCAACACACAAGCTCTTGGAATTTATCACCGGGAAGATTTCCGCGATGAGGTAGACTCCTGTGCACAAACACTTGGGACATCAAATTCAAACAAACATCCGTTTTGGATAGAATTGAAAAAAAAATCCTGATTATAATAAATTAGAACAGAAATTAAATTTCCAAAGGGCTCTTCAGAAGATATAAGTTGGTTGAATTATTTGACCTAATTTCCCTTGAAACAGCTTTATCCTCTTTTTTTTTATGGATGGAACACTCTTTGATAAAGATCACTCAAACAGAAATTGTCTACCCAGTAAAGAACAGTTACTGAAGCACTATAAAGAGAGCGATGGAGGGCTTACCGAGCCGGAAATGGCGATGGATCCTCGAGGGACAGAGGGTTTAGTTTTAAAATGGAGAGAGGGTTAGAGAGAGAGGTAGACTAAAATTTGGGAAAGAAGGCAAGGCATGGACTCTGGCACGTGTTTTTGCATCCAACGGCTTAGAATTGTTCTTGTTTCGTGGGAACATTTTATTATTATTATTATAATAATAATAATAGAAGAACATGTAGTCATTGTAGTAACCTTTAAATACTCCCCACAAAGTAATGCAAGATTGGTCATTTTTTTCCGGATTAAGGGGTTGTTTGGTCATTTAAAAAAAAACATTTTGTTATTTTTTATTTTACATTACATTTTTGGTGTTTTTAAATAATTGATGTCAAAAATAATTTTTAAAAAATAAAATAAAAATTATTTTAATATATTTTTAAACAAAAAACTATTTTAAAAACAACTTTAACTACACTTTTAAAAGGTTGATTGTCACTGTGTTTCAGTAAGTGGCAATGTCATCGTCACTCTCTCCTGACTTTTGATTCAATGACAGGTTACATGTTTTTCATCCTGCCCTCCACGAATAACCAAAGATAAAAGTTATGCAGATTTCTGTGTCCTCTCAGTGAACTATTTTGGGCCTCTTATTGTCTGTGTATGAATCACACGTCAAGGCCCATTAAGGTACAAGTCTTATTCATTTCTAGGATGAATCTGGGCTTGAAGCCCAAACCCTGCCCCTACTGTGCTATCATTTTTCCACTGGCCCAGTCTAGAGAGAACGAAATCGCGGAGCCCGTATCAACTGCCACCGTGTCTATCTCCAATCCTGTGCTAGACGGTTGTGTAAACAAACTTCACTGCAGCTGAGTTTGCGGGATTAAAATTACAGCTGGAACATCCGTATTAGTACATTTCTGTTTTGTTTTCATTTTCTGTTAATACTATTAATTATTTTATTGATCTGAGATAACTTTCTCTGGTTGTTTTTGTTTCATGGAAGATTCCCTCCGAAGATCCGTTATCCATATCGGCTGCCTTTTTGTTCGGGCAAAGGTGACAGTGGAGGAGTCCGAGAAGAGGTAGCCGAAGAACAGCGGATGTCAACCAGGAACGGGGTCCTGGTTTTCACAGCACTGCCTGCCGATCTTGGCCTCCCTGTGATTAGAAAGACCTAACGAGGCCCATTTAGTGCTGAGCTCGGTGGACCAACAAAAACCCTGCTGACGGCGGAGGAAACAAATTGGATTACTGGTTCGAATCTCAATGATTAAGATTTCATTTCACCTAATTAGTATTTCGTTAGATTTCATAGTTAGTTGTTATAAGAAAAATCATTTTTTTATTTTTTAAAATTAATGGTATAGATTCACCTAACGTGGTATATCATGATGCTAGTAACTGAAGAGGGCTGGGACCCCTTTTAATTAAACTTTTTTATAACAAAATTTGGATCCTAGTAAAAAACAATTAAAAAAAAAAGTCGAAAACAACTTTAAGTTTTTCTACCGAGACAAAAAGCTAAAAACTATTGTCATATCCTCTTTTTCAATAAAATCATTTCACACCAAGTTTAATTATTTTGGTGGTTAGAATCCTGATAACTGAATTTTTTCATTCATTTTCAATTATTTTTTTTCTAATCTTTCAAATACAAAATAGGTAAAATGAATTTTATATCAAAATAAAAAATATTGTGAATTTAGTAGTATGTAAATTCAAAAATTAAACAACTCTTTTTTATGAAAGAATCTTTATCTCTAGGGAATTTATATTATAAAAATACTGAAAATAACAAAAAAAAAATATATCAAGCTCAAAAACCAAAATTAAAAACTAACTAAATCTCTAGTCAAATTTTAGGTAGCCCTGGCCTCCATGGAACAAGTGATTTGCTATAAAACAATTTTTTTTCTGGTCGTCGCTGTGATCCCTCTTTCCCTTTTTTATTAATCATCCATGATATTGTAGCAATTTGATTTTTGAGATGTTTTTATCCATGTTAATCATGATTTGATTGCTAGTTAACCTTCTCTAAAATAACGTCGTTTTCTCTCTTTTTTATTCATTGTCAATTGTCATCCCTCTACGCCTTGTATCTCTAGCCGTCCATGTAAGTTGTACCTATTTAAATCCTGACCCTATACGCTAATATTTTTTTTATTACCTTGCAGACAATCTTATCATTGAATGTTTATATTTTATTTTAAAGTAATTTGATTTTTCTACCACAATTTAAAATTTAATCTCATCTAATCAGGGCTATAAAAAAATTTGATTAGAAAAGGTATCACGAAAAAAAAGAAAAATCCTTCACACTTTATATAATAGCGGAGGAGCCCGGAAACAAAACCCAATCCTTTGTCGTATATTTGTTAATCAGTAATGGCAATAAACGGGGAATCTTTCGATCCTCCCCTGCTAGCTGCTTTTGTGCCAGAGATCGACAGGTGATTTTTATTATCTATATATCTTGACCGGTGAATAATTTGCCCACACAGTAACTGATGTAGATAAAAGGGTTTCTTACCTTGCGTTATGTATTTAACACTTGCCAGTTGGGGCAGCTTTTTTTAGGACACAAGATCAGTTGGGACCATCCGCAGGGATTGTTTGTTGCTATTACAGCCCCTGTCGAGTAAAACTAAAACCTCTGTTTTGCTGCTAACTCAAGGACTTCGCTTTCCCTGTTTGCTTTGCCTTCCATGGTGCAGAGCAGGAAGTGCTGGCTGGGTGATCTGTTGCTGACGTCGGTGCCCCTTCCAGTGGAAAAAATGACACCACTCATCCGGTGCCAAGTGGTCGTCGTTTCCTTGTTTTTTCTTGCGGGTAGTGTTGTGTTAATCTCGTTTGCCTCGTAACGTCGTCCGGAATATTTTGTATCAATTGAAAACATAAAATAAAATAACATAATTTTTATCTTATTTAAAATTTTAGTATCTTCTGAAAATTTCATTCAAATATCGGCAGGAATATTCTGGTTTTATTATGTCCATTCTATTTTTGTTAAATAATATTTTTTTAATAATAAATAATTTTACAATATCAATCATATCTCTTAATTCTTAATAAGTTTATTTTTGAATTTGAATTAAAAAAAATTAATTAATATATTTAATTATATATATAATATAACTTCAAAATGAAACGATGAAATATTTTAAAACCAAAACTTTTTTTATTTCAATTGAAAAAACAAAATACCGACAAAACGGAATTTTCAACCGGGAAAAGTAAAACATCGCATTCTTTCGAGCAGACCCACTCTTCGGATGATTACATTTAAATAGACCGAGGTTTTTATTATTTTATATCTTTCTTCTTCTTTACTAAACAATATATTTAAATATTTATATTTTATTTATGTTCTGATTATTCATTGTCAAAACAATATGTATAATTCGTTTCTGTTTTGAAATAAAAGCCTAGGCACCTTTCGCTTTCATTCCCTCTGCGACACCAGCTGATTGAACCAAATTGAGATTTAAATATATTTTTTAATACTAATATATCAAAACTGTGGATAATGTGGATATATTTTTATATTTTTTATAATTACTTCTTCAAATCATCTAGAGAGTAGAAAAAGGTAAATCGAATATATATATATATATAATTGATTATTTGACACGTAAGGAAAAAGTCTGGAGAGAAGGCTTCCCAAACCAAGTTTGAGTAATTTTGTCATTTCGAGACTTGAATCGTACAAGAGTTTTAAAATTCTGGGGCATCTCCCAAGCTCGCAGAACAGGCAAGTTACGGACGTCTCTCACCAGGTGAATAAAATGCCCTGTTGGAGCCAAAGCAAGCGTGTATCTGAGGGCCCAAGCAATTGCACTGTGGATATCTCGATTGCGAGCCTGGAAACCGCAGATTGCAGTGACGAACATGCTTATTGCCATGACGCACTGTCACCTTCACATTACAAGAAATAGGAATTCCCTCGAGATCGAGTACTGCCATCAGACGATGATCTTTAGCTTTTTTTATAGTCACCACCCAGATTTTTGTGGTGGCCCACCCAGCACACTCACATGCTCATTTTACAGACTCTCTGACCTTTTATTTCTTCCATTTGATCAAGTGATGTTTTGTCCAGCCATGAAATTCTCATGGGTGAACGCACCGCCCTCCAAGTAATATCTCGTTTTGTCGGGGAGATGGAGTTTTCTTGCGTCAAAATTAAATAAAAAAACCCTCTCGTTTTGGCTCGTCGTTTAAAATTTCTCACCGACTGCTTTGATGTTTCTAAGAAGCTTCAATGTGACCCGTCGACATTTAAAGATCTAATTAAACCAAAGAGGGTTCAATGCACATGATAATGTCATGTGCAATAAGAATGTTTGAATTAAAATACTTCAAAACAACTCCAAAAAGATGCTCAACGCGGGCTCATCATTACTTTTAACTATATAAAAAGCTAGCGTCTAATTTTGTGGTTGAATTTGCTATTAAAAATATATATATTTTTTTTTGATATCAACACATAAAAATAATTTAAAATATCATAAAGATTTTAATTTAATTTAATATAAAAAATAAAAATAATTTTTTTTTATTTAAAAAAAAACATTTAAATTCAGCAGAGGTGGAGATATTATGTGCCCATTTCAGATTCATTTCCCTTTTCAGCAAATATAACGGTGAGACGGTGTTGTAAACTCAGCACTATTTAGCAGCCATGTTACTACAATTACAATTATATTACAGAAAAAAAACAAAAACAGAACCCACTTTTAATTTGGGTTTCGTCTTGAAATATTATGATTGTGTCGTTCTATCATGCTTTTTTTTTTACCGGAGTTTATTTATTTGTTATCCCATTCTTGTACTTGGATGCTTGCACTGTTTTACTTTTATGTGTTATATTTAACTTTTAGTTGTATTTTATCACATGTAAAAAAAAAACACTAGGTACGCATGGACTCTTTTCGGCCAAATTCCTTCTAGGCCCAATGTTAGCTTCTTTTTATATTGCTATTCTTTCTTTTTTTTTGCTTAAATCCTGTTTGAAAGTGTAGTAATGTTTTTAAAAATATTTTTTATTTAAAAATATATTAAAATAAAATGTGGTTAATATTATTTTTAAAATATTTTTCATTCAGAAATATATTAAAATAATATTTTTTTATTTTATTTAAAAATTATTATTGACACCATCCCATGAAAATTATCTAAAAACACAAAAACAAATTTAATTAAAAGTAAAAAAAATCATGTTTTTTCAAAAATAATTTTGAAAAACAGTGTCAAACACCTAATTAGAAATTGAATGAGTACAATAATTTAAATATTATTCATTTTTTTATAACTTTCAAATAAAATCATATTTTTTATAATAATATTAATAATTAATTGGTGATTTATTATTTATGAGTATAATATGATATATATATATATATATATATATATATAATCATGAATATTGATCGAGAATAAAATGTTTATTTTGTCTTAAAATCCTTAAATGATTTTTTAGATTAAATATTATTTTATCCTGTACAAATTATTGATTCATAATTTTTTTTTATTGATATTTGTTTAATTTATGATAAGTTTCTATTTAAAAAACAATGATTGTCATAAAATAATATATTGTCAAAAAACAAGTGAGGGAGTTTTGATTAAAGAGATATATTCTTTCCTTCTTGGTTCAAATGATTGAAAATTTTATGAATATTTATCTTAATAACCTTTAATATTTTATTAATAATAAGATTTTTTTTATAAAACAAATGAAAACTCATGTATTGAACTACATTTATTTTTTAACATTTAAATCATTATCTTTCTTGTAAATATCTACTTTTACTACAACATAACCAAGTAGAGATTTATTTTAAAATTTTCCTCTTAATTCCATAATTTGGTACTTGGTCCTCTTATAATGATTAGTTAAGATTTAAATCCAAAACATCGATGGAGCATGCAGTCCACGTGCTAATATGTGGGAGGTGCCCATGCATTTTGAATGATAATTAAAAATCTAGGAAGCACACTAAGTATATATTAAAAAAAAACACGAGTAATTGAAAAATATTCTAACATGCATACTACGGAAAAAGGATTACAAAAATAAAAGAGATGTGCTTATTTGTTGAAGCACTTTAATACAAATAAGTTTTATTATTGTTAATGATGAATCCTTTGTCCTTCAAATTTTATTAACCACCTCATCTCTTGGTGCAGAGGATATGTGCAATAAATCAATAACATTACCTAGTTTATATATATTTCTAAACAAGGTATTTGAACAAAAAAAAATAATAATAAGGCAAGGAAAAGTGTATAAAAATCTGAATCTCAAGTCTTCGTTCACTTTTTTTTACAGTGAGTTTTAAAAGCTAGAAGGTTAAAAAGTAATTTAGAATCAATTCTCACTATTATCAATCTTTAATTAACCACCATAAATTAATAATTTAAATTTGAAACATTGTAACAATAAATCTATTTTTTCAAGTTGAGTAAAATTGCATAAAATGCTTTTAGAAGAGACTACTAGCATTCACGTGATGGAATTGACAAAACAATACACTGGAAAAAAATAATTTCATGGGTTAAACCTAAGTTCAAATCTCATTTGGCAAAACATAATTTATCGTGATAAATTTTTTTTTATCTTACAACAAACTCTAACTCAAACCCCGGTCTGAATCCTGAGCCAAGTCGTGTCAAATTGAGCATATAAGGGTTCAGGTCTAAAATACACTTTGCTTTCGGACTTGTCTCCTCTAAAATTGTGTGTTAAAAAGCATTGAAGATTAAATTCCAATAAAAATATAATAAAAATATGATGATGGTCTAATCAATACCATAGTTTTTTTTTGTTATTATCCAGGAATAAAAATAAAATAAATTATAGGCACATATCTTATTATAATTTTAGTTTTGAAAATACATAAATCTAATCTACAACTATCTACGATACATATTATTTATATTTTGATGATTTATCTTTACAGTAAATACACTGTATGTATTTTTTTTATATTCAAATAATATTCAAACGCAACTCAAAGATAGATTGCCTCTTTAAAAGTGGTCCTGCATGTGGTAGTATACGAAGATAAAAAAAACTTTCTCAGCCACAAAATCACATTCCATCGTGAATATCTTCCTGCAGATTTTATTTATTTATTTATTTATTTCATTGCTGTTCTTACAGGGAAACATTAATACATTATAAACAGACAATCATGACAGTGATGCGCCCAAGTGGGAATACGCGGAATTAACAAAAGCGTGGTAACGTGAACAGAATTGCTAGCTCTGGCAGGATGTAATGCAGAGTATGAAAGAGAGCGAAAAGCTCTCAAGTGCCAAGGAGGCTGTCGGACCATTCTCGCCACCGTCGCTTTTGATTCACTTGCAATTTAAGCTAAAAACAAAGCCTGTCGGCGCCGCCGTGTATACGGCAGATGCTTGTGCCTTGAAAATGATCGATGTGCCACTTTTCGCCCTCATAAGTCATAACCCGTAGCTGGATGCTTGATGCCGGTGCCGCTGGACCGGTTGGGGTTTAAATATATTTTTTTATTATAATTATTAAATATTTAAAAAAATAATATATATATATATACACACTTTAAAATAATTTCACAAGTTGAAATTAATATAAAAAACTTGGTAATTAAATATTAAAATTGTTTTTTATTAACCTCAAACTCAATCATAGTTTTAATCAAATACTTTAAAAATTATTTTGAATCATAGTTAAAGTGCTTTTCATAAAATTATTTTCTTAAAATCTCAACTACAAAAACAAAAAAGCAATATCAAATAGACTCTTAATCTGCGGTGTTAACTCTAGTCCGGTTTGGTTAGTTTATTCGAGAAAGGAAACACCTTTGTTGATTCAATACTTTAAATATTCTATAAAAATAATCTCTAAATTATATTTCACAATTTCATATAGACACTGTTTGATTCATAAAATATGGTTTCCTGATAATTACTTTTTGCTGTGCTTGTTTACCGTTGTAAAAAATAATTAATGAAAAATATTTTTCAGATAAAGAAAAATCTATCTTGGTTTCCATTTTTTTTTATTTAAGATATAAAACACTTTAAAAAAAAACCTTATTTTTCATAATTTAGAGAAATAATAACTTATAATTTAATTTCCATGAATTTACCATGTATATATATAGTAAACAAGTAACTCTTTATAAACTCACTTTACAGGAGCAAAAAAAATATCAATATAAAAGAATGATCACTGTGCTAGTGATTAGCACCGGTGTTCCACTTTCTAACATGGGCACTGTTAGGTATGCATGCCACGCTAAGTGCAATTTGGGTGGGCTTAGGTGGAAAAGATTAATTAAAAGAATATGATGAAGAAATAAGACCTTTCATAAAGTCTGGTAGGTGGAAAATTATTAGTCCCATATACGGTGACGTTGAGGTTTAAGCTTTGATTTAACTGCGTTGACCAGAGAACGAAGAGGGAGGAGAGGAAGAAAATAGGGTTGAGAAATGAACTATTGTAACTTTGATATTTTCAATAATATTAATGAGAAATTTCAGAGTTGTATTTTAAACATAAAATTCATCATAAATTATACTTTCAAGGAAGAGTAGGAGAGTTCAATTTTGAACACATCAATAACTAACAGAACACTAACTGGTGAATTGAGATGGATTTATTTATTCTATTTAATTACAATTATTTTCTCAATGAATTCTTGAATCAAAAATTGAAGAGACATTGATTGATATTATTGAATAAATAAATGAGCTGGGGAATGTGAAATGAATTGTGGATTAATAAATTGAAATGGAATCATGAATGCTAGTATAATCAGGACCACAAAAATATAAAACGGGGTATGGATGAATTAAGATTGTTTATAATTTTAAATTCTGATGTTTTCTTGTTGTATTTTTTAAATAAGTGTGCTGTATAAAATTTGAATTAATTAGTTATTGCTTGCATTGTTTAAGTTACATAAAGAAAAAAAATACTATTATTCTTGAACTGTGTTGATACACAATAAGGTACACTTAGTTAGACCATTAATGTGATATTGTTTCTATAATATGATTACAGATGTAGATAACTTGATAAAATTTAAATAAAGAAAAAACTTTATTGAGATTTTGATAGAGTGACAATAAAACTATCTTATATATATATATATATATATATATATATATATATATATATATATATATATATATATATATATATATATATATAGAAATTATGTTTTAAAAAATCAGGATTTTTACATGAGTTGATCGAATCCATTTTAGAATGTCACCATGACTATATTTTGTTTTTTAAAAGCCATCTTATTGATTCTTTTTATTTCTTTGATTTGTTTTCTTCCGGTTTCATTATTGATTTTTTTTTAAAAATCAATTGGATTCCATGACAAGCAAGCTTAATAGGTAATGTCATGATGTCCAGGCTGATTAAACATGCTATCATCTCATATTTTTTTTTAAAAATAGATGCAATACTAGAGTCTTTTTGAGCATTTGATTTATCCTAGATTGATTCTCATGATATATTTTATTTTGATTTTTTGTAGGATTAATTATTTTTGTAGATATTTTTATCATTTTATTTATTTTTTAAATTCAAACCACATTATTATTTCTTGTTAAAATTATAGGATTTAATGACACATTCAAAATCATTTTTGCAATCTTGAGATTTTTTAAATATCTCAAATTAAACAAAATAGTCCAATGCAAGTCAATGGCTAGTTTTTCTGAAAGAGAAAAAAAAAGAAGTAAATCAATAATCAATAAGTACTTAATCCAACACACCCATTATACTGCATTTAAAAGATATTTTTTTTTAAAAAATAACATTTTTTATTTTTATATTTTATTTAAATTATTATATTTTATATTTTTTAAATTATTGATGATATCATTTTTTTTTATTTTTTTCAACAATAAAAAATACGCGAACTTGGTGCACGTTTAACTAAATTTTAGTTTTTTAAATTTATTTTAAAAAGTATTTTTTGAAACTCAGTTAATTATTACCGTAACGACAATGAACAAATTTGGATTTTTTTTTTAAAAAAAAGGGAAAAGAAAAAAGAAAATTGAAAGAGAACTGACAACAAGGATCACCACACTCGCTAATTAAAAGTTGAAGCCAACTGAAAAGGTCGCGCTCAAACCCAGAGAGCCATGTAAGGCTCGCGTTCACACGCTTCCACCCTCCTACAAACGACGATTCACCGCTAAACGTTTCCTTCACAGTCAGCTGAAAAAAAGTACCGTCTTCTCTTCTTTTTGTCTCCAAAGACTCCAGTCTCCTTCTAAAGTTCCACTTCCAACTTTCATTTATCCTTCTTTTCTCCTCCTCTTCTCTTCCTTTTATGCACTCCAAAAACCCTACTCTCTCTGCGCTAGCTCTGCCCGTACCCCCAAAACCTTCTCGAATTTCTTGCTAATCGAAACCTCATTTTCACAACTAAAACACTACTTTTTGCATCGTCAAGACTCACACATACTAGCTAAAACGTAAGAGATGCATCCTTTTCAAAGCTTTCGCTACTTAAATCAAGATGGACATGTACCAGAGCCAAGCCTGGTCAACATGATGGACGGCGGAGAATCAATCCTGAGCTCGGCTTCGAAAACGAAAGCTATAATATCAACCGAGTCATCATGCAAGAGCCACAAAGAAACAGAGAGGAGACGCAGACAGCGTATCAACGCTCACCTCTCCACCCTCCGTACTCTCCTTCCCAGCCCCGCCAAGGTTACTCTCTCTCGCACACACATATAAAATCCTCCTTCTTACACCTTAAGACCTGAATTTAAACAAATTTGTAGGAAGTTATAGTAATACGATAATAACAACGTTAGTTTTTTTTTCTCATGTATAAACGCAGACAGACAAGGCCTCGTTGCTGGCTCAAGTAGTGCATCACGTGAGGGACCTGAAAATGAAGGCAGCTGGGGCGGCACGACAGTATAGTAATGACTGCAGCAGCGGATTAGAGCCCGAAGAGAACTGGCCATATCCAGGAGAAGTAGACGAGGCGACGCTGAGCTGCTGTGGTCATGAAGAGAAGATGATAAAAGTGAGTGTTTGCTGTGAAGATAGACCGGGTTTGAATATGGATTTGACCCAAGCGATTAAGTCTGTGCGGGCCAGGGCGGTGCGGGCCGAGATGATGACGGTGGCTGGCCGGACCAGGACTGTGGTGGTGATGAGGTGGGACAGTGGCAGTGGTGGAGAGGAAGATGTTGGAATTTTGAAACGGGCTCTGAACGCTGTTGTGGAGAACCGGGCCCCGGGTTCTGGGTCCGGCCAAGTGGTCCAGGGGAATAAAAGGGCGAGAGTCTTTGGTCTGGTTAGTGATGTTGATAGAGATAGAATTTGACCGATGAATTTTCTTAATCGACTTTGGATACAGTCAAATGTTTATATCTCCAAAAATAAGCTGATGACTAGTCTTCGTAAGAAGGACTCTGATTATGCATCTGTTTTTTCCGTAAATTAGTCTTTGTAGCTGTGGCGGGGCCAGACGAGTAGCTGGCAGGATGAGGGGCAGTCGTCCTCTCTGATTTAATTTGTTTTCTCTCAATATTCAAGTAGCACTCGATATATGCCTCGTGCGAGCCTATCTATTTTTTTCACTGTAATTTTTTTACGACATTCCTTAAACATTATCTGTTAACAAATTAAAATCTAAATAAGAATGAGATAATTGCATGTAAAAAATATAAATCTTAATTCATAACTAATAAAATGATGAACGATAAAAAAAAATGATGATTGAGCCATTATATAAGTGAATTTTTAAAAATATATCATCCAAAACAACTGAAGCCCTCCAGCTTATAAGCTGGATTTATATAATTTTTAAAAATATATTTTTTACCATCCAGCTTGAGCAAAAATCAAATCCAATATATAACTTAGACGATGAATTGAGATAATTTCATGAAAAGTATATTGAATAAAATCATGAAACTCAATTCTTAAATAGATTTAATATTAAAGGAAAATATTAAAAAAATAATAAAAAATACTTCAGTTAAACCTAATGATGAACTTGTTGAATCCATAATACACGACATGGTATTAGGATAATTCCATAGATAAAAAATACAAAAAAAAATAAAAAATATCAATTTCTAACTAATCTAATAATGATTGGTAAATTAAAAAAAAATAATAATAATGGAAGTCAACTTGATCTAACCTTCAAGACTTGGGATATGATCGTGAGGTTCAATCATAGTATAAATGGAAAGCCCCAAAAAATAAAAATATCAAATTCCAAACCAGTCAAAGTAGTTAGGGATAAACCTAAAAAAAAAGAGGATAAAAATGAGAACCAAATTTGACACACAATCAAATAAAAACACAAGGGATGAAATTGAAAATTAGTTTTTAAAAATAAAATGATAATAAAAACAACAAATAACAATAAAAAATTAAAAATCAAATGTCAAGTGATTTTTTAAAAAAATCGTTAGAGGATGTAAGACAAATACAATGTAATTAAAAGAACAAAAATCAAATCTAATATAAAAAAACAAATAACAAGAAATTAAATTGATTTTTTTTTATTGCATTAAAAAAAAATCAATTTGACTCGGAAAAAAAAATAACCTTTTTCCAAATGGTCGACAACTCGACATGTTTTTCTGGGAGGGGAGACAGGGGGATGTGGTTAGAGCTTAACTGTCATTATTATGAAAACATGCGCCTTGCCACTGTTATGGGAGTGATGAGGTGCATCAAACATTGTCCCATACAATAATGTTCAGGGTTTTTTCAACGCTCACACAAACTTTGTCCTAACTATTTACCTCAATTATCCCCTATTCCATACGAGAATAAGAAAAAAAAACATAATAACTAAATAATCAAGTCCAAGCTAATTGAGTTTACCCTCCATAGATAAATGAATTTATTTAAGCGAATTTAATGATGAAATGTGAGCGTGCGCATGAGAAATTCATGAGTTCTTTTAGGTTTTTGTATAATTTAGCAATGAACTGGGTTATCCCCGATTATTGTCACGACTTGGATTATATTTCTTAGAACATAGGAAAACAATATTTAAATTATATATATAAAAACTCTTGGTGCTGTTATTGAATTTGATATAATGGTTCTTTAAAAAAAAAAACTTAACTTTTTATTTAATACTAGTTTTAAATTAAATCATGCGAGAGTTGTCTAAACGTGTCTTTGTCAATTGGATAGGTCTAAAAAAACAAAACAAGTTAGGTTCATCTTAGTCAACCCACAAAACTCATGACTCGAGTTATGAAACCAATATTAAATTAGGTTAAATTATTTTTCATGATAAAAAAATAAAATTTTGATTTACAATTAACTTATTTGTAGATGATAAAATTCAATAAAAAAAAACAATATCAAAGAACGAAATTGAGAAAAATAACTCAAAAGCTAACAAAATCTTGACCCAACTCATTACTTACCTTGAGTTTTAAGTTAAATAATATATAAATTGTCTTGACATAACCTTATTGACTAGGTAAATCTAAAGAAAAAAACAAATCAAAGGAAAAGAAACATGTCAAGTTCATCCTAATCAATCCGCTAAATTCACAATCCATGTTATAAAATCTACTAAGAGGTCCAAGATAGATTAGTGTTTTATTTAATTATATGATAATAAAGATTAATACTGATTTATAGTCAATTGAGTACTAAATAATAAAATTTAATAAAAAATCATTATTAAAGAATAAAATTTAAAAAACATGGCAAGATAGTAATAAAAAAATGCCCAATTAAAAAAAATTCATGGGCTTGTTATAAACAACCCAAACACATGTCAGATTTCAGGCATCTGGCTTTTATTTGTTTTTTTCACACAACAATAAATATTATATGTGCTACCCTCTCTTGAACCTACAACCTTCAATTCTAGCTCCCGGAGGGTTCCATACACTACACATAAAACTTGTTTGGAGAAGATCGTGGGTTGATGCCCAAGTTTTTCGTTTCTAATCTTCGAAGCCCACCGATCAACTACGGAAGGACCCGTAATTCTTCAAAGCCTGTTCTGGACTTCGTCACCAACGATGAACATGACCAGGAAATTACAACTAAACTACTCCTGCTTTTGCTCGAAAAAGATTGTTCAGATTTCGACATTAATTACGAAGTTAATGATTTCAGTAAGATGAAAGGGACTGTCGATAAATAATATAATAAATAATAAAATTCAGTAATATTGTTCTTGCATTTTAATGCCTGAAAAAGGATAATTTAGCAGGAATGTTTTGTATTTTAAATTTTTAATACCTCTCGTTGTAATTTTCGTGAATTTCCAGCATTAATAACTATTGTCTTTGATGAATTTTTCTGCTAAGTCATGTCAATTTTCCATGGGGAGCCGATAGTATTAATAATATTTCCTTATATTTCTGTCTCTTGTGATTTTTCTCAAGCCATGTCAATTTTCTTTGGGGGACGAATGTAAAGGTAGGAGTTTAACTTTTCCACGGGATCAGGATCAGGGCAAAATGTCCGGTGTTATTGTTTTTTATTAACTTGGACATCCACGTTAATTTAAATATATCTTAACTAATCATATTAATTCTGAATTTAATGATTATATAAATCTTTAATAACTATTATATTAGTAACAATAATACTCAAATTTGAAATTATAGAGAAAACAAATCTCTTAATCCTAAACTACCACTTACTATATGATTATTTATCCTTCATGTGAGGGGTTGGGTTTGGACTCCAAAAACTTCAAAATAAAAAAATTAGAATGGTCCTCCTGGTGCCTTGTCAAAGCTTTTGTTGCGTAAACGTATTGTAAAATCATCGTTTCACTATTTTTCATGCATATGAAAATGTGTCTATAGTTATGGTGAAATTGCCTTCCTTCTCCTCTAAATGATTTATTTATTCGTGAATCTAAATTCAAAGTTGACTAAATAATAATAAGCATGCAAGTCGAGACTTACCGAGGACAAGGACGGGAAGCGAGATGGTCTGGCGAATCTGCAAGCACAGATGCACTGATTTCCAAATGTCTAATCTTTGCTCTCAAATGACAGGCTAAAAAACTCGTTCCAGTATTACAACAATGGCTGCTTTTAGGCCCTTTTCAGTAAAAGGGGAACCCTTTCAGATCTCACCCTTTTCAATCATCATCAATTCGTTCACGGGAGCAAGCTTTTTTCCTCCAGCCTCTACTTATATTCTGATTGTTTATAGCTTTCTTGTTTTCTGACTCCTCCTTCATCAGTAGATCACCTTCACTCAAGTAAAGTTCATGTATGGCTTCTCCTTGATTTTAATGTTTTGGTTATCCACTGCTTGATCAAGGGTTTACTATACTGGCTTTACCAAAATCTGCTGAAACTCGAATGAAATTGTTCCTGTCAATGAATATAACAATGACTCGGCCTGTTAATAAATGGGTTTTTTTTGTTTTTAGTAAATGAGACCTCTTTTTTTTATATATATAATTTCAATTGTTTGTTTTTTAGATTTTGGCAGTCAACTTGTCAGCTTTCATTTACCCAGAGAGAAAAGAAAAACTTGTCAGCTTTCTACAAATGCCAGGAAAGAATCCTAATTATTCAGTTACATGTTTCACTTAACTCTAACAAGGATTTAAACCCTCCTGTCCTGTTTCACACTAACACATATCAGAACAGTTCTTTGTTCCATTTTTGCTTCTCTTTTACCCCGCTAAATGGCAGGATCAGCTCCCCCTGGCTGTTTGACGTCATTGATTCTCGGTGTTTATGATCACGCAAGGTCATAGATTCCTTCTCTCTTTTTTCATGCTTCGAAAATTGTACTTTTTATGAAACGATAATGCAATGTTGACGGTATTCATGGCCAGAATAATTTTATGAAATTTTCAAAAAATGTCTACTGCTTGAGAGAAAAGAAACTCTTAATGCAATGTTGACGGTATCCATGGCCAGACTAGTTTTATGACATTTTCAAAAAATATCTACTACTTGAGAGTAAAGACGCTTTCAGTTTACAGATAGCAGATCAAGCAGGTGTAACTTTTGGTGGTGATGCTGAAGTTAGTTATGTTTCCAAGTTCGTAGGATAAAAACTGGGAGTATAACATGCGTGGCGCGAACTTCACTATTTCAATGACCACTTGTCTTAATTTTCTGAGATTAAATGCTTCGAGCAGTTCTACAGGGACTTGTTGAGGGCAATAAAATTCCAGAATAGGCGGTCAACTTGGCAATATATTGCAATTAAATTCATAGTTGTTTCTCTACTTATTCATGGAAGATTTAGCTCAATTGCAGGCGATAGAATAAGGTCTAAATACATCACCTCCAGTGTAGGATTGTACATCGTGTGTTGTTGAACAACTAATAAAAATCACAATTCTTTCATACCAGTTTCTTCTGGACTTGCTCAAGAACTTACAGGCTTTGAAGTACTGAATATGTCCAAAAAACGATGGTGGGGTGGATTGCTTTGATCAAATTAATGAAGCAGAGGTTTCTGATTTTCAAGAAGCACAGATACTTGTTAGTATCAGATAGCAAGCAATGAGTAATATTATGGCATTGATCAAATCCGTTTGCCTTTTCATCCTCTTGCCATCCTGTGCTGTTGAACAGGGGAGAAGTGGCGCATTTACAAACTCTTTCTGAAGCTCAATCGCCAAGGCATTAAACAAAATTGTTCCTATTAGCCTGGTGATTGCTTGCGTAGACTCTAGAGAATGCCCCGCTAACATCCTGGGATTTCAACCCGGAGACGCTTTTATGGTTCGAAATGCTGTGAACCATGTGTTAGAGAATAATATAAATCATATTTTGGGGCCTCATTTATAAGCTTAAAGCTTTTAGGTGAGATGGTTACTTAACATGGTATCAGAGCCTTGTTGACCCAGCGGTCACGAGTTCAAATCTCACCATCCCCATTCTATTTGATAAAAGCCAAACACAAGGCGATGTGGGTCTGTGCAAGTTTCAAGCCCAAAAGGCTTTCATTTGAGGAGGGTGTTAGAGAATAATATAAATAATATTCTGAGGCTTCATTTATAAGATTAAGCTTTTAGGTGAGATAGTTCTTTAACACCATGTTCCCCCTCTGAAGTTAAGGTCAACTGGTCTGAGATCTTAGCTTCAACATCTCCTGGCAAATTTAACCATGTTAATTTCCGTTTTGTACAGAATGGGCCGGCAGAAACTAACTATGCCCTTGAGTTTGCTGTGAATACTGTTGAAGTGAAATGTTTAGGCCATCATATACATCGAATTTTCTGTTTCATATTTTTCTGCAAATTGCACCTGTATTTGAGGATCACTCCCCTGCACAAATCATGCCAGCGTAGTCACAAATCTCCAACCAGTCTCCAGCTGATCAAGAGTCACTTTCTTGCACAAATCATGCTCGCACAGTCTTAGCAGCTAGACGAAAGCTTTTTATGTATACAGCTCCATCTATTGTATAAATATCTGAACAAAGATCCTTTAATTCAATCAACCCTTGGTCTCTTTACGGTATCTGAGCAACAAAAGACTCAAACGAGTTAGTGATCCTAGGGCAACTCTCTTTTCAATCTCATAATGTCTAATAATAATTCATCATTTTAGGTAATAACCATATCATCACCAGTACACCAACAAGCCAAAGCAAACCCTATTTTTATAAATGAAGTTTCCCAGCTCCTTATCAATTCGTTGAGAACGTTTTCCCCTCCCCACCTACTTCCAATGTTAATGAAAATTAATATCCGTACCTTGCAACTGTGGCCAACCGCCTCTCCCTCTCTTAATTCTCTTCAAAACAATATCTTTTTTTTTTTTTAATGCGACTAAACCCCACACCTCGAAAGTATAAGTTGTCCCGGTTCTTACAAGGAATGCACGTTCTGACTTGAACTAGAGATCTACTGTATAGACTACAAGCTCTTTATCATCACGTCATGCCATTGGAGACGGTAATATCATTTCCTCAAACAACAATACAACTCTTCCTGCCCCTCCTACTTGTCACCCACTCTTTCATTAATTTCAGTCTCTCTCCCTCTCCCTCTTTGCATATGCATCATGCCAACATTGATTCAATATAAGCTCGCGATGATCGTTCCTACTCGATCCCACTCAAGCCACATTATTGAGCCCGTACTCAAGTGAGCCGCCTATTACCGATAACCCTTCTCCCATACTTGAAACAAACCCCCCCGATATGATCCAAACTTGCTCGGAAAACAACATTTTCAAACCCAAAAAACCCTTTACCCTTATTGCCTATTTCTCCATCTTTTGTACCTACCACAACTAAACAAGCTTTCAAACACAAAGAGTGGAAGGATCCTATGGGTGACACAGCTTTGTTCATCGTGTTATGGCAGACTCTCCCATCGATTCTTCATAAAAAAAACCTTGGTCACCTTCACTATTTCCTTGGTTTCGAGGGTGATTTCCACATCTGAAGCATGTTTATCTCTCAACAGCAATACATTCGTGATATCCTGGCTCGTTTTAATATGAATGGTATCAAGGAATCAGTAACACCTATGTGCTGCTCTACTTGATTCACTCTCATTGATGGTCTCAGCAGGTTGATGCCTCTCCGTTTTGTAGTTTGATTGGTAGCATGCAGCATCTTTTTCTCTCGCGACTAGCATGCCATGAAATATCACATCAAATCTATGATCTTGATCATAAAGACTAAAATAACATTATAGAAAAAATAATAACATGAGTTAACCAGGGTTAACATGTTAAATCTATACTATATAATCATGAGATTATGACAATTCTATAGAGAGAAAATCAAAGATAAATTATTAAAGTTTATTTTTCAATTGATCATGATTGATTCAATGAGGAATGATAATTTTTTTTTAAAAAAATAAATTAAAAAAAATTGACACAAAAAATAAGTTAGGTCAACCTATGTTAACTTGTTAAGTATTATTCTTAGATCTTGAGGTTGTGATAATATAATAAAAAAATTAAAATAAATTACGAAGTTTAATTTTCAATAAAAAAAAACAATATTAACTAATGAAACTAGAAAAAAATAATTAAAAAATCAAGTTTAATTTATAATAGTCATTTTAATATTTTATATTATTTATGATAGTTTAACTGTTGAATATTTGATTTTTTTTATTTAAATTAATAATTATTATGAAAATAATATTATTAAGCAAGATATCTATTTTAAATTTATAATAAAAGTTAGATATCTGAAAATAAATATATGTGTGTGTAATTTTTTTTTAATATTTTACATTGTTTAATAGAGAACAAGTATATTGAAGAAGAAGAAGAGAAACTTATAATGAAAAATTATCGGGAACCTCTAAAACATATTTTATAAGCTGGTATGAATTTCAAAAAAACAATAGAAATATTATATTTAAAATTAAAGTTACCGTTTTTTCATCCTAGATAAATACGGTTTTTATGAAAACAAAGCATATTATATTTCTCCTTTCTTAACAGTTCCAGTTATACAGAAGGTGCGTTGGTTCAAACGGGCATTACACGAATTCTGTAGGGGTCGAAGTGTAATAACAAAGGTATAACGAAAGAGAAAAACGTGCGGTGAAATATCTGAGGCGAGCACTCGAAGCCAACAAACGCAAATTGGTGCCTCAACTTGAACTAGTTTGCAATACTGCAGAAACAAACCGATCGAGCTAAAAAAAGAAATCATGATCTCTCAATTCTTCGTGCTCTCGCAGCGAGGCGACAATATTGTCTTTCGCGATTGTAAGTCCTCTCTATCTCTGTCTGTTGTCCCTGATATTCTTTGCCGATCTGATCCTTTTACTTGACAGGCAGATCTCAATTATTTCTGGTAATCAATTGATCCAATCTAATCTAAGACAAACTCACCATTTCCCTGCATTCAGTCTTCCAGTGCCGTGTGTTTCTATTCCATTTTGATTTAAAATGAATTGTTCAATAGGTTTAATTAGTGGTGCTAATATAATTATCGCACAGACCTACTAAGGTTTTTAGTTGTTGAATTGTGATTTGTTATTCTACTGAATGATAGAGAGAGAGAGTTTAGGGTCCTAATGATTGATTATGATTTCGTTAATTGAAGATCGCGGTGAAGTACAAAAAGGAAGTGCAGAAATATTTTTCCGCAAAGTCAAGTTCTGGAAGGAAGATGGAGAAGAAGAGGCTCCCCCCCTGTCTTTGTAGGTATCTTATTTGCTGTATAATACTAATATGAGGCATCATCATCATTATTTGGAACATTTGCCGAGTCTTTCTTTTTGTTAGGCTAGTGAATAGATATTTAGAGTAATGTGCTGATTTCTGACATTATTTTTTGTGATTCTTTTCTTTTTCTATGAATAGAATGTGGATGGTGTAAATTACTTTCATGTGAAAGTAGTTGGATTATTATTTGTTGCAACCACGAGAGCAAATGTGTCACCTTCTCTGGTTTTGGAACTCTTGCAAAGGATTGCTCGTGTTATCAAAGATTATCTTGGGGTTCTCAATGAAGATTCTCTTCGGAAAAACTTTGTGCTTGTGTATGAGCTGCTTGATGAAGTCATTGTAAGCTTTCTATCATGCTGTCTTTTCTGTTTTATCAATAGCTCTTGACCTCATGTTTGGTGCTCTATTTGTTGGTGTGTGTACTATTTGTTTTTGCTGGTCTCAGGCTTGTTTCTTTGCTTTCCTCATCCTGTGCTATTCAATTTTATATTTTATTGTACTTTGGATACAATATTTTGAACCTCTGTCATAAGAGTTGAAGGTCCTTTATTGCTTTCCTACTTTTTTTTCTTTGGTACAAAAGAAACTTAAAGCAATAGTAATGTTGTGCAAATAGGATGATCGGACATCCTAAACAATCAAAATTGTTCAGAAGACGCTTTGTCACCAAAAAATGTTATCAAATGACATTCGTATTGTCTAGCTTATCCATTTGTTCCTTAAAGTTCAAAATGACTCTCATGAGTGGATTTGTATTTATTTCTTGCATCATGGGGCACATGACACAAGTTCATCTGAATTTTTGACAGAATGTACAGATTCTATTGATAGGATGACCTTTTTCTTTGCATTGAATATTATACATGTTTACTTAGCTGAAGCTAAACTATTGTTTGACTGTTTGTTGATTGCTCTTCCAAAACGTTAAACATGTGACCTGTCGCCTTCTACCAGGATTTTGGTTATGTACAAACGACATCCACTGAACTGTTGAAGTCCTATGTATTCAATGAGCCACTTGTGGTCGATGCTGCACGTTTGCAACCTCTGAGCCCTGCTGCCATTTTCATGGTATGGTATCATCCATCTGATCATGCTCATATTACTTGGATTGCATAATATTATATTTGCATGTGCCATTCAAATAACTTTAAGAATTTGGATGAATGCAGCAAGGGACTAAAAGGATGCCAGGTACAGCTGTCACAAAGTCTGTTGTAGCGAATGAGCCAGGGGGTAGGAAGAGGGAGGAAATCTTTGTGGATATAATTGAGAAAATTAGTGTGACATTCAGCTCTAGTGTAAGCATTTATGCATTCATTATCTGTAGTTTGGGTTATTTTATTGCTTCGTGTGTGTGGTGTAATGGTTTGACAGTCAACTGCATGAGCAACGGACGGCAATTAAGAATGGTTTCTCCTTCTCATGCTGCTATTCTTGGCAAGTTTTATTGTCTTCTTTTGGCATGAATGAAGTAAATGAATTGGCTTACTAGATGAGGATACATGGAGTCACTCTGAATTGTCTTCATCATGTTATAAATTTTTAAGGTGCTTATTCCTTTAAAATCATTCATGATCTTTGCTTGATCTTTCTTTAATCTATGCAATTTACTCTGGACAGGGATATATATTAACTTCTGAAATTGATGGCACCATTCAAATGAAGAGCTATCTTTCTGGAAATCCAGAAATCAAATTGGCCCTTAACGAGGACTTGAGCATAGGAAGAGGTGGTGAGAGATCAATCCATATATCCTCAGGAAATACTGGCTGTTGGACCACATTATACCTACATTTGATCACCTTAAAACATTAACATTTCACAGCTGAGTTGCTCCTTTGTTGAATGTTTGCATGAACAAGTATGGTGCATTTATCTAGGTTTATATTCTTGATGCAATGTTTACTTGTAGAAATAAATTTTCAGTTAATAATTCGATATTGTCATGCTTTTATGCTTTTTTTTGTCCTTGCTGAATTAGTTTTTTGAGTTCGTAATGAGAGGATTTTTTTTCCTTTGTGCTTGCTTGCGTGCCTTGTGATAGTCAGCCATGATGATCTACTACAGTCTCTTTATGCTGCCTTTTAAATATGGTAAAAAAAAATCCCTCTCACTTACAATATATGCTGCTTGCTGTTACAGATTATAGAAGTTCATTTGGGTCAGGCGCAGTGATACTTGATGATTGTAATTTCCATGAGTCTGTACGTCTAGATAATTTTGATCTGGATAGAACTTTGACTCTGGTAAGTGAAACTAAAGCAACATGAGTTTGAAAGGTTTATGTGGATTGAAGAGGTTCAGTATACATGTTTCCAGTTTCTAAGCATTTGTCCTGCCAATACATGTCAGGTACCGCCAGATGGTGAATTTCCTGTCATGAATTACCGTATGACCCAGGAATTTAAACCTCCTTTTCGCATTAATACTTTGATAGAAGAAGCAGGAGCACTTAAGGTGATTATTTTCCTCCATACTAAACTCTACTTGACAATGAAAATAACGTGGCTTGAAAGAATCAATTATAGTGATATAACAACTCATGCATTGGTCAAGAGACATGTTTTCCATTTCTGTAGTTTTAGTTTTGATTCTTCGTCACTCGAACCAAATTGACTAAATAAATGGAAAATTTTATTCAGGAGAAAGTCATTGACTATGCTTCTAATGTACAATTTATAACCATTCCACTGTTCTTTATGTTTGCTATTGATAGGCTGAAGTGATTCTTAAAGTATCTGCTGAATTTCCCTCAAGCGTTACTGCAAACACAATCATTGTACAGATGCCACTGCCAAAATATACCACCAGGTATTCTTTTATGTAGAATACATTTTTTCTTTTGGAACAAATGAGTTATCCCAGGCTCTCAGTAAATTATGTCATGATTTTCATAAATTAAGCATGTTTCAATAAGTGACTTATCCCCTTTCACTATTTCAGCAAACTTATGTGTCTGGATCCTGAAAATAGAAACTATTGACAAGTTTGTTTTTCATGTCAAAAAATAAAATAACTAATAAAAGAGCTCTGATAGAAATAGAATGGCAGTCCAGGATATCATGAATATTAGAAACTGTATGATTGAAGATGTAGAAGGCATATATTTGCTATGAATTTCATCTCAAAGGGATAGAAGTCTCTTGTTTGTTTTCTGATGCTTTAGTGCATTTTACTGAAAAGATAATCTAGTTTCCGAGGAATAATCAAGAGCATGGTAGGCTATAAAGTTGCCGTTACAGCAGGTCAGCAGACCTTATAAAATCAGGCATGGTGATTATGTAGTTAAGAGATTGGGTTTGAGAAAGTTGCTCTTCATGAGTGATTTTTTAAGTCACAAAGGCAGATCATACTGTTTGTATATAATTTATAAATTATATCAATTTTTATAATGAGTTTTTTACTAATTTTATGACAGAGTTAATTTTGAGTTGGAACCTGGAGCCCTTGGGCAAACAACAGATTTCAAGGAAGCAAATAGGAGGCTTGAATGGGCATTAAAGAAGGCAACATTTCTTAAATTTCTCTTTGATTTCATAACCTTTTCCTTTCAAAGCAATGATCATGTGCTAGTCAAATAAAACGAGTCAATAATGTGTTGTGACAGACTGTTGGGGGATCCGAGCACACCTTACGCGCAAAGCTGACATTTTCACAGGAGTTGCATGGTACAAATTATAAATCATAATGGTCATGACTGACAATTTCAAATGTTTTCATGTGTTGTTTCATGAAATATTTGCCACTTATACAGGGAATATCACGAAGGAAGCTGGACCAGTTAGCATGACATTCACAATTCCAATGTATAATGCTTCACGTCTTCAGGTAAAGCCATTACGGGTTGCCATTATAACAAAATATTTTTTGGTAATCAAATTTATTACCCAAGCAACTGAAAAAAAATGGTGAAAAGTACGATCACCAATAATACTCTACTATAGTAGTGGTAGGAGAATTGCTCAGCATTGATTTATGGGTTAGCCCAGGCAGCTTGTATTAAAAATATGAATATGATGATGCTTGTATATGAAGCGGGTGAGAACATTACTAAGAGCGGTAGATGTACTATATATATATCCTGGTCCTGTTTCTTTCCTTCTATATTCATGTCAAGGTTGCAATGATTTAGTTGCATTTCAAAGGTGGTTTAATGTTTTGCAAGGATGCTAAACACACCTACGATGCATCTCTTATCTTTACTCATTTGAGAAGAGTTCACCCATTTTATGATTTTTAGTTTTATCGCGTGCGCCGGTTTTTCCCTTTATTCCTAACAGACAAGTCTACCATGTTACCTGGTGCAGGTGAAATACTTGCAGATAGCGAAGAAATCTAGTACATACAATCCATATCGATGGGTGAGATACGTTACACAGGCCAATTCCTATGTTGCCCGTATATGATGCTCTAATCTCCCTTGCACCTTTTGTTAATTTCATCATCTGTATTTTTGTGTAACATTTCTCTGCCCAGTGATCCTTGTATTATTTTAACTCTTTTAGATGATCTGTGCACTTGCAACTGTTTTATTAACCATCTAGATCAATTCTTCTCTAACGGAGATATTCTTGTGTTTAATTTCCCCCCCTCCTGTGTCGAGTGTATGGGTAATAATGCTCATGCTCGAGATTCGGAGTTTAAAACGAACCAAAGCCTCGGGAGAGGGCATTTGTGTTAAATGTTCGGTGGGTATTCCGTTGCCACGTGGCTTTGCTGTCATGCGGATTGCATCAAGTAGATGAACTACTCTTGGCTTTTGATAAATATTTCAGGTAGCTATGTGGAGGACAAGCACCCGCCTGTTCTCGCGATCTTTTCTATGTGCCCAAGTCCCCTTCCCAGACCAGAATAGCACCATCCACCCAACCATCCCAACTTTTCCAAAACCAGAACTACCACCTGATTCTGAACTTTTGAATGCCCTCAAAAGTCTACTTCACCGGAGCCCCAGTTTCCATTTGGTTCTCATGTCCCGGCTATTGCAAAACCCTGAAAAGCCTGAAGGCCCAAAACAACTCGATCTGCCGGAGCCTGCTTTGCCTACCTTGGCCCATGAACACAACTCTGCATTCCTTTCCCCTCCCTCCCCACTCAACCAGTCGTCAAGCAGTTGAGCTACTACTTCCGGCAATAGCTTTTTGTGGCCACTGTAGCAAGCGTTCCGTTTAAAGATGCCACTTTGTACCTCCTGTGTTTATTAACGTTATACTACTACAAACTAAAACAAATCTAGGGTGTCTACCATTAGCGGAGCTAGGATAATTTTTCAGGAGGGACAAACTCATACAACATAATCTTCTTTTTTTCCATCTACCATACATGCGTTGTAAATATAAAAAGATTCCATGATTTCGTTTTGATCAAAGAAAAATATTATTTTGATTCAACTCAAATATTGTCATAAGAATAGTGAACAAGGGATAGTGATTAAATAATAAAATGATGAGAAATCCTAAACAAGACAAGTGATGCAGAAACTTACTATAAATATAGAACGATCTTTGTAAGAGGTAAAAGGCTAGGAGCAATATCAGATTGAATCAAATATATGACATTAGTTTTATCTTCATGATGCATTCAGCGTTTTAATTCTATTGGTGTTTATATCTATTAACAATAGAATACAAAGTTTATAAGAAACATTAGCTAAAACGAAGTAATGTTTATGTCTGGTAGATCTCTTAAAGTAAAGTAACAAAAAACACAAGTAAAGATTCTTACATATTTATTTTAATTGTGCTTTTAGTTCTTTTATGAAATAGAAATAATTGACTATCATATCTATTGCTGTGAATCTTCCAGCAGTTGTTTTCTATATGAACAATCAAATAATGTTCGAGAAAATCATCCTCGATCTGATTGTGAAATAAGTTTTAGCAATCTTCATCGTTGAATAAGCTCATTTAATAGTTGTCGTCGGATCAGGAAAAGTCAAAACGGCAGTCTCATTTTTGTTCCATGTTGGTTAATAAGAAGATATGTGCGAAAAAACTAAAATGAATAAGTTATTTGGTTATAAAGAGAACTTTTTAAGAGATTAATAAAAGAAATTATACGATAGTCAACTGAGGGTATACCACTTTCACTTATGTAGAAGATTATAAAATAATTATTTTCTATTGCAAATCCTTTTTATACCTTACTTGTCAAGACAAAAAAAAATATTTTGTCTGGAGTAGCTTGCTAGCTAGAACTCCTCGAGATCTTTAAATTATTCTAATCCTAACTTTAATATTTAACACAAACTCTCATACTCATGCTCTCAAAATCTTTAACAAACAATTCTTCTTGAAAGTTTTCTTCACACTCCAGTTGTGAAACTTTCCGCAACTCTCTAGATTGTTAACCACCCTTGCTTTCTTAGAAGGGTTGCTCTGCCCAGGCATTGCTCTAGTTGCTTTATGCTTTTGATAATCCTTCCTTAAATATACATCCACTAGTTAATTGCCCGCGCGTTGCCGCGGGTATTTTTTTGTATATAATTTAACACAATTAAATCTACAACGATCAATTTATATGATATAAGTCAATAAAAATTATAGATTAAAAGATAAAATGTTTAAAATTTTGAGTTGAGTTTGTCACGTAAACATAGATTACATCTTTTAGAATATAGGTATTGCGTTATAAACGATCACAAAAGAGAGCGCACTAACATTAGAAAAAAAAAGCAAAATATTTGAATAAGAAAAAAAAACTTACTGAAATCATTATTGTGCAGATAACAAAATTATTAAAATCAATTAATAGAAAGAGCAAATAAAAAAAACAACAGGGAAAAGGAAGCAATATTCATTTAAAATATTCTAACAATAGCAACATCAGAGTCTTAACATTTAAAATTATTATTGCCGCTAGAATAAAAACAACAAAAATTATTAAATTATACCGAGGGAAAAACAAAAATAACTGAAAAATGAAAAATATCTTAGAAACTTTAACAAAAGATAAAAAAATTACCATGGCTATTACTGGCAAAAAATTTTTTTATCAAATTATCGGGAGGGAAAAAACATAACAAAAGAGTAAGAATGAAAAATAATTAAATCATGATTATTATTATTATTATTATTATTATTATTATTATTATTGTGTTAAATACACTTATATATATACATAGACAAAAGTAGGGATTAAAAAGAAAAAAAGTGTAAGGGCTGAAATGAAAATCAAATATCAAGGGCTTAAATTAAAAAATTCAAAGTCAAAGGGCTGAAATGCAACTTACATTTATTGTCAATTGAAATCAGAGGACAAAATTGCAAAAATCGAAACTTTTGTACCGAATTGATTGAGTTATATACAGCCAACCTGGAAATTAAAAGTAGAAGGACCAAAGTGCAACTTTGACATTCCGAAGAGAGAGAAACGTGGTCGGCGGCTTAAACCGGCCTCCGCACGGTCCCACCGGACGTCCCCGGTGGTGACACGCACCACCGCGGGAGGAAGACTACGCGGCGGCGCATCGTTCTGCCGCCCGGTTGACAATTTCCGGCCACCGGAGGAGGCCGCACGCGTTGCCTACAGAGGGCGTGAGGTGGACAACTGTCTGGCGCGTGCGCCTCACGTCCTGACAGACGCCGATTAAAAAATTCGAAAAATAGGGTCAATTACCATTCCATCCCTGCACCCAATTCAGTGTTTTTGTCTTATTAGGGGCTAAAACCGTATTTAGCCATTTCAGAAAATATTAAAAAAATAAGAAGTTGCGGCGGACCTGACCGGACCGGGCCGGTCCGGCCGCGGGCAATTACGTCGGTGCCCCTCAGCTCGATGCCGTATTTTGTCTTATTACCGGGGACGAAATCGTCATTACATTGTTCATAACTGATTATTTAAAAAAAAAATTAAAAGGAAAAACCGAAATTAGCCCCGGTCAAACCCCTCCTCTTGTCGCGCGGATGAAGGTCAGTTTCGGGCGTGCACTGTAGCAATGAATAGTTTTTACTGAAAGGCGCTACAGTGCAAAACCCCACGCCTTTTATTTGTATTGTAATGTGACCAGGATAAAGTTTTTTGGTAAACATTATTTTCAAGTTTTATTGAATTACTGATTTTTTGAGACAATTAGATGAAAAATAAGCTCTGAGATAAAAAAAAAATATATGAATTTAATGACTTGCATGAATTTTGATATTGTAAGTTTGCTTAATTTACTTGGGTTTATTTTTTTAATCAATATTATTTTTTATTGATTACATCTCTCAACCTTAAATTAATTCGGAATTGATTTTTTCAATTTGTTTTTTTTTCAAAATTATGTTAGAAAATTTATCCAAACTAAATCAAATGGATTAAATAACTTTTTTCATCCCATTATCAATCCATTCTATTCATAATTAAATTTATTTTAAAAAAATTGCTATCAATACCTAGATATTTTTGTTTTTATTTTTTTATCATGACAGAGGAGTAAGCGGGGTAAAGTGGCAGTAGAAAACGATCTGTGATCTTGGCGAGTTGCTGCATTTGCATGTCAGCGACCGAAACTGACACGTGTAAAACTCCCTGTCAAAAAATATTTAAGACGGTTACTCGTGTTGATCTGGGCTTTAACTTGAGAATTTGATAACGACGTTAATTGAAAGGAGTCCACTTCCTGAAGATTTGAATTATTTTATTTTATTTTATTTAATCGTCTTCTTGTCCAGTGCACAGCCATGGATTTACTGTGTGAAAAGATTGAAAGAACTGGTCCCGTGGGCATCGCTGTCGCCATCAACAACTTGCCTCTTGAATCTGTTTGTCCCTTTCTCTCAAGTGGCCATTCTCCACTTCTTCTCTCCTCCCATCTTCTAAAGGTCTTCGGTGTTTCTCACCGTTTTTCGAAAACATTTAAATTATTTTAAATTAATTTTTTTATTTATTTTTAGATATTCTTATCAAAAATATTTTTAGAAACAAAAATCATTTTTACAAATCTATACAAGCTGGGGCCTGTTGCGATGTCTATCTCTGTACGGTTACTGTAATTTACAATACTTTACCTTCAACTCGTGCAGAGGAATGAGATGAAGAACTTATTTATATATTCATCATGAAATTATTTATGACTAAAAAAAAAAGCACGTGAACATCTCCTTATGGCTTATATTAGTATAACTAGGGTTTTTATGTAGCTACTAATTTTCAAATAACTTTCACGTGTGGTTAGTAAATTAAAAAAAAGGAAACATTCTCAATTGGGGTTTATAAATGATTATGTTCAAAATTTTAAAAGTAATACAAAATCACTAAATTTATATTTTTCCTTAACTTGACATGTACTAGAAATTTAAAAAATTTAGATTTAACAACTTGTCAAATGTATACTTATTTTAACTTGATTTGTAGTGAAATCCAAAGATATTGGATGTGAAAAAGACCTAGATTTATGTTATTTGTGTCTAGTATTCTACTAAGCCGTGATATCAATTTTTATCTCAATACAAGATTCATATTTCCATCTCCTCTTTATGGTATCAATGCAAAAAAGAAAAAAAAAATTGTAATATTTCTTTGATTAATTCTCACAAGTACTTGTATCTTGTTTAGTATTGTGTTTTAAAAATATTTTTCAAAAAAAAAATTATTTTTTATTTTAAATTAAAAAATTTAAATACTTTCATGTATTCATATCAAATAAAAAATATCATTTTAATATTTTTTTTTAAAAAATACTTTCAAAAATTAATTTTAATAAATAATCACTTGATTGATTGGCCGTTTGCGAAAGATACATTTTACAACAATTTAGCCTAATTGGGTGTTTGAGAGTGCTTTTTAGAAATCATTTTTAAAAAAAATATATTTTTTATTTTAGATTAAATTTTTTTTAGTGTTTTTAAATCATTTTAATGTATTGATATCAAAAATAATTTTTAATAAATAAATAAATAATCATTTTAATACAATTTTAAATAAAAAACAAGTACAACCACGCTACAAACACAGTCACTGAAAGCTTTCTTAACGATAACGAGAAGTGATTGACTACAACTTAAAGTTCTTTAATCGTGGTGGCAGCCGAGGAAATGTGTCCCTTACAAAATAAATTTTGCTTTTGCTTTTCTTTCGAAATGACTAGAAAAACTTATTTTATTTCCCTGTCATGACGCGAAATCACTGGCTTCTGATCAGTCGATGCTTACTTTAACCTGTGAAGATTTAACTACCATAGCACCGAATAAACCTTTGTTTTCTTTATCCTGACATTCACGACAGAACATGTCCAGCCGGTGAGTTCATAGCTTCCATTGAAAGACAAAAATTCAAGAAGACACTCTTTGAAATCATAAACATATTTAACGAAACATTGAAGGGTGGTTAAATCATTATGCCCACACTCATATAATACGAAATCATTATAATCTCATCCACAAAATCCTATTTGATTAGAATATAGTTTTGCGTTTTTTATTTAATTTTTTAAACTATGTACTTCATCAGCCCCATATATATATACTTATCATTTACTCACGTCTCACCGCGGCCGGAATCATATTTTTTCAGCGTAAAAAAACATTAAGAATGTGAGATTTTTTATTATACTATAAATTTATGCAAAATAATAAATTTGTGCAGAAATCTTGTAGAATAGGAGTTTCCAATCAAATATATGAATTTTAAATCAATATAAATTTATTTGTTTAACATGTTTTAACAAAATCACCAGTATAAAATTATCATCGATATTAAAAAAGCAAGAAGATTCGAATACCAGAATTATCGAGTTCATTGTATTAGGATTAGTTCATTTTATAATCTAATTTAAATTACACGTGACAACAAGATATAAATTATGGAAATATCTACAATAACTAGACAACAAAAATAAATCATTGATTTTCTACCTATATAAAAAAGAAACCATTATTGGAAATTCATCGCTATGTTACCATCATTATCAAGACTAACGGTTAAAATTATTATCACCATTATTGTCCAACAATTAACATCATTAAATTGCCCCAACAAAATAAATAAATAAAAATAAAATATTTTTACAAAAAAAGCAAGCAAGAAAACAATAAAAAAAAACAATCACTAAAATTATTATTATTATTACGCAAATAATGAACCCATAAAATTATCTTGAAGAATAAAAAAAAACTTTAACAAAAAGAGCAAACAAAAACAATATCAAAAAAGACAAAATTAAAATAAATAATAGGAGTATAAATTAAAATTCTAGGAATAAATCGAATAAAAATAAAATCACAACAAAATATAAAACTACAAGAATTGAAAGCAAAAACTAAAAATATAAATGTATAAATACAGACAAAAAATACACATTGTCAGAGAACGACCGAAAAAACAAAAGAATTAACACTAAATACAAAAATAAAAGAACAAAGGCCAAAATAAAAAATAAAAAATCTAATTAATAATTGAAGGAAAAAACTACAACAAATCAAAACTTTGAGACCAAAAAAAATAAAATGATTTAAAAAAATAACGGTGTCATTTTTAAAAAAAAAGAATAAATATCTAGATGAAAAATAATATATATGACTAATTTAAATTAGAGAACAAAATGGAAACAAATTAATACCTGGAAACTAAAAACATTTATAGAACAAAAAATAAATAAAAAATCAAAAGAATAATAACTGAAATGAAATAATATATATGATAAATTTTCAATTAAAAGATATAATTAAAAACAGTCAAAAATTTCTTTTGAAAAAATAGAAAAGAAATTAAAAAAGCGAAATGAAACACGCACAAGAAAATATGACCGGCATGTATTTTGCTGCTGAAAAAAAGAAAGATCAATCACCCATGTTTCTCTGTTTGCCGTACAACGACAAGTAAATATTTTTAACAACTATCCTCCACTGCACTCGCCGACTGAAATTACCGTTAACCTTTCCGTGCAGGAAATCACTTAGGGTTTCTGCTGCCCTAAGGTTCGTGCAAGCTACCTCGTTCGGTACCAGAAAACAGCCTCCTGCTTGTAATTCAAGCATTATCACTTGCTTTACATGCTGACCATGTAAAAATATAGTGGATATTATTATTATTATTATTATTATTATTATTATTATTATTTATAGTTTATTTTTATAATAGCATTTTAATAATTCTGAAGAATTTAAAAACTTCAAAAAACATGATTAGATCGGAATATCCAATGAGAATTCAATGAGAATTTAATGCTGGTAGACAAGGGATTGAAATCACCTCGAACCATTAAAGATAAATTAATATTTTGGTGAATCCCTTTTTCTCCTGGAGCAATCCAATCAAGAAACGACATCTTAGAATCATTTGGTTTATCATGTGACCTGCTGGCATGGGCATTGCAACCACGTCGCGGACTCCATTGTTGATACAGAGTAAAGGTTGTTCTTTCAGATGAGCAGGGGATATTTTTCCAAGAAATAAATAAATAAAACTAGTATGATATGGACGTAGAACTGACGCCAAATACAATAATCTATTTATGAAGAAAAATAGACTCCGTTTCTAAACATACTTGAAATCTAAACAAAATTATTTATTTTCTTACATTCTTAGATTCAGTTAATGCTATCCATTATTTTTATTATAAATATTTTATTTATTATATAGAATCTTCAAGATATTTTTTTTATTTTGAATGAGATACAATTAATATTATCCAAAATAAATAATATTATAATTTATTTTTTAAAAATAATTGTAACCTTGAAATATTTATTTTTTATTATTATTATTATAAAACATGTTTTCATCCTAGTCAAATGAACACCTTTTATTTTATTTTATTGAAGAGACAAACATGAAAAAAGAAAAGAAAATTAATCTTCTTACAAGGTTGATATAAGTTTCCCTAAGTCCTCATCTTGACTTATTTCCTACTAGAGAATAATATAAATTATATTTTGGGACTCCACCTAATAGTTTAAGTTTTTAAATGAGATGATTCATTAACTTGGTATCAGAACCTTATTGATCCAGCAGTTACGAGTTCAAATCTCACAACTCCTATTCTATTTGATAAAAAAAATCAAGCACTGGGTAGCGTGACCCTGTGTAAATTTCAAGTCCAAAAAACTTTCACTTGAGGGGGAATGTCAAAGAGTAATATAATTTAAATTCCAAGATTTTATTTAATAGTTTAAGTTTTTTAAATTAAATAGCTTCTTAACATTCCCTGGTATCTTTTGAGCATTTAACTCGGTCATCGATGATAATTTTGCCAATCAGTCCCCAATGCTCACAATTAGCTAGGGAATGGTTGTTTTTTAAATGTATAAAAAGAGAAAATTATTCAAAAAAAAATCACAACTTAGATCTATTATAATATATTAAGTTTTTCTCGTATTTCAGGCAAAGAAATAAAAGTCCCCTATAAACATGGTTATGAAAAACAATTGTCATGCAACATCATAGAAGCTATGTAATGTGGTTCGGAACTTTTATCATATTATAATTCATTTTAAAACAAGACAGGGTATTTCATTTTATATAATACATATTATTGACATTTGTTTTTTATTTTATTTAGGCCATGCTTTCATATATAGTAGTTGCTTTATTAATTGTATACAAATATAAGTATTATTAATATTTTTTTAATTTCACATGCCGTTTTATTTATTTTAATTTTTTATTTTAAATTAAATTGTTTTGATGTTTTTTATATTTTTATTTTCTGATAAATCCCTGTTTCTCTCCTATTAAGGGACCAAGAAAGAAAGAAAATTTTAGAACCATAATGCAATTTGATAAACACTTGTAGATAGCTATCAATTTTACACTTCTTTTACTTTTTAGCTCTCAAATATTTAATTTGATACTTTCACCAAAATTTCAAGAGTTGTTCCATGCAATTATGCCTACAACAGACTTTCTTGTTATGAGAAAAATAACTGTTATTTTGTAAAAACTTTTTAGACCAAAGTAAGATTTGTCTCTTGATATTAGATTAGACATTACAGGTCTCTGTTTTTTTTTCCCACTATGTCTGTAAGTATTTTTTTTCTTTGTTTTGAATTAAAAAAACTTTATATGTTCAGATTTTTGTTTAATATCTAAAATAAATTTTAAAAATTTTTTAAAATGTTTTAACATATTTTACTTTTTAAAAAAAGTATCTAATATCAGCATGTACACACGTTAGTACCTATTTAGGATTGTGATTGATGTTGTTTTTAAAAATAATTTTCATTCAGAAATGCATCAAAATAATATATTTTTATTTTTTAAAAATTATTTTTGTCATGGCTCATGGAAATGATATAAAATCATCATTTTTTTTCAATTTAAAATAAAAAATAAAAATAAAAATATTTTTTTTTATTTTTTATCAAAAATATTTTTCCAAACACATTTCTAAACATCCCCATAATAACATTCTACGGTGAGTATTGAATTTTATCACATGAGATGTTTGACACTTTTTTTTAAAATATCTTTTTTTTTAAATTAAAATTTTTTAATGTGTTTAAATTATTTTGATGACTATATCAAAAATATTTTTTTAAAATAAAAATTACTTTAATATATTTCTAAATAAAAAACAATATAAAACTACCTAATACACATGCCATTATAAGAGAGAGACCCTTAATTGCAAGTAGAAAAAGGAAGGGGGGCCCACCGAGATACTTACCTTTATACCTTTTGATTGGTTTAAATCGGGAAAGTAGTAGCAATCTGTGTCTTTTACGAGAGCAGACTCAAACGAAATGTGCTTGCCAAGCAAAAATGATAGCCTCGAATTATCTTACAATGAAGCTTCAAAAAACTCATCCCTGGCATTAACCCAGTCAAAGTAAGTTAGCCGTGGAGTTTGAAATTCAACGGAGTGAGCACATCAGCCCTGTCCAGGGCCAGCTCGCGAGAGAGTCTGACTATCCTAGAGAGAGAGAGAGAGATTAGTTATGAACAGTAACACCAGATTATTTTTGAGAAAAAATAAAAATTTTAAGTTTTTTTAAAATATTTTTGAAACGAAATATAAATAATTTGTATATTCCGATTCAAAACTCAAGTTATGGGTTGAATGAACCAATCCTGATCGATTTTATTTTTCTTCTTCAAATATTGACTCTAATAATACTTGTGAACGTTTAGCATTGTAGTTGTAATTATATTTGAATAAGTTTTAAAAATATATTTAGAAAATATGAAATTAATGTAGTGTCCATTAAAAATACACATGCTACTAACCTCTGGTTTTGATTATTTTTTTATTTATAAATAATATCTTTTTAATTTTAAGTATCATTTAATATTTTCTAAATATATTTGGTCTTGGTTTGCAAGTTGGGGAGGTGAAAGTTTTGTAATGGACCCTACTTTTACCACCCAGCACAATTGGTCTTCACTTGGTTTCCAAGCACCACTCACCTCTCTCTATTTCTCTCTTCAATATTTATCAAGCTCTATAATAAACAAATCAAAGCAAGAAGCTATTCGCTTCCCTGCTATTTCCCCATCTCCGCTCTTTCGCTCCTCCCGTGTCTTGTGTCCGAGCTTCTTTCCATCTCCTCTTATTTTTTATTCTGCTCACCAACGTAGACATCCAAATCCAGTCCCAGCCAATCACAGCCCGTACTTGTCCAAAAACAAATTGAAAAAACAAAAAACAAATTAGAAGTAATAAACAAACATGAAAGGGGAATACGTAGAACATCAGCAGTCGAAACAAGAAAATACTCCGACCATGTTCTCCAAACTCCACTCTCGTCATCAGCAACACCAACAGCATCAGCACCTTCCCTTCTCTCCACTCTTTCAATTTTCTCGGGAGTCCGAGGAGGAAGATACTCGGAGTACTGGTGCAGACGCCACACCCGCCACGCAGAAACAGAAACTCAGCGAGCCGAACATCAGTGGTGGCACTGACGGTGCTACTATTGAGGTGGTTCGTCGGCCCAGAGGCAGACCGCCTGGCTCTAAGAACAGACCCAAACCACCCGTTATTATTACCCGGGAACCTGAACCCTCAATGAGTCCTTACATTTTAGAGGTCCCTGGCGGGAACGACGTCGTTGAGGCTATATCCCGCTTCTGTCGGCGAAAAAACATGGGAATCTGCGCCCTCACGGGATCCGGCATGGTAGCTAACGTCACTCTGCGTCAGCCATCGACAACACCAGGAGCTACTGTTACGTTTCATGGAAGATTCGATATCTTGTCAATTTCGGCGACGTTTTTGCCTCAAACGGCATCCTATCTGGTGCCTAATAGTTTTACAATCTCGCTTGCGGGTCCACAAGGGCAGATCGTTGGAGGTATTGTAGCTGGAAGCTTGGTGGCGGCTGGTACTGTTTTTGTTGTTGCGGCGTCGATTAATAATCCGAGCTATCACCGGTTGCCGCTTGAGGAAGAAGGGAGGACTTCTGGGTCTGGAGATGGCGGGGAAGGGCAGTCACCGGCTGTGTCTGGTGCAGGTGGTGGAGAAAGTGGACGCGCGGCGAGTGGAGGTGGTGGAGGGGAGTCTTGCGGGATGGCCATGTATAATTGTCACATGCCTAATGATGTCATTTGGGCACCCGCTGCGAGGCCACCGCAGCCGCCTCCTTATTAAGATGAATTATCGGCGGAGAGGACCAACCGACCAACCAAAATTTAATTTTAGCTTTCTAGGAAGTTTGCTTTTGAAGCATAACTTTTTTTCTCTTTTATTTATTTTTCCAGTTCATCTCTATTTATGTTAATCATGCTGTTAATTAAAAAAATTAGTTTCATGGAGATAAAAGAGGAGCAGTGCTCCCAGTTGCCTTAACTCTCCTTTGTTATTGGCCTCTTTTGTTTTATTAGATTTAGTTTTAGTCTAACACTAATTTGGTAGTATCTTCTTTGCTGATCTCGATAACTGGAAAGAAAGTGCATAGAAAGGGGTGGGCGGTGTTTTTTGATACAGGATGGAAGCGACTGTGAAAGCGCCATACATGACAGAATCAGTAATTTCCGTCAGTCTGTAATTCTGCTGGATTTTTAAATGGTAGGGGACTTAAATGGGAGAGTGATGGCATATTTGCTTTGGAGTTTGAGATGGTGAAAGCCAATTTATCTCTGCGATCTGCTCTGCCTGCATGATACGGGCGAGCTGATTGATTTCTGCTCGAAAGAAACTGCACCACTGGGCAAAAGATAAGGGCTCTGCGGTGGATTCTTGATTGAGATTATCTTAGCTCAGCCTAGCTTCTTGACTGGGGTAAAGCGTATGGCAGTGTAGAACGTGGCGGGGGTTATGTTTTGCCAGTTTTCTTTTCAGTGTATCCACACACAGATACAGCGAGGGTGGTGAGAGAAGGGACGTGCTTTTATTCAATACCCCTTCTTGAAAGCTCTCCTCCATGGCCCACTTTTATTTCTATCTTTTCCATTTATCCTCTGATCCATCTGTACTTTGTTTTGTCTCTTTCCCTTTGCTGGCGTTGTTCGACGAGAAAAAGAACGAACACGTAATGAAAGCAAAGATGATAAGGGTCGCCCCTCCAATCTCTCCCCCATTTTGATGCCCTATCCCACCAAAAGACAACTGTGCCTCAACTTTTAGCCCAGAATGGCCATGTATTAATTGAAGAGCGAGCGATGGACATGTAGGACAGCACACTATTTATTTCAAGTCGTCTGCAAAACTTGGACCTTTTTCACCAGTAAGGCGATCGTCATCACAGCTCAGCTCGCTATTGTGGTGGGATTTTACCTCAAATTATGCCGTCATTTACCGTGATTAGATTTAATTATATGACCATTTGTGTTTTGATAAATCAACTGGGATTAAAATTAGGTTAGAGAGGAGATGTTTTAGTCTGGAATCTGCAAACTACTATGACGATTTGCAGTTAGCGACTGTCTTGACTCGTGGTGCTGAGAAATAATTGGAGGTGCTGAACAATTTGGGTAAATAGTTTTATTCTTCTGGGAAGAGAAATTGTTCCCCGATCAAGATGGATTCTTCTTTCGGAATCAATGTCTGCGGCGCAATGACTTGGATTTGCATGCTCGAAATGCAAATGCCATTGCCTTCTCTAATTGTTAGTTTAGATGTGATGTAATTTTGCTATTTTCATTTGGAGGCTCCCCCCTTCTTATTCAAAACTACACTTTACAGAAACGACGTTCAAATATTTATATGGAAAATTGCCTAATTTGACATTTAAATTTCAATGATCAGGAGAGTGTTTAGCTATGAACTTCGTTTCCTCGATTCTCAAAATACAAAACAAAAACCCTCTAGCAAGCTATAGGTCTAGTTAAACTACAGATGTTAATCTGCTCAGATTTCTGGTTCGTCTCCCTTCTCGATGAAAACAGGTAGACTATTTGATATGATGTTGGTTGTTGCAGGAAAATATTTTAGGGTTTCAAATCTGAAATCTTTATTTGAAGATCCTGAATTTCAATGTCGAGAAAAATGAAAGAAAAGTATACGATAGGGGGCTCGATAGTTTCGTAACTAATGCATAGTAAATTATTAAATATTAATGCGTTTGTAAGAAGAAAAAAAAAACTTGCCTTTGCTTTTATTTGGAGAGATGATAAATAAGAATATAAGATGTTTTTTTACAGCTATTTGGAGGGGGGGGATGGCCTTTCTTGTCGACTATGATTTAATTGAACGAGCCTTGTTTGTGTAAAGTAAACGTGGCTTTTATGTATTGTCGATGAATCCTTGTTCTTAGCATCATCTTGTGACACACCTTTTCATTTAAACTATCCTTCAGGATCTAATTCCTTGGAAAAATCAATTCCCATTTGAGATATATATATTAATGTTGCAATTCTTTTCTAATCAGCAGTTTTAGGGTTCAAACTATAATATTTTATTAAATGCACTGACTTGGTTTTTCTTCGATCTAGCTCGAAATGTCCAAGGTTGCAAAAGGAGGGCTTGAGCTCTAGGGTGCGTAAGAATGACCTATTGTCTTCTTCTTAAACTTGATGATTAAAAGTACTATTAGTTAGATGAATTTGGATATCAACCTAGATTAAATAAATAAATATAAAAAAAACGTAAAGTCGACAATATATGGATTGTCAAATGTGGTGATAATACACAAACAAAAACCCGACAGAAAAGGAAGGAGTGTCAGCAATGGACAACAGGAGACATTAATTATGAGATATAATCAACTACCAAGATTGCAAGGTAAGAAAGAAAGAAGAAGACTGTTTCTCGAAACAGGCCAGCTAAAATCCAGAAGTGACTGATCCGTCATATGAACCCACATCGAAGATCGCTCACTGTTTAGATAGCAAGTTGAAGAAACATGGTGCTGGATATGATGATTTTCGTCTCAATGTTTGAATTGAACGTGTGCGAGATGTTTGAAGTCAACAAAAATGGCGCCTTGCCTTGATGATTTTATATACTGTCCACCATCTCCTGCAAATGGGCACCTTAGCTCCTTCCTTTTCTTCTTCTTTTTTCCAGACCCGTTCATACCGAGAATGGATGTGTTTGAACCATAAATTATCGCCTGATATTTGGGTACTAGTTAGCTTTCGACGAGCTATGCCAGCTTACATAAAAACAAATAAAAAAATGGGTCAATTAAATCAACTCTCTCTATCTATGTGTGTGGGGTCCGGTGATAAAGAGTGGTTTGTATTCCAGGTCTCGGATTCAAATAAAAAATATTTATTTTAAAAAATCTAAGATATCTAGAATCTTATTTACTTAATCTGAACCCACAAAGAGTATCTAAGACATTAGGGAATGTATATGCATGTATGTATGTTTGTGTATTAACTAAAAATCCAAATTATTTCATAACATTAAGCAGCGAATTGTAGTAGAAAATAGTTGACTTGTAACCGGTCGAGAAATCCATATTTTCCACTCTATATATAACTCACTCTTGTTTAGCTAAGAATATTGCTTTCACCAATATATATATATATATATATATATATATATAATAAAACTAAACCATCATTTGTCCAAATAATAAGGCGTGTAGTTTCGATATCGACCAACTGAATATATTTCTTCAAAATTGAAAATTCATCTCAACCATCACTCTTCTTCGCTACTCGAGTTCTATTATCGACTCTCCTTTTTATTTCAATTGATAAGCTCTTGCTTATTGATTAAAATAAAAATATAAGCTCTCAATCGAGTAAATGTATAGCATAAGTTTTTTTAACAAGTGAAAGAAAATACAGGATGTAAATAATTCTATTCTCTTTATGGATTCTAAACTTCTGATCCGCATCAATATAAAAACACTGAAGTTTCTTGACATGTAAACACCACGCCAAGAAATCAATGTCTGTCTGTTGCTGCTTTGCTCGACATCTCCGGCACACAAGGGATTCTGTGGTGCGGCGGCGGACTTTTTTGTTTTATTTTCATGCATGCTTGTGCTATTAGTTATTACCGTCTCACAGCTCAGGCAAAACCTGTTCTCTTCCAGAAACTGCGGCTAGTTAAAAAGAGCTGGTTTAAAAGGGCTCTCAAGCAGAGCAAAATTAAATAAATGGGTGAAAGAAAGTGGCAAGATTTCAAACGGGGGGGGGAGCCAGTCACTTCATCATCCGCAAACTTTTCTTTTTTTCAAGGGGCTAGCTATCGGTAGACTCCTAGCTAAACAGAGTCTGTGTTATTAATTAAGACTCGAAACAAGATAAAACAAGGCAAGCCAGTTAATTTTGTCATCTTGTGGGGGTATGCTATAGAAAATGACAAACAATCCAAAGATGAACATCGAATTCTTCTGGGAGTCTTAATAGGCAGGCTAGAAACATCACAGAAGGCAGGCAAATGCATTGCATCTGTAAAATCTACTTTCTCGTGGACTTGATACAGTCACACCTGGCTGCATCTTGTCGGCAAAGGAGATACGCTATCTGTGCACCGTCTTCCTTTTTATTTGCTTTGCTTTTCACTCAAGTAAACCGCCGAGAGGAGTCAATTTGCAGGGGCGTGGACATCATGAAGGAAAATTTGGAATTTTACGTTTGTTATTCATTTACAGACACGTGGAAGCAAGAATTATTTATATTTGAACGAGAAGCGCGGTCTGCCGAGCTTTTTTTATACAGCAAATTGATTAATTATTGTACGTGTTTTTAGTTTTTAGTGATTTGTAAAATATTTAATTGTTAAAATTATAATAGATGAAATTCATTAAAGACAAGTTATCTGTTTTCTACATTAAATTTATTAAATATTGATATTGTTTTAATTGTTTGGATAATTATTTAATTGACATATCACATATTTATAATCGGTAAAATTCATTAAAAACGAGTTATGTGTTTTTTGCAGCTATCTAGTTGATGTTTGGGCATGTTTTTACTGTTTGGTCAGTTATTTCATAGGTAAATAGTAAAATTATAATCGATTAAATTTAGCATAGAGGAGTGATTTGTTTTCTTTAACAAACAATTTGATTGTTGATTGTGTTTTAACTGATTGTGTAATAATTTAATTGGTATATAGCAAAATTGTCATTAATAAAATTTATTAAAAAATTAGTTATTTGTTGTCTGCAACATACTCGATTGATTGTTGGACTTGTTTTAACTTCAACAAATTACTTAATTTTTAGATAGCTTGCAAAATTGCAACTGATAAAATTTATTAAAGATTAGTTAATTGTTTTTTGTAGTTAATTGATTTATTGTTGTGCTTGTTTTAATTGTTTGGTGATTTATTTAATTGATAGATAGCATAAATTTAATGTTAAATTTTATTAGAGTTATTTGCATTTTTCAGCAAGTTAATTGCTTGTTGAGCGTGTTTTAATTATTTTGATAATTATTTAATCAGTAAATGGTATAATTGCAATTAATTAAATTCACTAAAAAAGAATTATTTGTTTCATCATTTAATTGGTAGGTAGCAAAACTGCAATCAATACCTTGAAACTAGTTAATTAGTCATGATACTATAAGAAATAATTAAACAATGTCTTAATAGTCGTTTGCTCATACATTATTTATGATGAATATATTAATTATTATGTTTTCACAATATTTTTGGAAAAAAACAATTATATTTTAGCTTTTAAATATATCTTCAATTATTAATTTGATTGCATGTGTGTATGTTAGTTTGTATGTTTGGTAAAACAATTTGTTTTTAAGGAAAAAACAAAATAGATTAAAAAAAAACACTACAAGTCATCTAATATGATAGATAGCACATTGTATGACGGGTTACAACTCAGATTCTGGTCGCCACGATAGTGGCTAGAAAATGGGGAGATGAGTTTTTTGGGTTGAAAATCCAATTCTCAACCTATAAACACCCGTCACAAAAAAAATCAATAAATCAATGTTAAATATAATAATCTTATTATAAAAATGATAAATAACATTGTGAATAATTTGGGGTGAACATTTCTAATAAATTAAATTAAATTTTAGATGAGATAGAATAATTACTTGGTGTGCAAAATGTCAACCAATAATGAATTGTGTAAATTCATTAGTCTGGTAAAATAATTATTTAAATATTTTTTATATAGATTAAAATGAAAATACTTATATAATAATAACAACAACAACAATGGTGATGGTAATGATAGTAGATTTGAATTATAAATAAAATAATGTAAGATTTTTAACTGCTAGAAAATATTGATGATTGAAAAATAAATGGTTACTGTTGACGTGGGGATATATTTATACGTGGTTATTATAAACCGCAAATATGGTAGCTGTGATTTCCATGATTGAAATCAGCTATAATGTGAGAAGCCCAGAGTGGGGATAACTTAATGTGTACAAAGAAGAAGATTGTGCTGGAGAGAATTCTACACCTGCAATTGAAAGTATTAATTTTCCTTTTGAATTCTTTTTTTAAGCGTTTTCTTTTCTGTAGACTTGTATTAAGCAAATAAAATATTGGCTATTCCAGGTTATTACATGATAATTATAAGTTCTTTTCAAATAAAAAAAATACCTCTGAATGTCATTTAATTGGCAAATAAAAAGATTAAAATTGTATTGAAAAGATAGGGAAAATACCTTTAAAACACTATAAAAAACCCCTACACCACCTACAAAACTCAAAGAAACACCTAAAAACAAGACCAATTGAAAACAAAATTAAAATACTTTTTTAGGGATGATTGATGAAAAAATCAGCTCCCATCAAACTCCTCTCACATCAAGTGTAGTTCTTTTGACACCAAAAACAAATTTTGTTGCTGAAAGTGGATAAACCAATAATTTTCTTTTGCCTTGCTATTTCAGGTGGTTTTCTTTCCTTTCTCAATGTCATTGACTTGAAATAAACAAAATTAATTTTTGAATCAAAATAAGAATTGTCAATAATTTGGGGTTAGACATGTTTTCTTCATGTTTTATATTTTAGTTCTCTACCTTTTAATTTGCTGTGTTCACCATAATTTAAAATCTAATTTTATTCAATGCAACAGAGAGATTCGATTGAAAGAGAAGAAAAATGAAAAAAAAACGATATAAATAATAAACTTCATATAAACAGTAAATCTCCGTAAACTTTTCAAAGTTTTTTTAGTTCCATAAGGTTATTAGGTAATGTACAGTAAATCTCCGTAATGTACAGTTCACTACATATCATGTTTCCAGTTAGTCATCAGGGTTAATTCCAAGTAGGCAATTCATGAAGAATTGAAGGTACGAGATAATTTTACATTTCAATGTCTTCTTGATTTTTTTGGATGCCAGGGAGCCTATGTCCTCACCCCTCAGAAAATGTATTTTATGAGTCTAGGTGAACGAATAAAATTTCGGTTATTTTATATTCTTTCAAGGGAATGCACGTCTTAATTCGAACTCGAACTCTACTGTACAGTTCATAAAAAATTTGTCATCACACTATGCCGCTTGAGAACAATGACTTCTTGAGAATACAATTTTTTTTAATAAAAAAGTGTATTATATCTAACATTAATTCAAACATTATAGATTGATTTATGGATTTTAAAAGTACATCTCTCTTCAATTCCAAAAGCATTTACCCCTCTTTATTAGTTTCACCAAAATCTAAAGTTGTGCAAGTTGCCCTGCACATGAATTGGTTTCATAAAATGATTTTGAATCCCATCCACATCCAATGACAGAGAGAAAAAAAGAAGTCCAACAAGTGTTTTAAGAGATAAAAACTTATCTGAGAATTACTTGGAAATAATTTTTAAAATATTTTAAATTAGATTTTTTAATATTTTCATTGTGGTATATCAAATCGTGTTTTTTTTTAAAATAAAGCAATATTATTTCTTCTGGCTTGAATATTTCTTCTGTCCACCAGCAGCACATCTTTTCGAAGTTGAAAAAAACAAAAAATGACACCCCAAATTCTCCTCCCGCAATGTGAAAAATTAAAAATCAGACAGCATGGGTCTACATGCAGGGTTCGGATGCAAATTGACAACGCAGACTCCACTTGAGACAAGAGGTTGACGTGTCCGCCCATGATACACGGCCCTTTGATCTTGAAGTTGAATCTTCGGTGAAGTAGCGAGCTATTATTTTGTTTTATTTTATTTTTCTAAAATAGCACGATGTCTAAAAACATATTCAAGACAGCACATCTGGAATTTTATTTCTTGAAATAGAATATTTCGTGAGTATGCATACTAGGGACGTCGAAGTCTCGCGTGTGACCTAATTGGTTTTTTATAGTTGATGCCTATCATACACGTGTCAGCATGCCTAATTTGTTTATCTTGGTGCATGCGATGCATACGTTGGAAGATTAATTTCTCCGTGTTTGGTGAACGAGTAGGTGAGCAAGTCATCGTTTTTCGATTGAACATGTGACTCATTGTTAATTTCAAATTTAATTTTATTTAGTGTTGGTTTGAGTTTTTATTTATGTAGAATTGTTTTAAAATTATTGTTTTTTAATTTTTTAAAATTATTTTTTGATATTATTACATGAAAAATAATTTAAAAACATTATTTTTTTTTATAATTTAAAGTAAAAATATATTTGTTTTAAAAGTACTTTTAAAAAGTAATGTCAAATACCTTCTAAAATCGATAGGGACATAGTTTCTTGTTCAAATCAAAAGTATTCTTTGAGAGTGTGGTTGGATTTTTTTTTAAAAAATGTTTTTTTCGCTTAGTAATGTATTAAAATGATGTTTTTTTTTTTTTATTTTTTTAAAATTATTTTTGATATTGACAAATGAAAATAATCTTAAAACATAAAAAATATTTAATTTCAAAGTAAAAAATATAAAAAAACAATTTTTTTTCTAAAACATTTTTGAAACTGGTGCCAAATAGCTCTTAGTATTGAATGATTTATCTTATTAATATTTTAAAATAGATATTGAAATATTGTCGTACGAGCTCTAAAATGTCTCCAATGTCTTTCTCCATGCTTTTTATTCTTAGCTTCGTTCTCTTTTACATTTTTTTTTCCCCCTTGACAGGGTCACGCAAGTTGCACTTACGTGTCTAAACAGATGGCGTAGGTGAGAGCTGCTTCCCTCGTGAAGCTATCATGCCATTTTGAAAAAAAATAAAATTCAACGACATGTATTTTCTTAACCTTGATGCTATTTTTGTAAGAACTCGGAAACGACTTGCAGTGGCCTGGCAAGTGGGCAAAATCGATGGAATAACAGATCAACATTTCACTCGTTTTTTTACCAGTCATTATCGGTATGATCTATGATGAGCCATAATTAAAAGAAAACGAAGGAGAAAATTGAAAACCAATGAGGTAGGGGTATTCTACTCCAGTTCTACGGGGTTCTCGCAAGGGACGAAATCTTCTAGTGCAGGAAGTTTGGTGGAGCGGTGGGTGAGCCAGTGTTCCTACCCCACGTGGTTGTCTTTTCCTTCTGTCAATTGTCTTGCAAGTTCGATACTGTTCTTGTCTTTTGACTTCCTCTCGACGTCGTGTTTGGTGCTGATGGGAATGGGATGATCTGGGGTATTCAGTGTGATCGAAAAATATTTTTTAAAAAAAAATTAAAAAAATATTTTTTATTTTTTTTAAATTAAATTATTTTTGATGTTTTTAAATTATTTTAATATACTAATATTAAAAAAAATAATTGTTTAAAGATAAAAAATATTATTTTAATATATTTATAAATAAAAAATATTTTTAAATTACATACAGCACAAGTCATTGCTTCCTCTTATTCACAGATATTTAGCAGCTCAGTTTTGTTAAAAAGAGGAAAAGGGAACTCTATTAACTCAATCCCTATACGGCGACAGGACTGCAAGGGAGATTTTTTTATGATAAAAAGTAGATATCAGATTGTTTTTCAAAAAGGTTCTTTCGTCTTAAAAACCATCATTTTTAGGTTTGTGTTGAAATAAAGCTAAAATACCATTCAATATCAAAAAACTATAAAAATAAAGATATTGTCAATGACAGGAACTCTTAAACAAAAAGCATGACTGAAAGCCATTCAAGATAAAATAATATTAAATAAAAAGAAATATTGACCAAAGAAAAATAAATAAATTTAAACCCAGGTATGCACAAATCCAAATCATACCAAGCGAAAAATGAGAAGAATGAGTACTCATCATGAGATAGAAAAAAATATCCATTAGAAATAAGAAATAAAAGAAGGCAAACATATTAATAATAATAAAAAATCATATGAAGCACTGCTTGGTGTCGTATATCAGAGAAAAACGTGAATTTAAGGAGTTGCTTTCTAATACTAAAAAGCTCACAAAAGACTTTAGCCTGTTTGAGGGGTGGGCTCAAACAATCCCAGTAATTCCATATTAGAGTGGGCTCAGGCCCAGACTGTTTTTCATCAGCTGGGCTTCCTGAAAACATTCTGGAAGAAACTTAATGCATGAAAAGAAATTCAACCGCATTCATATCGACAAAGAAGCATTTATAATGCAATATCTACCTGATCATTTTCATATTTGTTTTCTTGTAAACAACTATCTGGGGTTCAAAAACCCTTTTGGGACAACGTTTGGAAAACGTCCCCTGCACTATACACTTTGAGGACTTCCCGCAAAGGAATTTGACAAAATGGTGACGGCCGATCTACTTTAAACAAAGCCAACTACAAGATTACATACAGCCCCTCCTTCCCAACTCTTATTTACCCCTTTTAACTTAATAACTCGTCATAAAATGCTTAGTTAGTCTGTTCTTTCGCTTACTGATCTTCTCAAGGATACCCCCGGATTTTACACCATTTAAAGGGTTTACTGATCTTAATTTTGTCGACACCTTATCCCTACAGCAATTACTACTAGCTAACTTTCTACACTGTTCAGTCGTGTTAGGATGCAAAAACTTTTTACCCCCTTACCTTTCCAGATCCACCAGCTTCCTGCCCCCGCTTGGTATTCTGTCCCAAAGATCAGGGCCCCCCAATCCTTGAATCTGCACGCAAATCATTCTGGTTCTTGTCGGCATGGGGTGAATACCTTTGAGAAACAAAGGGGAGGAAGATGAAGAAGTGTCTGAATCAGATGTGTTCCTCCAAGAGTTCCAACTTCCAAAAATTTAATCAGAAAGATCATCAGTACTTGTAGAATCACGGGTGCTGCTGTCGGTACTGCAGGAACCTTCATCAGAATTGCCACTGGCAAAAGAGAAATTGTCACTTGATGAGTCCTCTTCTGAAATCCTCAGAAGCCGGTGGGACTTCAAATAGAAAGATTCACCATTGGCCAAAGTGTCTGAAGGAATTGAATCCGGATGCAATTGGACAACACTGGATTGCATAGACATGGATCTTGAATTCAATGCAGTGTTTGTTGCCTTGATATTGGAGGGACTGCATTTATTTTTTGGATCAGAAGATATTATTCCACTCCTTAACAATCTTGGGGCTCTCGGTGAGCACCTGCAAAAATTTATTTGAGTCAAACACCACCACAAAAGAGCATTGAGGAAATCTCAATCTTCATAGAACTAATCTCCAGAGATCAATCACCTTGCATAAAGAAGCATGTAAGCGCCTTTTGATAAAACCTTTTCAAGTTCCACAGCTGTAACCTAACCAATAATTGTCAAAAAGGAGTTATAGAAAACAGCAGGTGCACAAACACACAGGGATGTGTTCTATCCATAAAAAAAATATAAAAGATGCATTGCAGAAAGGTGTTAACACTGAAACAGTGCGGGAAACCCTAAGAAGAACTTGGGACCCAGATACCAATAGGTCTTACAATGAAAAGACGTCCAGACCCAAAGCAAACAATAGCCTTCAAAATACTGCAATAATGAAAACAATTTTTTTTTCTTTATAGTTTGCTATCTCACAGACATGGGCTAAACGTAGGTTTGTCTCTGATATTCAAGGATTTGACTTCTTTACAGAGATAAACAATACAAACAACACACAGGCTTGGCCATCTAAAAAAACGAATTAATCAGATAATATTTGCAAATACAACAGAAAATGTAAGGTTCCTTAACTAAAGCACAGAGCAACAGAGCCCAAATTTTTCTTGTCACCAATGGCTGACAATTAAAAATAAATTATTTTAGTTTATCTAAGAGAGATGGAGATGTCAGGGCAAAGTCAACATACCCAAGGGCCAAAGTGAAGAGATTGTCACAACTAGAAGGTAATCAAGTACAAACAACCAGGAGGAAAACACATCAAATGACCAAATAAACTTGCTTTTCAAATTAAGATAGAGAACATACTGTGCTGTCATCAATTTCGAACCACTTGTTCTGGAAGTTTTTGACATAGCACACGTAGTGACCAGAAAATGCAGCATTCATGACATCCAAGTGAACGATCACTCCATAAAGCCTATATATGGGTGATTTATCACTAGTTCCACTCATATATGGTGCCAAGTCCAGGATCTCTGGGAACCGAATAGATTTGTTGAGCTTTCCAAATTTACCAGACTGTAAAATCAAGCACAGTGAGGACAGAAATAAGGATTTGCCTGTAACAGTGGATAAAAAATACCATCTTTGATCTCAAGATCTACCTGAAAGCGCTTCAATGCAATTGTAAGGACATTAGGAGCCTCCAATATTGTCAACTTTTTCTTAGCCTTCTCATAAGATCTGCATCTGAATAGAATGATGATGGTAAACAAACTCTGAATGCTCAAAGCCAACAACTCCAACAAAAGAGAAGATTTGATATGAACTACAATTAATAGAAAAGTCAGATCATGATATTTCCTTGGAAGTAAAAACCGGTAGAGCAATAGTCAAACAGCATAACACAACACAACACGGCTCAGTATGTTTTCAGTTGCAGACTGTTTGGTATAGCAAGTCAAATATAAAATCATTATTAAACTATTTAAGGTTGGAATAACTTGGTCAAGTTCAGTTTGCAATGTCTCACTGCAGTATAGAAATTGGTACTATAAGTCACCAAAAGAATGGACACATTTGAAACAATATTCTCAAGAGCTTAATCAGAAAAGAAAATTGACAGACCTGCCACACTGGTACTTGTTGTCACCATCTAGAATCTCAGTACCCGTGAATTGTCTAAGTGCATCTTCAAGCTTCCCTATATCCCCCTCTATTTCAACAGTAAGATCCATAATTCTTTCCTGCCACTCTGACTTGTAATGGCACTTCATGCATTGAATCTGCAAAGTTTGTATGCATGATCTAAATTATTGAACCCTTCTCAAAAAAGAACCTAAATGCAAATGAGTGTTATGGGAAAGAAAGGAAATAATAAGAAAATTGATTTGCATCAAGTCTTTGAGTGTCATTTAACTCCAGAAGAAATTACCTTTGAGCGAAGGTAGCCTCCAAATGTAAGGCCTAGGAGAGTGGTTTCTTCTTCAAAGGAGTCTAATGCATTCACCCCAGCTTCCTTAAGGCAAACAGAATGCATTGCATCAATTGTATACCTGTTTGTTGTTCATATATTCTCTATCAAGAAATTCTCCACAAGCTGAGATCATAAAAAAACATGCAAATTGCTTTTTTTCATTGATCACAGAGCAAAGAAACCAGCTCACCTCAGGAATTCATGTGCATCTTCTTCTCTCCCATTACCAAGCTGGCTCCCAATATTTTGTAATTGGGATAGTATGCCAACAGGAGATAGCGGAGATTTCCCTTCCTTTGCCTTTAAAATTAAATTTTCAAACTCACAAGATAAGCACCGTTCTTTATTAACACCTGACATGGAAAAGAATAGCCTTAGCTAATATTGAAAAGGTTGCAAACCATGTTATTGAAAAATGCATGCTCAAACTGATAAGTTGACCATGATGAGAAAACATACAGGCTTTAGAGTGGAGCCCTTGCGCAAAATAAGAAGTCAAAGGAGGAGTGAATGCCAAACATTGTAGAGCAGCATTAGCATAGCAGCTGCAGAAATGGAACACAGGATATGTTATCTACAACTTGGGGGTAGTTTATGTAATGCTGGCATAAAAGTAGAGAGGATGCATTCAGATAGCCACTAGCATAATTAGCATCAAGGCAACTGCACGAGGTATTAATATTGCAAAATAAGGGATAAAGAAGCAATTTTAATTACAATGGATTGTAAGAATACACAATTCTGTTACTTCAATCTGCTTTCCCTACAAAAGAAACATGTCATGTACCTGTTTCCACAATTGATAAGGCCACAGGGTCTCATTTCCACCTTATTCGACGTGTATAACCTTACAAATAAATTGTATGGGAAAAGGCCCTGAAAAGCCAAAAAATAAACTCATGGATATTTTTTTCATCTCGAGAAAAATAAAATGTTAGAGATGTAAACAAGAATCAATATATAAACCCAAACCTTATTACTATATCCTCCACTTTTAGGCCCTCTGAATTGGTCAACAACTTTCCACACTGATGACTTCAATCCATTAATAGAACTTGGAGAATAGCTAGCCATCTGAGAAGAAGCAGCTCCTGGTTCAACATTTCCAACTTTTCCTCCAAGTTTCACACTTGAAACTGAACGCCCACCAGCACTAGAAGTCAAATGGGTTTCCGAAGCACTAGATGATAATCTGGATTTCGATAGATGTGAAGTACCAAAAATGTCACCGGCAGCAACATTTGACCTTTCAGATCTCAAAGCTTGAGATCTGCATACTTTCGAAGCACTTGAATCTAATTTAACTTCAGAACTGAAAGAACCATGTGCATGAGGAGAGGACGATGATACAGATTTACTCTCAAAGGAAACATTTGAACCTCCATTAGAGTTATTATCAACAAGATTGGATCTCTTGACTTTTAGAGCATCAACACCATTCTTTTCTGATGAAATAGCTCCATCAGCAGGCCTAACCCCAGGAACAGAAGGGAGTGAATCATCTGGTATGATGTTGTTCACCTTTAAGCCTTTTGCATCCGAGGTGGGAGCATCACTTCCAGATAGACTACACTTGAAAAGTAGGGATGATTTATCATTAGATGACTTGCTGTTACCAGGGCCATTGAAATTTGATGGAGCAGATCCATCCCCACCATCACTGCTGGATCCGACAGAATCCAGAGTTCTCCCCCAGAAACCAGAAGAAACCTTTGCTGGTTTTGTGATTGTTTCATCATTCCTGGCACTGACTTTATGGCTTGAAAAACTAGATGAGCATTGACTCTCCCTGTCATATCCATGAGGTTTCACTCTGATTTGATTTACTCAGTTTATTAAAAGTATCTATAGAATCAACCAAAGTAGCAAACTTCAGAGATGATGGCTTGGTCGTATCCACCTCGTTCAGACTGGACTCCAGCGTATCAGGGGCAATATCAGCTGGTGTTTGTCTTTCTGATCCCTCTGTTTCATTTGAACTAATACTCTCACTTACCGAAACACTGTCAGATGATTCCCCATTTGAATGAGCAGAGAATCCAAAAAATGGAGAGCCAGTAGGGAGTGGAAAATCCAGAAAATGAGGTGCCTGGTGATTCAGATATAGAATCTGCTCCCTCTGTGTCTAAAACAGAATCAACTATAATATCATCATCCTTTAAGAGTGAAACTCCAGGAGAGCAACTGGAATCAGACACCGCAGAGAATGTTTCAATTGGTCTTTTCTCATATCTGCCATCATAAATATCATGTTGGCCTTGTTTTGCTGCCCTTTGGCCAGAATTGCCTCCATCATCATTAATGTGGTGTGCGGTGGGAGGAGGACAGCATTCTTCCTTGTGACCTTGTCGCCAGTGGATGATCTGACACTTACCAGAACTGAAACAAACCAAATTACAGCATAAATATACAAATAGAAAGATCAGAAGCCTACTTAAGGAAGGTGGAAAAAGAAAACAATAAAAACTATTATCACTAAATGAAAAGGCATTCTTATAGATTGTAGAGAAGAACATCACAAGTTGGCTAAACCTTGTTAGGTCCTTATAAAACATGTTTTGACAAAAGTTAGCAAACTAAATCACGCTAAATTGCAGGGTACTCCTGATTGTGCAAAACAACTTTTGTACAACTACATAACAGCGTAGTAGTAGATTTAGGATACTCCTGGTTATTTAAAAAAACCATTGTGTAATTACATAAGAGAATAATAGTGGAATAAAACACTATTCATTTCAAACAAGCATTTCACTGTAATCCATGTATACTGCCATCTTGCAATATTTGAGAATTGTACATGTAATTTGCATCAAAATTTCCCACTAATGCCTTGGCACAATTGAGCAAGTGAAAAGCATGAACTGCTGGCATACAATTTGAAAAAAACAAGAGTTATATATTGAATTTAATTTCATGTAATGATAAACATTAGATTGCAGTTTTCCAGTAGTGACTTGTATGTGTATAAAACCAGGTGTACAGGTCCTGATCTATAAGATACAGATTTCTAAAAATCCTTCAAGGATTGACACTCGCCACACTGTCTTCGTGACAAACTAAAATGTTTTCAGTTATTAATACAAGTTTTCTCCTTAGTTTCCTCTGTACTTAACAATGCTAATATATGAATGAAATGTTCATGTAACCCACGCAAAAACAAGAAACTAGCCAGTTCACATCTAGCATCTAACGAACGAACGAACGAAGATCTATGATTTAGTTAGCATTGCAGAGTTCCCTTCAACAATTAGCACCTAATTCCACAGTCCCCACCTCCCTGTTTAACTGGGAACAATGCGAAGCAAAAGAATCAGAGTCTTCTAAAAGTACACTATTAAACAGCTTCGCTTCCAAAACATCATTCAATTATAATCAACAATCAACTCTAGTTCACTTCATCACAAGCAAAAACAGCCACAAAAGACATAAATTTCATTGGAACCGAACCCAAATTCAACGCAATTAAGGACTAGAACACCAGATTAAAATCAAGTATTGAAACAAAATTAACATACCAATATCTAACAGCTTTACAGCGGGCACACCGTGTCGTGGTCGAGCAAAAACAAACAGCACACTGGTAATTATTTTTTAAAACCTGAACGGTGCCGTACGAAACCGTGGCCTCAAACTCGGCCCTAGCGGCTTCCTCTGCCGCTAAAACCATCAACCTCTTGATCTCCTCCTTTCTCGCAACCGCACCCAGCCATTTACACCTAATTACAAACCAACCCACCGGAATAACCACTACACAGAAAACAAGGACCACTAGGCTCGAAAACCCTAAATCCCCCTCGACATGCATTTATGAAAATGAGCAGGCATCCACCAAATTTCAAGATATTTAACCTCTTTATCTCGTACATGGATGGTGGTACTGTCTTCGTTGACGATTTTGCATCAGTAGATTGCTAGACGGGAACCGCTGGAGAGAAAAAAACGGTGACGGTTAAAAGAGGATTTGGTGAGCAAAAATTAATTTGACTGGGTTTTTCGATGTCGAGCTAGTGTGAAAGATTTGGGCTCTTCGATTTTCCTGTGGTTTTCGGACAATCTGATCGAGATTTTAGGGCTTCTTGTTATTGTTTGCTGTGATATGTGATATTCTTTTTTTTAAGCGTGGGGAATCAAGTGGATTTATAATTTATTTTAATTGTTTTGTCATAAAGAAATTTAATGGTTGAGAGAAAGGAATTTTGTTTTAAGGGGGCATTGAGATGCGTGAATTCTTTGCTCATCAAATATTCGGACCTCTGTGGCCTACCATGGTCTCCGTTCTAATATTATTTTTTTATATTTTTTTATTTTTATTTGAAATTATTTTTGTTAAAATATTAAAAAATAATGATTAAAAATTAAAAATATAATTTAACCGCGATAATACGGCTACTTTTCCTCCTCTCCAAGAGAAACATATTTTAAGGGGCTTCAAATAAGGAAAAGCCTATTATAAATCAGTCAAAAGACTCAAAACAACCATTTTTTTGTAAATTTTGTATTTTAATTTTATTTTATAAAAATAGTAGCAGCGGTAAAGGGTTCTGATAATTTTTATGTTCGGGTTTTTTGACTGAGAATTGTAAATTTGGTGACGTGGTAGTTATAGATTCATTAGTCAATGGATAGTCAGAGTAGGACGCATAGCTTCCACATTGCCTAACTCTTTCCTCGTCATTCCTTTCCAACTTGTTCTACGGGCAAACAGATCTGATGTGATCTTGATATATTTTTTTATATTTTTATAGTGTTTTGATTAAAAATAAATTTAAAAAATAAACATTAATTCCTTAAAAATAATGTTTGGGTGGTGATCTAGAAGTCAAAACAACTGTTCCGCAGAAATTATTATTTTTTTGATTTATTATTTTTTTTATTTTTTTGTTTTCACAGAAATTTAATGGTTGAGAGAGGAATTTTGTTTCAAGGGGGCATTGAGATTTGAGATGCGTGAATTCTTTAACAACTGTTCCACACCTGGAAAATTAGTGGTCCATGGAAAGGAAAAAAGAGAAAAAAAAACAGTGATTGGTGAGGTTTGAGGTTTGAACTTTGAACTTGGATGTCCGGAATTCAATTATAGCCGCGCCGCGAAAACAGAGATTTGCAAGATGAATGGTGTTTGAAACTGTTTTGTAAAAGAGTATGAAAAAAATTAGATTTTTATTTTTATTTTAAATTAGAAAATTTAAAAGTTCTTAGATTATTTTTCAAAAATATATTTTTTTTAAAAAAAATTATGTTATCACATTTCTAGAGATGATTAGCAAGGAAAAAATAAATGATTGTGGGTGAGATCTTGGTTGAGCATCCAAGAGTATAAAGATCTTTTCTCTGTTTTTATATTATAATCATGGCAACGTAAGCAAGTGTCAGTTAGGTATTCTTGGTAGATGGAGCTTATGAGAATTCAGAAGTGTTTTTTTTAAAATATAGTTTATTTTACTGTAAATAAAATTATTTTTAATGTCCTAAGGTTATTTTGATATATTAATATTAAAAATAATTTTAAAAATATTATTTTAATATATTTATATATGAAAAACAGTCACAATTATATTTTCAAACACCCTCGTAATATAAAACCCCTCGCAATGTATTGTTGACAAGTTTAATGAATGACGCGTGTCGACATTATCTTAAACACACCATTGCTTCATCTCAAACATCGTTTTATAGAGCACTGTTATTTTTAGTAAATATATATTTTACTATTATTTTTATTATATAATTCTCCCAATTCTGCCTTTCTTTTATTTTTCTAATACACACGTAAAAATTATCAAGTAAACTTCCTTTTATAATCATGATAAATTTTAATAAAGTGATTGTTTTTTCAAAAAAAATAAAAGAAACAAGATATATAAACAATGAAATGTAGTTTTGATTAAAGAAATAAATTTAGTTCTTCTCATTTCAAACCACTCAAATCTTGTTGGATATTTATTTTAATCATCATAAGTTTTTTATACAGCGAATCATGCACATGGCCAAGCAAAGTTTTTCTTTTTCTGTTTTTCTGGGTAAAATAGTCCATCTTGGGAATAAGAATATATGTGTGTGTATTTAATAAAAGACCCGGAGAGGGTTATGGTCAAATCACCAAAACTTGAGGTAGTATGTTTGAGCAACTCTAACACTGGAGCTGGACGAAGAGTCAAAGCCAAAAATTCCTTCATTTAGCTTTTTGAATCAAATTTTTGTCCTCCAATGCAAGTTGCATCTGAATAGCCAAAATGGCTATTGTCATAGTCAAAGAGCCAAAAAATAAAATAATATTTAATAATTGAAAAAATTCCCAGAAAAACACTGATTCCCTTCAAAATTCCTCTGTTGACATGATATATATATATATATATATATATATATATATATATATATATATATATATATATATAAATATATATTAGAAAATAATGTAACTATATCAAAAATATTTATTTTTGTTTTTATTTAAAAATACCTCAACAAGAGTAAAAAATTATATACAAAATTAATAATTATATTGTTGGAGAGTTTTTTTAAAATTATTATTTAATTATATAACCTATTCCTATTAATTGTATAATTTATTGCATAATTAAATTACATACAAAATAATTGCACTAGATTTAAAATAATATAAAAAGAAATGACACTCTAAAATAGCTTTTACTATTGAAGCACACATCAACAAAAAAAACCATATATATACTATTTAAAAAATTCATTTTAAAAATTTGACTCTTCAAAATAGTCCTCTCATTGGAGATGCTCTAACGTCAAGACATGCCGATAAAGTTATTACTGTAATTCACCAAAATTAATTAATTAAAGTTTTATTATAGTCAGCATAATTTAAAGAAAATTTACTTTGAAAGATGAAGGTGTGAGAATTGTGTTTGCCTTGGAAAATGGAGATTTTCAGGAACCCTCTTGGACGGGGCTAGAATACGATTTTATCGAATTTTGCAAGGTGCACGAACCGACCCTAAAGCATGGGAAAAATCTATAAAGTTCGAAGACTGGAAATCCGAGAGAAACTGCTTAGAACTTCAGGTTTGGAACAGGTGATGATTTATTTACCATAAGCCCATTGCAAAAAGGCCTTATTCGGCCCATAAGTTTACTAAGTACTGGAGAGCCGTCATCTTAAGATAATGCACGTCTCTCTGTCCCTCTGTCCGTCACTATCTAATTTTCACGTAAATTAATACAAAAAATAAACAAATCCACAGAAACATCTAGGACTCGGTTGTCAACTCGATCATCGAAAGGGGTAATTAGCAGCTGAGCTGAGGGAGCAAATCAATCCATCAAACCATGAGTGCAAACCTTGGATGCGTGATCGTAGCCGTTGATGGAAGCGAGGAGAGCATGTACGCCTTGAGATTTGCCCTCGATAACCTCAAGCTCCGATCTCCTGCTCCCGACTCCACCGAAACCCCTGGCTCCTTCGTCATCCTCCATGTCCAACCACCACCTTCTATCGCTGCTGGCCTTAATCCCGGTGCCATCCCTTTTGGCGGACCCAGTTAAGTACTGAAATCCTCTGTATTTTTTGAGTTCTAATTTCCGTTTCAGCTTAATTACTGATTGGTTTTTTTTTGAAATGATCAATTAAGGTGATTTGGAGGTGCCCGCGTTCACGGCGGCGATTGAAGCGCATCAGAGGAGGATCACGGAGGCGATTCTTGAACATGCATCGGAGATTTGCGGTGAAAAGAAAGTAACTTATTTTTTTTGGTCATGTCATTTCATGTCAGCTTCATGGGTTGCTATCTCTACTAATTCGTTTTGCTGTTCTGCTGAGAATTACGTCAGGTGAATGTGAAAATACAAGTGGTGATTGGGGATCCAAAGGAGAAGATATGTGAAGTTGCTGATAATCTACCTGCCGATTTGCTTGTGATGGGATCTCGTTCTTTTGGCCCTATTAAAAGGTAGCTAGTTCAGCTCGAGATTAATTTATTTGACAACAAGCATTTTGGAGTTCCAACAACTTTTTTCGTTCTATTGATATTGAAAATCAAACAAAGGTCTTTTAGGAATTCTAAGCGCACTCCTGGTGGTAATTTTGGCGGGACTGAGAGTTAGAGTTACGCATGGGCAATATTACTGATATGATTGCATTCAGTGCAGCCCGTTGTTTCTAGTAGGGAGTAGCAATTTCAATAACGGTTATTTTGGACAGAAAAGCTAAGGATTGCAAATGTGGGCTCTTTAATAATATTCATTTAACCAACCCTCAAATGATTTCTTTTTCCCAATAGATAGATATATGCACAAGGTTTCTTGCTACTTGCTGTCGAGTTACTTTCTTAGATGCCAGCTCCATTTACTTTATTCTCAATTCAATCATGCATTTGAAAATTCGGTAGACCTTCAAGCAACAAAGCTTGGCCAGTTTTTATTTTTGTTTCTTTTGTAAGAACATGATCTCATTAGCTAGACATAAAGGCATGACTGGCATGTCAATATGCTCCTAAAGAATGCTAAAATTGCTGGAGGTGTTTTGTTTGTGAGCAGGATGTTTCTGGGAAGTGTAAGCAATCACTGCACCAACCATGCACAATGCCCTGTCATAATAGTCAAGGGAAAGGACCCCTCATCATGAACTAAACGAGGTATGCTTCTCAATACTACATTGGAGTGATGGCAGCGCTTTGTGTCTTCAATCCTACGATACATTAATTTTTTGCACACTTTTCGATCTTGTAACAATTCATTTTGTATATTTTGTGTTAAACAATCCAAAGAAATAAAGAGAAATACAAAATATAAGAAATAAAGAAGCCAGTGTTTCATTGATACTGCATAATGCAATCAAAAAATACTCAAGAAATTAATCTAACCCAAGTATTTGTACCTTGTTCCCATATATGATTTCCTAATCGGTGGGCTGTTATATAGGATGCCTATGTTATTGCACAAATTATCATGCTAACAAGCAGCCTAGCTTGGACAAATATCGGGTGATTAAGTTTACTTATTTAATTAGCTAAAAGAAAGTCAAGGAAAACGAGAATACATGCAAATAGGTTTGTTCATCAGTTTTGATGGGCTCTTTTCCTAATCTTTGGCACGTTTACTGTTGCTTTCGACAGGGACCCCCAAATGTTTTTATAGAATAACACTGTTTCAGATTAAATTTTGCAGCAAGAATATGTTTTGAAAAACCATCTCTTGAATCTCGACTTCTACATTGGACATCACTACATCGAATTGTTTCCCATGCCATTTATAAATAGTCGGTTGCCTTTTTCCTTTAGCTCATATCCCCGGGTTATGTCTATTGCCAATCAAAATTTTTCATGCAGTGCCATTGCTATGCTTGACCACTACTGACCTATTGTTGGCTGCAGATTATTGTGAACGTGATTGGAAAGAATTTCAACCAGTGGCGCTGTCCTCCACTCTGTTCCATATATTTCGTGAGTGAATTTGGAGGGAAAGCTTGGTAGTACGGCACGGAGTCATTCATGCTTGCACTGTTGTTGGGTGTATACTAGCGTCCTGTTGTATAATCATTTGTATGAAAATGGCTTCGTTTTGTATTCTTTGACAGGCATTGTTTTATTGATTATAGTCTAGGAAATTGATTAATTTCCTCGACCGCGAGTGGATGCTTGAGTGCCAACTTCCCTGTACTTTCTACTTTCTAGTGGGGCTTTTTCATACGCTGTTATGCTCATGCGTGAACTGCGGCTTTTGCGTTGCATAATAAGATTTCCAAACCCCTCCCTCCTTTCTATCAAATAATTCGAGCTCAACAATCTTTCTCAATTCCAATTTCATGCTATCAAGCGAAAAATCCTTGTTGGTTGTGCAGTGGTACTTTGATTTTGTTTCAATATGCTCGTACAGTGCAGAATGGTTGCGCCGTTTCTGCTATAAATTTTCACGAATTTTGCTTATTGGTTTTAGAAAGGTGAAATCCTTTAAATGGGTCATCACAGCGACAAAATATTTGCTGGTGATCGGTGTGGCTAAGCCGAAAGACATACAAAAGTTGCTTGATTTCATAGCTTTGGCCATCAGTGATCATCCCTTCTATAATTTTGAAAGATTATTCCTTTTAGGTTACTAGAAAAAAAGAAGAGCTGACAAGTTTGGCAGCATTCTGCTCTGTCTACAAGCCGACAATTTTTCATTCGATTCAACGCATTTAAACAGGGAAGCCTCGTGAACTTGACGGGGACCCTCGTAAATCATCCAGGACTTGACAGGGGGAGTTGTCCTTGTCGATGTCCTCTTCTTCCTGTGTCATTTGCACTGCGTGGAAGATATTCCTTTGTACATGTGGGGCTTCCACCCGTTTTTCCTGAACTCGTAAAACTGCATCAGTTTCTCGTAGACGGGATAGACATTTTTTTCCAGGGAGATCGGATGTACCTTCATAAAAAAGGGTGGCAGAGAGTTTCAAAAAATGTTTTCTAATCAGGGTAGCAGATCGAGACTCAAATTATCATCAAATGATGTTAAAGTAGCACAGAAGGAAAGGTTTCTGGAAATATTAAACGCGTTTCGACACGAAAAAATAACAAATAAGAGACGAAAGACCGTACAGGAATAGAGGAATCTCTAACATGCAGGGCTCTATCACACTGACATGAATAGGAACCTCTAAATAAATCATGGCATTTTACTCTGTTTAACCTCTAAATACATTGATGAGGTCCACATAAAACCCCACAAGGCAAGTTTGTTTTAGACAGATGGGTGTACGGTAAATTGAGACTGATGGACTGATTTGATGAATACTTGCAAAACAAGTTTCAGGCCGTTTTTGAAGGGTTTTTTTTTTATGTTTAAGTGATTAATATGATGAAGAAAAAAAAGGCTCAAAAACTATACATAACTAGCAAATTGCCCGCGCGTTGCCGCGGGTTTTTTTTTTGTATATAATTTACAATTTTGAGTTGAGTTTGTAACGTAAGCATAGATTACATCTTTTATAATATAGGTATTGCGTCATAAACGATCACAAAAGAGCGTACACTAACATTGGAAAAAAGAGCAAAATATTTGAATAACAAAAAAATAAACTTACTTAAATCATTATTGTGCAGATAATAAAAGTATAAAAATCAATTAATAGAAAGAGCAAAAAAGAGAAAACAAAAGGGAAAAGGAAGTAATATTAATTTAAAATATTATAACAATAGGAACATCGGAGTCTTAACATTTAAAATTATTATTGCCGCTAGAATAAAAACAACAAAAATTATTAAATTATACCGAGGGGAAAAAATAGAAAGCATGAAAAAAACAGCAAGCAAGAAAAACCAATTAAAAAATAATTATTATTATCATTATTATTATTATTATTATTATGAAAGAATAAATAATTACTATCATTATAATAATAGAATACATAATAACTATTATTATAATATTAATAATAATCACTATTATTATTATTATTATAATCATTATTATTATGTTAATAATGAAAGAAACAAAAATAAATGAAAGACTAAAAACATCCTATAAACTTTAACAAAATATTTTAAAAAAAAATTATTGCTATTACTGTAAAAAAAAATATATGAAATTATCCGGAGGGAAAAAGAACATTAAAGAAATAGCAAGCACGCAAAACAATTTTATTATTATTATTATTATTATTATTATTATTATTATTATTATTATTATTATTATTATTATTATGTTAATAATGAAAGGAAAAAAAAATGAAAGACTAAAAACATGCAAGAAATATTAACAAAAGAAAAAAAAAATTATTATTATTGCTATAACCGGAAAAAAAAACTTATTATCAAATTATCGGGAGAAAGGAAAAAAACAGAGAAGCGTAAGAACAAAAAATAATTAAGTCATTATTATTATTATTATTATTATTATTATTATTATTATTATTATTATTATTATTATTACTATTATTATTATTATTACCATTATTATTATTATTGTGTTAAATACATTTTTTATATATACATGGACAAAAAGTAGGGATTATTTTAGAAATATAAAAAAATTAAAGTATAAGGACTTAAATGAAAATCAAATATAATGGGCTGAAATTAAAAAAATTAAAAGTCAAAGGGCTGAAATGCAAATTACATTTATTCTAAATTGAAATCGGAGGACAAAATTGAAACAATCGGAACTTTTGTATCGAATTGATTGAGTTATATACGACCAACCCGAAAATTGAAAGTAGAAGGACCTAAGTGCAACTTTGCCATTCCGGGAGAGAGAAACGCTGTTGCGCGGCTTGAACCGCCCCCGCCAGCGTCTTTCGGGCATGTGGTTGCGACACGCACCACCGCTGGGAGGACGACCGGGAGGAGGCGATCGCTCGTCGCTACGGGATCCAATTTTTAGCCACCGGAGGAGGCCGCGACGCTGCCGCTGAACAGCGTGAGATCGGAAACCGTATGGCTGCGGCGCTCACGCTCTGAAACGCCCATTAAATAATTTGAAAAATAGGGACAATTACCTTTCCACCCCTCGCACCCAATTCATGGTTTTTGTCTTATTAGGGGCTAAAACCGTATTTAGCCATTTCCGAAAAATAATAAAAAAATTAGAAAGTTACGGCGGGACCGGGCCGGACCGGGCCGGTCCGATCACAGCGTAATTACGCCGGTGCCCCTCACCCGGGACGCTGCTTTTTGTCCTATTACCGTGGACGAAACCGTCAATACATCTGTTCACAAATGAATATTTTAAAAAAATAAATAAGAAATTAAAAGGAAAAACCGCTTTTTATCCCCTCGCCAGCCTTTCTCACGCTAGCCCGAGGGCCATTTTCGGGCGCAAGACCGTTAAAAGAATAGTGTTTTGTGAGTGTGTGCACAGTGCAAAACTCTACATGTTTTATTTGTTTTGTAATTTGAAATAATCCTAAGGAGAATACAAAAACACGTCGATTCTAATCAAATAAGTTATCCCAAATTTCATGCTTAAATTAAGGTCGCTGCGGAGGAGAGAGAGGTGAGGGATTAGGCATCTGACTACAAGGCGAGGATGGGGAAGTGCTCGTCTGTGTTACAGATCGGTGTCCCAATTATTATGGGAAAGTCTCTGTTAGCCCGTGACCGACCGCATCCCGTGCAGCTGGCCCATTACGGACAAAAATCTTTATCATCAGTGGAGTGACCCTGACCCTCCCATCAGGAGGTGGATTCACGAGATGCTCTTAGAGCCACTTTTCATTTCCAGGACGCCTTCATTTTCACTTCAGAACTCAACTGATAATGACACTGATAGATGTGCAAGCAAGAAGGACCTCCTCCTCATAGCCGAGCTTAGTTCACCGGAGCATTTTAGCCCTCTCACCGGAGCATTATAGCCCTCTTCTTAGCCGAGTTTTAGTTCACCGGAGCATTGTAGCTTAGCCGTGTACCACTCAGGACCGATCAGCTTATCTGTAGCGTTTTAGAAGAGCCCGAAAGTGATCAAATAAATAAATAAATAAATAAAATTATCTGTAGTTTGCGAGTTCTTAATTATCCACATCTTGACTCGTTGTGATATTTCTGTGAGCTATAATTAACTGGACCCCAGATCACGTTGCTCGATTATATGAGCCCAAGATCTGTCCTGCCTGGACTAAACTGTTATCACACTCCAATTATTGCGAGGGTGTTTCAGTAATTTAAACCCACCCAGAGTCTCACTGCACATATATATATATATATATATATATATATATATATATATATGTGTGTGTACATGCATATCGCTTCCACCCCATGCAAAGACAGCAGCAAATCTGACCTGGTCTACTATTCTCTCAGTCCAGTCCAGGGTCCATAGTCATGGACTTCACTCATTCTGCTGCCGCATTCTTTTTGCTTGCCCTTCTATTCTCGACTGCTAAAGCTATAGATCCTTGTGCCGCTCAATCGGACGGCTCTGATCTCTCTGTCATCCCCATCTATGGCAAATGCTCCCCCTTTGTCCCACCCAAGCAAGATTCATGGGTCGACACGGTCATCACCATGGCCTCAAAAGACCCGGAAAGGCTTAAATATTTATCGACATTAGCAGCCCAAAAGACCACTGCAGTGCCGATTGCCCCGGGCCAGCAGGTCCTACACACTGCCAACTATGTGGTCCGGGTCAAGTTGGGAACCCCGGGTCAACAAATGTTTATGGTCCTTGACACTAGCAACGACGCCGCATGGGTGCCCTGCTCAGGGCTGTGCCGGGTGCTCCAGCACCACATTCTCGCCCAACGCCTCCACCACTCTAGGGTCGCTTGACTGCTCTGGAGCCCAGTGCTCCCAAGTCCGTGGGTTTTCCTGCCCAGCTACCGGGTCGTCCACGTGCCTTTTTAACCAATCTTACGGTGGAGATTCCTCCTTATCAGCTACTCTTGTGCAAGATGCAATAACATTAGCCTCGGATGTAATTCCAGGTTTCACTTTTGGATGCATCAACGCTGTCTCCGGTGGCTCGATACCACCCCAGGGATTACTGGGCCTGGGCCGTGGGCCCATCTCATTACTTTCTCAAGCAGGGCCGATCTACTCGGGTGTATTCTCTTATTGTTTACCCAGTTTCAAGAACTACTACTTCTCAGGCTCTCTCAAACTCGGCCCTGCTGGTCAGCCCAAGTCCATCAGAACCACCCCGCTTCTACGAAACCCTCACCGCCCATCCCTATACTACGTTAACCTAACCGGGGTTAGCGTGGGCCGGATCAGAGTGCCGATTCCCCCAGAGCAGCTTGTTTTTGACCCAAATACCGGAGCGGGGACAATAATCGATTCAGGTACAGTCATAACCCGGTTCGTCCAACCCGTTTATCTTGCCATCCGCGATGAGTTTAGAAAGCAAGTGAACGGCCCATTTTCAAGCTTAGGTGCCTTCGACACGTGCTTTGCTGCGACAAATGAAGCGGAAGCACCTGCTGTAACGCTACACTTCTCGGGCTTGAGCCTGGTCTTGCCCATGGAGAACAGCTTGATACATAGCAGTTCTGGCTCGCTAGCATGCTTGTCCATGGCTGCGGCACCAAACAATGTGAATTCAGTGCTGAATGTTATTGCCAATTTGCAGCAGCAGAACCTTAGGATTATGTTTGACACGATCAATTCTCGTCTGGGAATTGCCCGTGAGCTATGTAACTAGCTAGTATTCTGTTCTTTTTTTCATGTTTAATTTGCGTTTGCTGAGTTATGTTTCTCTGCTAAATAGGCTGTGCTGAATAATTTAACAGGACACGTCCTGTTGTCATAGAAGCTGTGTTGTATCATAGATTAAGGGTTTTGTTTTTATTATGGAAAAGGATTGAGAGTGGTAATTATATTGATATGAATCAAAATGTATCCCATATATATGTGTGTGTGTGTGTGTGTGTGTGTAGGTTTGGAGAAATCTGCTTTCGAATGAAAATGGAAAACCCCTCCAGACTGTTTTGAACACCCCAACAGTACAATCTCATTGATGATGAAATCTTCAATCAGATGAAATAATTTACAATAAGCTCGTAACACCCCCGCAAGTTAAAAATATTTAAAACGACATGAAAAAACAACGGTGCATAAATTGAAACGTGTTAATTTAAATTGGTCTCCCTTTTCGTTTTTCGCTCTTGTTCGTTCGATCAACCCCACCACTGGTGCACTGCAACACCCTCATCCCTCAACTTTCCATACAACGCTAAGCATTCCCAATAGGTCTTTTTGCTTCCGTTCCTTCGTGGCTTGCATTCCAAGAAAAGCTCATCCACCAACCTTATTGCCTTGCTTGTCACCATCTCCTCCACCACCTCCGCCTCCGCCTTCATCACCACATACTCTTCCCCCTTCACGTTATGTTTCAACCAATCTGACATCCCAACCTCTTCGACCTGAGGCACCTCCTTCCCTGAGGATTGCTCAGTCATTGTCTCGATCTTGTACATTTCGAAATCAAGATTTCTTGTAGGATAATTCTTAGCGAACCATCCATTACCACTTCCACCTTCTTTCTCTGGCAACCCCACATCAATGAACACGCGACGAGGATAGCTTTCAAGTGAATCACCCATTAAGTCTGGCAGATATCTTGTCTTTTTCAGGTATCTGCTTGATTTACCCGATGCTGCCCGCGGAGGTTCCAGGAGAACATCTTCCAGGTTCTCCAGTGCTGCTTTCTTTGCCTCGTTGGCATGATCATATCCTAGAAGCCGCCTTTGAGTGATCAAATTAGCATCCCCACTTCCTGTTTTCCTCATGGCCAAAATATTAGCGGCCTGAAATCTCCTGAGATAAACTATTTTGTAATTGAAAGGCTTGTCGAATGCAGAGGAAGGATCGTTGCTGAGTTGAACAACCGCAATGCCACCAACTTTGAGAGTCCGGTCAATGAATTCCGAGGTCGTGTGGAAGTCATCATAGGTGAAGGCAAAGTCGAATGCTTCACCGGAAATTGAGCTTTGTTGATCCAGATTAGTAGCAGAGATGATTTTTGTATCCTTGACATTGAGAATCTCAGAAGTGTCAATGGCATTGCCAATTCCACTGCCAACAAAAACTGCATTGCCCCCCGTTTTAATTAGCCCCTCGTTTGCTAAATCATGGACAAGCAAAGGCAAGACCTTGGCATTGAATAAATAGGAACCAGATGCAGGCTCAAGAATCGGTGACCCAGAGGATATAGAAGCCTCGGAAATTGTTCTCAAGAAGGAGAATGTGGCAAAGATCAACGCCAAAAGCAAAGATTGTGCGAGAATCCTCAAGGCCCTCATCTTAGGGAGCTTGATGATCACGTATTTTTCCCCATAAAAATCAATGTTTTTGGTATGCAAGGGTAAGTGCCCGTATTTCTTGAGGCTTTTGGATTGGAATCCTTGTATAAATTGAATTGCCATAATTGCAAAAATTGATTATGGCAGAAGCAATATTTCAAAAAAAAAGAGGCTGGTGAAGAATGCTAAGTGTTGAACGTGAATGGTTTCTACGAGAAAATCAAGCTACGCAGCCAAGCAGGAAGGAAGAAATCTAAATCAACTTAAAGCAAGATGTCTAATCAAATAAATCTCTAAGGTAAATAACGGGAGGGAGAGCAGCAAAACAAAAGCTTAGCGAGTACAAAACCTGGCGGCGGTGTGATTGCCACCCACGAGGGCCACCCGGCTACTTTGTATTCTAGACCAAAGTAACATCAACTGCCTTGACCGCTGCACCTCCATTTCTTAATTTTTCATTTCTCGATCGATGATTTATTCCTCTGCCACTGATTAACCTCCTGGTGCTAACACATTATCAGCGAATATCTCGAATCATCGATCAGAAATATAATGGAGGGACGGGGACAGTTTTTTTTCTTTTTTTCTACAGGGAATTATTTGATTTGGGGTGCTAGGGATATGTGAATGGAGAGAGAAGAGAATATAAGGAGGAAGAAGAAGAAGAAAAGACGTGTGAAAACAGGGTATGACAACAACGTTGTTTTGGTAAAAATGGTTGGTTTCACGAGAAATGAGTTCAGCCGTTGCTACAATCTTAGTTGTGTTTCTGTTGCTATAATTTCCTCCTGTTCTCCTTTGGAAGCGCTGACCTTCAATATATATCGCTGACTGTGGACATATATATATATATATATATATTACTGTGATCATAGATACATTTTATTATTATAGTAAATAGTGAAATGATATTTACAGCTTACTGGAGATGAGGAAAAAAATTGATTGAACCGAGAAATCAGAAAGAAAAAAAAACTAGCTGAAACCAAATTGATAAAAAAGTCTAAATTGACCGATTAAAAAACTTAATATTCTGGTCTACATCGGTTTTGGTTTTAAAAATTTAAAACTGATTGAATTGAATTGGGCAAAACCGAACCAGTTCAACTATAATATTAAAGGGGTATTTGACACTGCTTTTTAAAATGTTTTTAAAAAAATTAAATTTTATTTATTTTAGATTTTAGATTAAAAAAATTAAGGTTTTTATATCATTTTCATGTGTTGATATCAATAATGATTTTAAAAAATAAAAAAAATAAAAAATATATTATTTTGATATATTTATGAATAAAAATACTATAAAAAACAGTCACAATTATACTCCCAAACAAATACTTAACCATCACGTGATCCCTTACATGAACCACCTCTTTCTTCATCATCTTCCACCACAAGCAGCAGCAGCCGGCAACCCATTCTAGCAAAACCTATACAAACCAACCCAAAACAAAACCCACAGCGTCTATCTGTCTAGTGATAAATCAAACTTATCTCTATTTGTTATTGCTTTAGATTCATTCTTCTGCCATGATTTTTCTTCTATGTTAATTTCTTATTTTAAGCCATGGAAAATTTTCTTCTATGTTCATTTCATGATTTATTTGAACAAAAAATCGTTTTTTTTTTTTTTGCAAATAAGTTTAAGAATAAAGTTAAAGGATTAATAGCATGGCATAAAATAAATTTAGAAGACATTACATAACAAATATATTGTGATATTATTCCATGGCAAAATCTTAAATTAAATTTTAACATATTATAAAATTGCATCGATGTTATGGATGCGTTGTTTGTGCCATAATTTTTTTAATGAAAAACACAAAGATGCTATTTATATTTAATAAAATAGATTTTAAAAATATAGTCGGTGAAAAAATTATTAATGTTAATTAAAAATATATAAGAGTTGTCTACCTACGATAAAGTCTTAAGTTAATTTCAAGTATGAAAAGAACAAAATAATTATGTTATGAATATATTTAGAAATATTATAATATTTTTTAATTGAGCAACGACAGAAATGTTGTTTGTGCTATAACAACTTAAGAAAAATATAAACAATAAATATAAAAACAGTTTTTAATACTAATTAAATATAAAACAAGAAGTTAATAAAAGATAGAGACTATTCTACACCAACTATTCTTTTCTCTTTTTTTTTTAACATTTCCACTCATTTTATCTTAGAATATAATTGTTTTTGCTGTCAATTTACTCTCTCTCTCCTTTTCTTTTCAAATTTGATCATTTCATGTTAGGTTGATTTGGGACTATTTTAGTTGACTTTATATGAGATTTTTCAGTATTAATAATAATAATTTTTAATGTTCAGTTAATGTTTGATTTGATAAATTCAAAGTTACTTGATTGATTCGAACTCATCAAATTTAAAACTGGAACAAATATTTAATATATTTTTTTAAATAATATTTATATTCAGCTTTCCAACTCAATTCATGATTAGAATTAATATATTTATTATTATTTATTAAGCTTGCAGATAAAAACAACATCCACGTCTTTTTCTTCTTCTTTTTTCCATAGAACAAAAAATCATTACTTCATCTCGCAGCTCAGTACAGCGTTGAAAATCAAACTATTACTATATATTTAAACCGGTCAATTGTACGTGACTTGAAAAAAATATTTTTTTATATTTTCTCCTTTTATTTTAAATTAAAAATAATAATAATTTTAAATTATTTTTATGTATTGATATCAAAAATAAAATTTTAAAATAAAATATTATTTTAATATATTTCTGAATAAAAATATCTTTAAAAAATAAACCTCTGAACAATTCACTAGCTTTTTCGTAACCCCCGGGCAGCAGTGCTTTTATTTTTGAAAACTTTGAATTCTATATCTCGTTTGAAATCGTATGAAATTTTAACAGACTCGACTAATTTTCATACTTTCGGTTTCCTTAAACTTGTTTTATATAGTATATATTTTTATAATCCACTCAATTTAACAAGATATTCTTATAAACAGGTTTAATAAGTAATTTTAAAATAATTAATATAGTGCCTTAGTATAATATTGTTTTTTATAAAAAAAATATATGATTCCGATGAGAATAATTTCTAGCCCTCGGCAAAATCATGTAATAGCTCCTGATTATCATGTCAATAACAGTGTCTTGTATCGATATTCTTATGAAAACAAAAAAAATAAAAATCATTTGTGATAAGAAGAAAAGTTTTGCACGGTAAATTATTTAAAAAATTAATAAGTGTTTATAAAATTTGTAAAGTTATATATATAATTTTCACAGCAATTAAACATGAGTAATTTCTTAAACATGCTTTAAGGAATATGAAAAGTCAGTGTATGCATTTATAAAACAATTAATATTTTGAAACTTGAAGCAATATGACAACAGCATGAAAAGTCAATGACAATGTTGATAGCCTTGATATTACTAAAAAAATGATGCCCCACCTCCTTGATGATCTCATGTCTTCCAAAGTATCATGAAGGACCTAGTCCCTAAAATTAGAAAAAACTTAATTATATTATATGGGATACAAAGCTTGTTATGCTAAAAACAAATACATATCTATAAGGGCATCTCCAACGAGAGAGCTATCCTAGCAGCCAAAGCCAAATTTTTTAGCTTTTGACTATTTTTGTTCTTTTTGATGTCTCCAACGGGAGAGGCATCCGGGTAGTCAAAATGACTTTTTTTTTGCCTCCGAAGCCATTCATACATGTGTTGAGAGAGTAGGTAAAAATTAAAAAACATTAAAAACCCATACCTTGGTAACCTTGGATTGGAGAAGGATCGGTGAGTGCTGTTTGTGTGGGGGTGGGAGAAGAGAGTGTTGTGTGTGTGAAGCTTGGGGCATACCTTGGTACCTTGGTTTGGGGGAGGAGCGGAGGGGTGCGGTGGGAGAAGAGAGTGCTCTGTGTGTGTGTGTGAAGCTTGGGGTTGGGGCTGGAGTTGGGAGCTATGGAAAGGGAAAGGGACAGGGAGAAGGGAAATGAGAAGGTTGACGTAATATATATATATATATATATATATATATATATATATATATTAGAAAATAATGTAAATATATCAAAAATATTTGTTTTTGTTTTTATTTAAAAATACCTCAACAATAATAAAAAATTATATACAAATTAATAATTATATTGTTGGAAGATTTTTTAAAAATAATTATTTAATTATATAATCTATTCCTATTAATTGTATAATTAATTGCATAATTAAACTACATACAAAATAATTACACTATATTTAAAATAATATATATAAAAAAATAGCTCTCCAAAATGGCTTTTATCATTGGAGCACACATCAACAAAAAAGTTATATATATATACTATTCAAACATCTATTTTAAAGATTTGACTCTTCAAAATACCTACTCCCATTGGAGATGCTCAACAAGGTTATTTTGATCTCTCAAGACTATGTATATCTCTATAGACTCTAGACAAGATTCTTACTTTTTTAATGGATGAAAAATATATAAAATGCAGAATGACACAAATTTATAATCAATTATGAATTGAATAACAAGTGTAAAACTAGTAAAACAAAAACTTTTAAACCAATAAGTTTATGATACAATTACCATATTGATCGGAGCAAGCTCAATTCATAGTTGGCATACGATTACGAACTAAATTTAGCAACTGAAAATAGATTGTTTAGGCCCGGCCCGACTTAAATCAAGGGCTGCTCGATAATGATTTAATATTCTTATTTAATAAAAAATCCTTTAAAATAAATAAGACATATTTATCAATTATACTTTATGAAATGAAAATTACTTTCACTTAATAAAAAATTTCAGGCAAGAAATGAAAATACCTCAAAACCTACTACTTGTCAAAAGTAATAAAAAAAAATTAAAAAAATATCATTTATAATTATGTCAAAATTTACATATACTTTATTAATTCTATCAGGCCCAATTGCGAATTCTTTCTAGTTTTTTTCTCGTAAAGGAAAACTGCGAACGGTCATAACGGTGTAAATAACATTAAAAAAAATAAAATAAAGAAACAAATAGTGCTAGCTAGCTAGATCCTGGAAGGTGGGATGAAAAAGGAAACTATAAACTTGGAAAATCAGGGACCACCCAAAGATAATATTTATTTATTTAAAAAAATAGTCAAGCCAGGGAAGTTTGGGTTCAATTCCGCCCCTCTCGGAGCGCCATTTGCCAACTTGGAGAGTGTATGGCAATGAAATGGAAGGTATTTTTTAAGAATATTGTTTAATTAATATATATATGTTTTATTTTATTATCAACAAAATAAAATTAAAAATTAAAACGAATTTTATGTGTAATGTAATTGCGGTTGTTTTTAAAAATATTTTTTATTTAAAATATATTAAAATAATATATTTTTTTATTTTTTAAAAAATCATTTTTAATATCAATATATATGAAAATAATCTAAAAACATCAATTTTAATTTTATTATAATACACACATGCAAGAATATTTTCCATATAAAATATTTCGAAACTAATAATTTTAATTACAAACAATTTTGAAACTACTAAGAAACATACATTAGTGTTTGGGAGGTCTTTTCAAAAATGCTTTTGAAAAAAATTAGAAATTTTTTAAATTAATAAAATTTGGTGTTCTTAGATCATTTTGATGTGTTGATATCAAAAATAATTTTTAAAAAATAAAAAAAAATATAATTTTAATATATTTTTAAACAAAAAATACTTTAAAAAACAACTATAACCACACTACCAAACAGTATGAAAGATTAGACTTTCCAAGTTCCAACCCCACCAAACCGCGTATTCTATTCTCAATGTTCCCACACGCACCACACGCACCACAACAAGGCCAGAGCATCGAATTTCTTCACAACTTTCCTATTCTCTCCTCCTGCCCACCTATTAATGCTCCTCCGCTCTCCACCACCATTAACAAGTTCTTCTTTTCCTCTCTTGTTCGCCCTATTTTTATCTAGCATATGTCTCAAAGACGAAAGGTCCCCCATTCTTCTTCTATTTCTTTTAGCCTCCATTCCCATTCCCACGTCTCCATCGATCTGAAACCCAACTGGTAACGGGAAATCTTTTAACCTAGCAAACTAACCAGTCATATCATGGGTGTGAAGAGTTTTGTTGAAGGAGGTATTGCATCAATTGTTGCTGGGTGCTCCACTCACCCTTTAGATCTAATCAAGGTCCGTATGCAACTCCAAGGCGAGAATTTACCCAACCCACAAGCTCACAATCCCCGCCCTGCTTATGCCTTTAACTCCGCCGCGATCCCTCACAATTCCATCCATGTCCCTCCCCCACCTCCACCCACGCGTGTAGGGCCAGTTTCTGTCGGCATCCGCATCATCCGGTCAGAAGGTGTCGCCGCACTCTACTCCGGCGTCTCCGCCACCGTCCTCCGCCAGACTCTCTACTCCACTACCCGTATGGGGCTCTACGATATTTTGAAGCAGAAATGGACCAATCCGGAGACAGGGAACTTGCCGTTGTTGAGCAAAATAACCTCTGGCTTGATCGCCGGAGGGATCGGAGCGGCTGTCGGCAATCCAGCTGACGTGGCAATGGTTAGGATGCAAGCTGACGGGCGTTTACCCGTCTCCCAAAGGCGGAACTATAAAAGCGTGGTTGACGCAATCACGAGAATGTCGAAGCAGGAAGGTGTAACTAGCCTGTGGCGCGGGTCATCTCTTACGGTGAACCGCGCGATGATTGTCACAGCATCGCAATTGGCATCGTATGATCAGATAAAGGAAATGATTCTGGAGAAAGAAATGATGAGGGATGGGTTAGGGACTCATGTGACGGCGAGTTTTGCGGCCGGTTTCGTGGCGGCGGTGGCATCGAATCCGGTGGATGTGATCAAGACCAGGGTTATGAATATGAAAGTGGAGCCAGGGAAAGCTGCGCCTTACAGTGGAGCTATTGATTGCGCCATGAAGACCGTGAAAGCCGAAGGGAGTTAAGTCCCTTTACAAGGGCTTTATACCTACAATTTCAAGGCAAGGTCCTTTTACTGTGGTTTTGTTTGTGACTCTTGAGCAGGTCAGAAAGCTGCTCAAAGAATTCTAGTTAGCTGATGACGATGACGATGACGAAAAAAGATAGTAAGTTTGGGCTATCGGTATAATTATTAGTATTATTGCTATGATGATGCACCGTTAATCTTATCAATGGAAGAATTATTAAAACAAAATGTTTCTCCTAATTTCTCAAAAGTATGATTTGATTCGGCTAATATTGCTTGTTGGAAAGTTTCAATGATGGGATATTTTCCGAATTATTTGTTGAATTTCTGTTCAGAGACAAAATTAATGGTGGTCTTGGATCTGGTTCAGGATTGCTTTATGTATGATGTATGATTGGAGTTGTTTTTCGATTTTTGTTTTTAAAATATTATTTTATTTCTATATCAAATATTAAAATCATTCCACAAAAAACACCGCATACAGTCATTAGTTGAACATTGAACTGGAAATACCAAAAACTATCGTGAGTCTGAAGGATCAGTAGAGGGATTTTTGCCAATAAAAAATGGTTTTGGTGTTTTGTGCTGACTGTTAGTAGGATTTGCGGGTAGCACGCCGAACTTTCAGATCACGCGGACATTTTTATTGTGTGATTAATTATTATTTTTGGGATTAAAAACATATTAAAAGAATATATTTTTAATAATAACAATTAAAAAAATCAAAATAAAAAATAAAATATCTTTTTAAAATTACCAAGTTTTTCAGACAAGTCGTTTCACCGTCACCGCAGAACGTGGCCAATTGTTTATTTTAATGAGTGTCTTCCCTTCATCACCACTTTTTATTGTCAAAACTCAAGTGCTTTCTTAGATGATCCCTCTATTTTCTGGAGCAATTGGTTTGCTCCTTTGTATTGCCACGTGGAACTTTGAAGTTGCAAGAAATTACCGGTTGAAGGGGGATTTTAGTAGCTAGTTCACTAGCTGGCATGTTTCTTATCAGTTTTTGCAATTATCCTGTATTTATAAAAATTAACATCCACGTTCGAGAGCATCTCCAAAAAAAAATCAATGGGTTATATTTTTTATATATGTTTTTAGTTCTTTTGCTCTCCCGTTGAAAATGCCCTGATACCCCCTTTCCTATCTTCTACCGTCCTATCTACCATGCACCGGTTTCACAGATTTGTCAAACCATTAATTAATTGTTTTTTAAAATATTTTTTTATTTAGAAATATATTAAAATAATATTTATTTATTTATAAAAATTATTGTTAATATCAACACATATAAATAATCTAAAAAATATAAAAAAATAATTTAAAATGAAAAATATTTTTTTTCTTCAAAAAACACTCTTAAAATATAGTATTAAAAAAACACTCAGAGATAGAGATGGCTGCTGAAAAATGTAAAGAGACTTTGTTGAAGTGATTGATTGATTGAGAGTGGTTATAATTATTTTTAAATATTTTTTTTCAGAAATATATTAAAATAATATTTTATTTATTTTTTAAAAAATATTTTTGATATCAATATACAAAAATCATCTAAAAACACTGAAAAAAATAATTCAAAATAAAAAAAAAATCATAGGACTCAGAAAGTCATCTCATCAAGTTATGATGGTAAAATCGACGTTTCTACATGATTAGTAGATCGGCAAAAGGCTCAGCGATTCAAGCCATATGAAAAACAATTTAAAATACAAGCGATTAAATAAATACTGAATCATCTCCGAACCAGCAAAATTCAATAACTAAATTACAGGCAGTTCTTACACGAAGGAGATTGTTAATATATGCCCATCATGAGCTTACGGCGGTGCCAGGACTATGAGCGTCTCGATATATCTACCTTGCAGCTCTGCCATCCCGTAAGATTCTCTAGTTTCTCTTCACTCATACCTGTCTCAAACAAATTGTTGAGGACATAATCTACGTCCCCTGGCACAAAATTATAGTCAATGTATCATCTCGAGTTTATCCTTGGAGTCGTCTGATGTTTACCCCCGCCTGCATTATAGGATACATTGCCATCAGATTTTCCTCTTTCCAAACTTTGCAGATGCTGATCTTCCGAATTTCGTCCACCATCTAGGTCCTGCAGTGATTGCCTATCTGATGTTGTAGATTTTTCAGAATTCTGAAGTGGTTTCCCCTCTTCTCCAAGATATTCCAATCCTTTACCTTTTTCTACATTTTGAACCGAATATTTCTCTGAACCTCGGCCCTTGTCCATATTCTGGAGTTCATTTGTGATCTGGCTACGCCGCTCCTTCAGAAAGTTGAGTCGGGTTGTCAACCTTGTCAGTGCAGAAGTGGTGGAATTCAATCCCTGTTGAGCACAGTTGTGGCAAGTGGAATGAATATATCTGATACTGTATACTTTAATGAAATAACGTGCTTTAGGAATAAGCAATTACTTTCATAGGTTCAACAGAAAACAATGATTGTTTACTTCCTAGGCATATTACCCATCCGACCAGACCAGACACAAACAATAATTTGATTTGGTATAGAGTACCCTATTTCAAAAGCACAATTAGAAAGTTTAACGGCCTACCTCACTCCTTGCACTAGACCTCTTGGAATTGGTTGAAGAAATGGGTCTGGAGTTGCCACGATGTTTTGAATCCAGCTCCTGGGTTTCAGCTCCATACACACACGTATCCTGCCATAAGAAACCCTCCATGGTTGACTTAATCCATGTTATTAAAGAGAATAAACTGGAAGAGATGAAGATGAACATGTTGATTAGGCATCCCGAGAGGCTCCCACAATAGATTCTCTCACAATCTATTAATCTAATCCCAATCTTAAAAAGAAGAAAGTTTCAGCTGCCATGCACAAATTAATCAGGATTAACAGCTTAAGAAATTTGTCATTTTGGTTTCAGGAAATTAAGCCAAGAAACAGAGGCAAACTTGGAGGAAAAAATAAATAAAAAAGAGGCATTAATATAATGGCACGTATCGGTTCCTTGTGGCTTTGAAGGTAAACTCAGTAATTTTATAATTTTGTCTGTCTTTCCCTAACTTGGAGAGAAAAATTGACCTCGACATTTATACATGAGACTAGAAATAAAGATGTGTAAGAGATGTTCAGGAAAGCAACATTTTATTGATATTCAAGCGTTTGAGATGGACAAATTTAGTGGGCCAGAGTGAAGCTCATAAGATAGGTCTAGCCATATGCTGCATGTGCATACCTTGCTTGCAGAACGTCCAAATTGTGAGGCAGAAGTAGCTTCAGCATCTTTCACTTCATCATTCCTGCAAGAAGGCAATATTAACCACAGTACCACATCCACACTCACACCCAAGTACGAGCATGCCTTTCTTTAGTTTCTTTTTATCACGTACATAAATCATTTGCTGTCTGTTCAGTCCACTTCAAAAAAAAGAGGAAATGGAAAGGGCGTTTCTTTAAATGATGGCTTCTTCTATACTTCATCTATCAATTTGAAGTCCCAATGAGGCTTCATATACAAATGTTGGTGACTAAAATGTCTAAATACTTATCAGATGAGGTATAAAAAAATTTTTACCCTTTTGCCTTGTGTAATGAAGGATTCATAGGCTGATTACCCAAACCATACTTTGAACCAGAGCGTTCATCACACTGTTGATTAAGCTGCGCATGTAGATCATCAACCTTCTTCTTCAAATTGGTAACATCTGCCTCTGCTTGAATTATTTCCTCAAGCTCCGCCTTCATCTGTTGCACAATAATAATGTTAAGAATTCAATGCAACAATCAGGACCAATTAAACTAGTTAAAGAGGAGGTGAGCTGACTTTTTCATCAATTGTGACTGGAACTTGCAAGGATCCCTTGGAAGTGTTAAGTCCTGCTTCCAGAAACTTTCTCTTTTCTCTCTCCTTTTGCAGCTGTTCCTGCAATCTTGCTACCTGTAAATACAAAGAATGCCCATAATTGAAGCAAACTCAGAAATCTCTCACTCCATCTAGTCTTTGTAGCTTACTGAGTCAGAAACGACTGTGAATTGTAATCTACATGCACTTAAAAATGAGTAAGGATATCGTTGACGAAAATTATGGCATGAATGTGTCGTAAACAGAAACAAAGTCATAGTTGTAATTAACTGCAGCTTTATGACGTTTTATTCCTTGTGTCTGTTGGTGCCCATTTGTGTCATTACCTTTCGTGGTATGTAGCATGGTTCTTAAGAAACACAGACATGATAGAATAGTCAAAGCAGCAGCTTCTATTTCCAGATCATTCTGTTGTCTAAAACGATCTTACATGTATTTGTTAGTAGTATATAGACTTCCAATTCACGTCCATGCTGAATAGTAAACAATGTTTCCTAGGGATTTGTTAGTAGTATATAAACAATGTTTCCTACTTTTATACATTGTTAGGGAAGAATCAAAATAACAATAGAAAGAATAATAATTTTTTTCTCCATGGAACATACATCTTGCTGGAGAGCTAGACGATACTCATGCAATGCCTTCTTTTGGTTTTCCAAGCTGGCTTGGAGATTGGCATTACCCTTGACCTGTGAAGGAAAATACAGCATATTAATAAGGTAAAAAAACAAAGAAATCTACATATACTGACATCAAGAGGCATTATTTAAGTCCCTACCTCTTCAGAAATTCTATTTTGCATCTCAATTTTAGTTGCCTCTAGCTTCTGGATCTCAACACTAAACAGTCAAAAACTCAGATGATCAGCATGGCTGGAGATAGTAAAGAACAGTCGGACACTAAAACCAAGATTTTATATCAATTCCAAAAGCAAAATGTATAACCTGCCATATTATGAAAGTTTCTGTATCATTTAATTTAAATAAGATGCATGGATTGTTCTATTAATAGTGCTATCTTACAGCCATAATAAAAATCATGGGAGCTAGACATTACAAAGATGTGACGTGGATCGATATTGTCAATGCATAAAAGTGCACTTTTGCCAAGCATTTCCTAATTGAACTGACTAAAGAAAAACTTCAACGTATAAAAGTAGGGGTAGCACTGTACCACAAGGATTATTTTTACACAAATCACACACCTGAGAACAATGGCACAGATCTGATTTACAACAGTTTCGCCATTGTTTTTTGCGTGTATTTATGTAACAAAAATTTGTGCAGTAATATCTATTACCATTTAAGTGCAGAAAAATAGAACGAAGAGCAGCAGCATTTAAGCTTTCATAGCAGAGCATTCAAATTTTCACCATATACCAAAATTAGAGTCAGCATTAGAACTGGTTGAACAGAATAGACAACATCCTTGCATCATGGTGATGGGGCCACTAACGCTAAGAAATCCAAAATCCAATCAATCTTCAAGATGAACGAGGGTAATACAATGGAATTCAATTTATCTAGTGCTAGACGGAACTTCTACCTCAAACCCAAGGTTCTCCTAATTACTACCACAGATGAATAGTAAGACAGTATATTAACTAGAGGTTAGTTCCACATAATTCATAGACATCAATTTGATCCAGCTAACTTCCTTATTTTGTCCAGATATATCAAGGGGGGCACTGGCTATAAAAAGCCTTACTTTGATAGGGGATATTTTTCTAGAACTGAACTTTAAATTAATTAGAATTATTTCCTCGAATTTGGTGATGTATTTTTTATCCAGTTGAGATACAATGGTAATTGTACTCCTTTAGCTCAGACTTACAGAAAGTGACAGCTGGCTGTGGAAAGTCTTGCTCGTGATTGATATTTTCCTACCATGGATATTAAAACACACCCACATACATGGGCACCTAGCCCCACTACATAATCTAAACCAACAAAAAGTTGTGTCTAACACATTCCACATTCATCTCTTCTACAAAGTGTAGAGCAAATGGAAGAAAAAAAACTCCAGCTGCAGTGGTAGTGCCAAGGATGCTGACCACACGTTTGATTAGAGAGATGCATAAAGGCTACCAAAGAATCATGAGAAAAATGTTTGCGTAAACATAAGCATGATCCATATAAAGGAAATGTATACGTACTCATCCTCAATAGGATAATCAATGGATTCCATAGAAAGGTTCTTCTTTGCCTGAATTTGTGCCAAAAGGAAAAAAAGATTAGAAATGCTTGTATTGCACAAAAAGGAATGCTTTGTGATGAGACAATGATTCACAATAGAAAGTCAAATGCCTTTTGCAAGCAAAATCATTTAGTCGCAAAACATTAAATTTTGGGGGAGATGACTGAAGAAAATGATAAGCCAAAACATAAATCTAGATAAATGCACTCACAGCAGTACGTCCCCAAACAGTTGGACGCTTTCCGCGTACAAGTCCATTTGATATGGTTGTAGGTTTTTTAGCATTTGGGGATGCAATAGAATCAGCAATCTTATTCTCCAAACTTGTTTCAGTGGAAACATCCACAGACAGGTCATCCGACTTATCTGGCAGCATTGCCAAACTGTTATTACTTTGATCTAGAGTATCAGGCAATGAAGCTTGAACTGGATATGATGACAACTTCTGTTCAACTTTCAAATCATTGTCTGCCTCAGCTTCAGGGGACTTGAAACCAGAACTAAGATCATCACTGCCCTGCATCTTTAACGCACACAGAATAAGAAAAGTTCTTGCTCCTAAATTTCATTTCACAAACCAAAAACAAAACAAAAGGAAACTAAATCAATAATGAGTCAGATATGTAGATGACTTTACAATAAGATATTCAAATTATAAGGATTTATGAACTGATAACAAGATATTAAACTATGGCTCGAGATTTGATGCAGCAAATATGCATTAAGAGCATTGGAAAGATGCCCAGAGGTGGAAAAGCAGGAGGTATATATCAGTAGTCTTGCTTTAAGTTTGATGATTGCTAGGTTTAAACAATATCATCACTTTGTATAAAAAAAGCAGGTCAGAAAGTCCAATGGATGCACCTCATGGTCAGATGGATCATCTTCGCAAGAGTCACCGCTCTGAGCGCAGGTTCCACTCGATGCATTGTCATGATCATCATCTGTATATAAATCAGATTCTTCTGTTACATCATCTACGTAGGACTCATCATCATCAGTTACCTCCTCATCCTCGCTTCCACATTCATCTGAATCAGAGTACAATCCTGGGGACATGGAACCTTCCTGCAGATGCAAAGCAAATTCAAGTAAGCATAAAATAAAAATTAGCAGCAGTTGAAGTAAGAAATACAGCATGGGGAAAAAATGGACAAAGACATTCAACTTTGAATCTACTTAACCATCAAATAACATTTAAAAACAGCCTCTATGACCTATCCTTGTTCTGTTGACCTATAAAGTTACAGTACCATCCCAGGCTTTATGCTCTTCTTGTATTTCTTGTTCCTCAAGTACACAGAACACTAAAGGTCGGGATGAGAAAGATTCCAAGGCATCAGTAACCAAAATTGCAAAGCTTTTAAGTGGCCTTTATGACTTATGGAATATTAATATTAAATGCAAAAACTGGTGAGCTTAACTTTTGTTATCCATCAAATGATTGTTGTTCACTTCATATTCATTTTAGATTCCAAAGTAAACAGAAAGTGTTTCAAACCTAGTTAATATTTAGTTGATCAGAAACAGTCTACACCTGATTAGGAAGAAAAAACTTGTAGTGAATCTGTAGTGTCTGTAATACATGAAGCTATGCCATGCTCAAGTTAAAACAACAGAAATGTGCAGCTTACACTGAATATTTTTTCATACTCTTCCAATAATGTTATAACAATGGCTTGAGCATGATTAGCTGCAGCTGCTGCTTTCAGAAGCTGAATGGAACCATCACCCCCCACATTAAAATTGGATTCAATTTCACAGTCACCGGCTAGAAGAGGACGAAGAAGTAAGGGTGCCATACAAGCGGCCACAGCAGAAGTGCTCATTCGGTTTACATCTTTGTGAGAAGCTACAGTTTGCATCATTAGAAGAATTCTGAACATAAAAAAGAAAATGAAGCAAACTGATTCAAGATCAATGCAAGAAATGCAGAGAAGAGGAGCAACATCTAGGCCTCGATCCAGAAAGAAAATAGGTAAAGAAAACACAAACGAGATAGTTTGATGCTCCAAATCTACAAGACTAAAAACTGAAGTTCAGTCTACGAATATCATTTATATTTTGTTACATCCTGGAATCTTAGAAATTCTTTTCCCAGGTGTCAAATTCCAACATTCATGTCAAAAGTATGAGAGAATTTATCTACCTCTGCAATAATCGACGGTTTGGCTCTGGGAATGTTTCACATATTGCCACCCGCATGGCATTTACCCTACTGCCTCGATCAGTTCCTAAACATGATAAGATCATCAATAGTGGAAAATCAGATAGCAAATAAATTATATAACAGAGACTACTGAAAATACAATATTATGGTACAAAAAGAAAATTGTTGAACAAAACAAAACACCATGGGATTGGGAAGAGACTCAATCTTTGATCCAAGTCAGTAACTTGGCCATAAATCCACAACATTGTTTCTAAGACTTAATGCAGACCAGTTTGTTGATGACAAACAGTAAATAAAGCTTCTAACAGATTTTAAACTACATCTAACCAATCACCGTCATTCTCAATGTTTAACATCCGGGCATATAATTCCTTCAGAGGTAGCATAAAGATTCCAATCGTGAGAAAAGCAACCAGATTAATGAAGAGTATGACCAGATTCATGAAGTGTGAGCATAAAGGACACTAATTAATCAACACATGCAATGCGCATACCTGAAATATGCACATTAAGAAGACAGCGCTGATAACTAGAAAGAACACGGATGGAATGAAGTTGGAATATATATGAACATGCATTCCACATGTACTTGTATTCCATTTAATTCAACCAACAAGTAATGTCATGGTACCTTTTTAGGCTTCCAAAACTCTCCAAATTCGGTAATGAAAGAAACAATTTTTGTGGGTCGTGTATCGCTGGACGTATAAATAGTGACTGATAAATTGTATATGAAATAAAATGGTTGGGCATTGAAAATAAATAATGCATTAGAAAAGTTTTCAGCATATATATTGTAAGTAACACATAAGGCAGAACAGGAATAGATGAAGATAATGAAATACACACTCCACGAACAGACTTACGGCATGCTTCAAGCAGTGCATTGCAGCATGATGCTGGGACTGGAGATGATGGTAACTCTCGGAGGAAATACTGTAGTGTTGCAGGAAGATATTTGATAAAGAAACATGAAGACAGCTTGCACAAATCGTCATTTACAGGAATGAATACTAATATTGCATCTGGCAAGAGAAATACCTTGACACAATCAGCAATGACATGTGCATCCTCCTTTGGAGAGAACTCAGTTTTTCCTAAGGCACACCAAAACCATTAGTTTGAATAACTAAAAAAAGAAAAACATGTTATTATCATGACATTTCCACGCAACTAGTTTCCTACGTTAGAGAATAATATAAATCATATCTTGAGACTTCACCTAATAGATTAAGCTTTTAGGTAAGATGGTTTCATGACATGGTATCAGAGCCTTGTTGACCCAGCAGTCACGAGTTTGAATCTCACAACCCTCATTCTATTTGATAAAAAATAAGCACAAGGTAGTGTGGACCTGTGTGCAAGTTTCAAGCTCAAAAGGTTTTTACTTGAGGGGGTGTTAGAAAATAATATAAATTATATTCTGGAACCTCACCTAACATCTTAACCTTTTAGGTGAGATGGTTCTATGACATCCTAGCCTTTACTGCTTCATTAGTATAGAGGGTTTTGATTCTTATATTTTCTCAATAATTTGAATTTTAGTGAGCTGCTGTTAAATATTAAATTAATGAAATGTATATCAAGGTTTTAAAGTGAGATTGGGCTAAAATGTGAAACATGAGAAAAGACACAACCCATGGGGCCTGCATTTTAAAGTAATAAACAAAAAGTAGAGGTTTACTGTGGACAAAGGATATCTGAAAAAATTACCCTGTTCATATTCCTTTATTCGATGCTCAACATCGTCAACATCTGCAGCTTGCCGCAAGATGCCTTCCACCTTTGTTCCTGTTAATCGTTCAGTCAATCAAATTCAGACAGGTGAGGAAAAACAAAAATATATCATTACGTAATTTTCCAATAATGTAAGAAGTCTTCCAAATTCCAAAACTGATGTTAGATTAACAAAGTTCCTATAAAGAAGACAATTATTTGTGAAATGCATGAAGGTAAACAAGTTAGGATGAAAATTGAAATGGACGAATGCAGTCTATCCCTGTTAAATCTTTCTTTTGTTATTTGTTTGTGTGTGTAAGAGAAGGAGAGGGAGAGAGTAGAAGAGATATTATATTGGTCTACAGTAAAAAACATTTCAAAGTCATAATAATCTGTAACACTAGAAGAAAGTAATCTTTAGTCAACCCACATCTAACAATTCATGTATATTTTTTGCGACAGTTTAGAAGTGGATAACCCAGAAAACTACTTGCAACTTACAAAGCAGGTTAAAAAAAAATTCTATTTTTGGTACTACCACTATCAAATGTGATGGAAAACACTGTTTATAAGGGGTCACTAATAAAAATCAGAGCATGAGAGTTGAAAGGTGCGAGTGTCAGCCAGCCAGCACAGAACTTCCCTCATTCATTATAGTAATCGTATTGAAGGTCCTATTACAGCACTCCACAAGCAAGCATCGGATGAAGTATAGATGGTATTCAGACTCTTTATTTACAATTGCAACAGAAAAGATGCAGACAATGAACTATGGTGTAGATCATATCCTTGTGTACCAGAGAAGGAAGAAAACAGGAACTATGCTGTCCCAGGTATTGCCAATTTTATCTCTCAGCTTTCAACCACGAGATAAAAGAATCCGTTGATGAAATAGGAAAAGAAAGTGATCCAGAGATGTGGACAAGGAAAGGCATAAACAAACATAATGCAAAAGGAAACCCACCATGGTCTTCTATAAACCTTAAGGCCTTCTCCAGAAAAGATGGAGATCCATCAACATCTTCTAAAGCAAGTAAAATCGGTCTGCCAACAACCAAAGATTTTACAGGCTGCTTATCCTTCACTACAGGAAAAACAAAATGTCAAAATCTTAGGGAACAGGAAAATAAAAACAAAGTTTTTAAGTTCAGAATTTCATAAGAAAAAAGTCCAGCCCCAAATATTATAATGGTCATCGCAAACACCAAATCATGATGCATAAAAAGAAAACATGAACAAACAAGTCACTGACTGAAGAACAAAAAACATAAAGAAAATGCAAAAATTACACCACATAAGCACAGAGTAAAATGATGCCAGCCAAAAGGATGAATACTGACACTGTTCCAAAGAACCATCAGTCTGATCATTTTGGAAAATACCATTTTGCCCCATCACAAGAGAGGCACTCGGTGCCTGTGCCAGAGCATTCTCAAGAGCAGTCTTCCATTCATATAAATCTTCAGAAGTTTCAGCCTGTGGAAGCAACACAAAGCAAACACAAAAACGTAATCAAGATTGCAAAAAGAGACCGAAACAAGGAACAAAAAAGCGCACCCAATTCTCACTGAACCCCATAGGATTTCCAAGTAGAGAATAACTATGCAGGTTAAATCCATTGTGGAAAAACAAGGATGCTTAGGATGAAGAACAAGTGGGATGGATAGAGCTTATGAAAGGCATTGCGACCTTGTCACCTAGAGTCATCTTATAAAGTTACAATTATGACCTGTGTAAATGACTGATTGAACTGCTCATGTTCTTGAGATCATGTATGGTGAAATAGTTTGATGCATTCTCATATCAAATAGAAGGAAAAAACTGAATGGTTAAATGCAGACTAAGCTAGACACAAAGCTGGAAAGCCTGATCTTTATTCTTTGCCAAGTTACAACCCGGATTAAGCTCAAGCCAAGTGAATACCCTTGGCTTAACTCTTTTACAACATCAGGAGGTTATAGCACATATCAGAAATGTAATCAAAAGCAATGTTAAAAGGGATCACAGTGAAGCAAAAAAAAACACCTTGAGAGTGAATGTCCGTCCATCACGGCCATCAGGAAAGAGAACAGTCAAGAGCTTTTTATCTGCTTTGACAACCACACTGTGAAGTTCCAAAAGAAGTAACACAAAGTTAGAGAACTACTTCCAGTTGTGAAAAACAATGAGAAGAGTGCGTGATTAACAATGTCTAACTTGAAAAAGTAAGCCAACCTGCCTGAGTTGTTGAGGTCAATACCACCGAGGGTCAGGTTCACTTCACCCCCCTTCTGAGGAATAGCGCTCTGATAAAATAAAAATGCAGTGGGTAAAGGTTACATAGTAAAAAACATTGCAACGATACTGGAAGGGTGGGGGCTAAACTTCCATTATTATGAGAATTACCACCATTGCCAGTAAAACATAAGAGAAGCAGATTAAAAAGATGCAATAACTACCATATGCAAAACTACTAACCGGATCGCTTCTGAAGAAAACCAGTGATGTTCGTGTTAGAATAAACCACCTTTTCTTCCAGGATGTCCATCCAATTCCTGTACAACAGGGTTAAAAAATATAGCCCCAAGGTGAAGAAAGATCCTCAGAATATCAGAGAGAAATGCATATTCAAATGCTCACGGTACAGTTGTTCTCAGAAGAAAAGGCTTGCTTTTCTTGATTGGATCCTCAAAAAAAAGATGTTACTATATGTATACATAATATCTGCAGTGTCTAATCAAGTATGTTAAGAAATGCCTCTTTAGATTAAAGAACTCGCACCCCATCTTCTCTCTGTGTTTTATTTCTTTCTATGACAGTACAATAACATAGCAGGATAAAACTACAGCATCGAAATAAAATCCAAGAACAAGCCAGCTCCAACTGGGATGAAACTAAAATCAGAAGAGAATATCATCATAAACAGTGGTCGATTGAACACAAGTCAACAGCATTTTTTGTCTCCGTTCCATATCTCGCTATTTGTCATTAAGCGTGAGAAAATTCGTGAAACCAAAAATATAACACACACCTTTGGATGAAATAAAAAGCGGCCCGCTCTTGAAAATCTGCAACATGGATTATAATACTTGAGAACAAAAGAAGCAACAGACTCCGATCCATGAAGCCAACACAAAAAATTTGATATCATCTAGATAAGCTACCTGATCAACAATCAGTATGATCTTGGTCTTGAGAAAAATAAAAGCGTGGAAAAAAGGGGGGAATTACCGCATTGCCACCGTGAAAACGCATATTTTCAAGTTGTCCTGGTGCTGGAGGTGGAGGGGGGGGAGGAGGGCCGCCATCTCCCTTCATAAACACCATACATTTACGTGATTATGAATCACATTGTGAATTAAAAGAAAAGGAAAACAAGAGTAAGAAATCATTTGCAAATAAACCTTGGAAGATTCCGTGTTTTTGTTGTTGGTCATGACTTGATCGTCCAGGAATCACAGAATAACATGATGGTTGTTTAGATGTTTGAAAAGGTGATGGGGAGGCAATGCGGAGCGGGGGGGAGAGAAGCGTGAAGAAGGGAACAGAGAGAGACTACAGTTTTTTCTTGTCTTTTGTTGCCTCCTGTGGTGGTGGTGAAGGTTTTTAGTGAAGGTGATTTCTTTCTTTGTTTTTCCTTTTCTTTTTCTCTTTTTTTTCTTACAATTATTTTTTTTTTTTACTTTTTTTGGAATGTTTGGGGGAGGGGAATAGAAATGAAATACCAACGGAAACCCGCTGGTAAAGCAAAAAAGGAGGAGGTCCAAAACAGAGCAAGCGGGAGCCTCCCTCCTAATATGCTGCGCTTGTACACGTCACCCTCTTTTGTTCTCCTTCTCTCTTTCATCGGGCCGTGGTGGAGGATACTATTGTGGGAAAGAATATATATACACGCGCGCGCGCGCAATAAATTTGTTGTTTGTGCTATGTGGTAGGTGGAGAATTTTTTTATAAGTAAAACAAATATTTAGCCATAAAAAAATACGAAACAAGGAATGACAAATAAAAAGTCTCAACTATAATTGAATAAATGTTTGAAGAATAAAAATGAAAAATAAATAGAAAGACCCCTCTTTTTTTATTACTTTTCATTATTCATAATCATGCATGCATGTCTAAAAACTTATTGTTATTGAATCAGCGATCCTTATAAAACATGGTCAACGAGAATTAATTGTTGAAGAAAGACAGACCGGTGAAACAGCAGCAGCCGCAGAACAAATCCTGTTTTGTTGTCTGCCTTCAACAACTTTTTCTTTCATCTCTTAAGATTCATGAACTGAAATACAAATAAAATAAAGTTTCAGATTAAATCGTAAGACTGTAGAAACATAAGGACCAGAGTTAAAAATCATAAATTTCGAGGACCAAGATTTCTTAACATCACTGCTTCCCTACAGTGATGAACACAGGAAACCATAAAACCTTTTCTTCTCACGGGATAATAACACGGGCGCGTGAGGGATTTTGCAGTCATGTGATGTGAGTGTGAACAACGTGGGTTTTTCCTTTTCACTTTTTCTTGAATGTGATTATCGAGTTAGTAGTTTCTTAGAAGGAAAATTACAGCACTGGATGGTTTTATTTTAACATGTCGCTCATTCCTCCTCCTTCGTCTTCTCCCGAGTTTACCTAACGATCTTGACAGCATGCTGAAATGGTTGGTGGTCAAAGATTGGGGGTAAGGAATAAGGATTGAAAATAATGAAATTAAAAAATAAATTTAATTAGAAAAATAATTAAAAATAATAATAGAAAAAAAATAGACGTAACCTTGATGCATCGGTAGCCTCCCAAATTTTACAGCTGACCTGAAAAGAGCCATGATTTACAGCAATCACGCCGCTGGTGTAATGCCTTGAAATCCAAGTTCCGTCCAGCTAAAAAGCCTAACCTAAATCAATTACGTAACCTTTGATTGAGGAATGGCGTCACCTTTCACTCTCAACGACCTTTGAGAGGATCATGAGCACAAGGGCCGTTGGTGTTTTTTTACCATTTTCAGTTTTCCCACTCGATGCAAACGCTAATTGCGCTTTTAGCGTAGACGAGGGGTTGACGACTTGACGTTGGATAGCTCAGAGGGGACCCGCGATAACAATAACATAACATAAAAAAAAAAAAAAAAGAAGCTAAAATGTAAGGGAGCGACGTTGTGTAATTATCATTTTATTTTGTTTTCCTTTATCATATATATTTTATTCACATTTGGTTCTCTTTTTTTAATTTTTAATTAATTTTCTAATTATTATTTGATTTCATAATTCAATATTTGATTTCATTCTATTTTTATGTCAAATTCAATCCTTGTTCTTTACCTCCAATCTTTGACCACCAACCATTTCAGCATGCTGTCAAGATCGTTAGGTAAACTCGGGAGAAGACGAAGAAGAAGGAATGAGCGACATGTTAAAATACAACCATCCAGTGTTGTAATTTTCCTTCCAAGAAACTACCAAATCGAATATATAATTTCATGGGTGTGTGGAAAATCAACTCAAATAAAAAAAAATTTGCCTGCTTTTATTTTTTAAATTTCATCTCTAATTTATTTTTTTTATAACTCTTCAATTTAATTTCATATTTAATCGAGGTAAATTAAGACTCAATCAAGATTCAAGACCCGTGCAAGAAAATAATAAAGAAAAAAAGAAAGACAAATCATGACAGGGCCAGCCCAACATCAAACGAACCGGGGCGATGGAGATCAGTGGACCAAGGTTACGATACGCGATATTTACAAGCAAGTGCACCCACGACGTAAACGAGATATTTTCTTATGTTCTTTTACTCCTTAATATTTAATAGCAAGTGCATCCTCTTTGCAGATTAAAATTTCATTTTAATTTCTAACCTAAGAAATGTTGGTGACTTGGTATTATAAATTTCTTCTATTATAATATATTTTAAATTGAAAAAACGGAAAAAATAAAAAGAGATAATTGATATAAGAAAAACACCAGTGGTAGAGAACTTTAAATTGTTCACTGTTACGCTCTTTTTCACCCCTCTATCCAAAAAAACATTACAAAGATTTTTAAAAAATATTAATGTTTTTTTTTATATGGTTTATTTGTTGTTTTCAATATAAATTACCAAATTTAAATCATTTTTCATGTTGATTGCAAGGTGATACGGCCAAAATATATTTGAAAACCAAAAAAACTAAACCCATCATTAACTAGTATTCTTGTATTTTCATTATGATTTTATGGTTATTGTAATTTAAGACGAGAGATGATTTTGTATTTGCAGTTATTTTGCACAAATATATAAAAAAATAATAAACTAAAATGGAAAGTAAAACGATGAAAATACTCTAAAGTCGAGAAAATCCAAGTCCAGGTTCAATGGACACTTTCGGTTCTCCACTATGGTTTTTTGGTAATTATATAGTTAGCTCATGGACAATTATGTATTTGGCAAAAAAAAAAATGGGCGCACTCAATGGAATGTGGGAGGCACCAACACTTTTAAAAATGTCTTGTTGTTGTCCGGTTATAATCCTTTGTCATGCTATATTCCTAATGATGCAGCGAGTGTCATCGAATGGTGGTATGGTTTGATGTTGGAGGCTCTTTTTTTGTTTTCAAAAAATTATAGCCTAACCTTTTATTGTTATTTTAACCTCGATTTGTATTCTTTGAAAAAAAAATATTCTCGGTCGTGAAAGTTTTATTTATTTTTAATTCATTTTTCAAATCTGATTTATCAAATATTATTGTCTCCAATGTAGCTCCTATTCTTTGAATTTTTATTTTTCTTCCTTGGTTCTTTTGCAAAAAAAATGGTGGTTTTTAATTTCATTTTTCAATTTCAAATTGATGTATTAGGTTTTTCAATTTGATCCTCGATGTTTTATTTTTTATTTTTTTTCTTGTTCATTTTGTAAAAGTTATTATTCTTTTCATTTTCCCTGTTTATTTACAAAATTACTTTAATTTTTTATGTCAATTTTGATTCTTATTTCTTTCTTTTTTTTAAATCATTAATTTACTATTTTGTTTGATAAAAAAAAACACCCTTCAGTCAACTATATAATTTATTTTAATTCTGGTTGTCATTCTTTTAATTGATATTTTTTAAAATCTTTTTGTATAGCTAAATTATTTTCTTCTTCAATTTTATTATTTATTATTTTATCGATTAAGAATTAGACTTCATGGTTTTTTAAGGTCATGTGTTTCGGGTCTAATAATTTAGATCGTGAATTTAAAAGCTAACATATTGTTTTCTAAGAAAAACAAAGCATTATAATTAAACTTATTTTTTTAATCAAGTTATCCCAACCATGTTATTTTGGTCACAGGTTAGGTATATAATATCCTAAATTGGCTCAACCCATGGTTAAAGGTTTGTTATGACCTATTTTTTTATATTATGTTTTCAACTTCATTTAAACACCTGAACATCACTTCAAGAAATATTAATTTATCCCTGCAAAGAAGCTCAAGTTTTGAGACTAATAGTGTTTAAACATGTTAGAAAATAAATTAATTAAAGATATTGTTTTAAAAAAAAATATTTAGATTTAAATAGCATGATATATCTAAAAAAAACACAGTCTTAATATGAGTTCTCTAAGCATATTTTACTAACATTAAAACCTAAAAAAAATGGAAAGAAATATTCTTTTATGTCACAAAACATTCATTCATATATTACATATTGTTTTATGAGGTAATCATATTAATTGCTTGTGGTTTAACAAAATAAACTACTTAATTTGCAAAGTATTCGTCGAGTCAACACTTTTGCAATAAAAAATCATAAATAAATTCATTTTTTTAAAAATAAAATGTGCCTGTCACTTGGTTTTACAAACATGACAAACCTATAGTATTTGGATTCAACCACAATCAAGTTCCAAAGCTATATGTTTTATCTTAAGACGTTTCCTAGATTAAAATATTAAAGACATGATATAACAACATAATTTAAAATGCTGGCTGTATATATATCATGTTGTTTTCACGATTCATTAATATTTTTTTTATTAAAATATATTTTTTTTTCTGTGTAGTTTTGAAATGTTAATATCAAATATAATTTTTTTTAATTTTTTTATTATCATTATCTTAATTTATTTTTAAATAAAAACAACCACTGTCTTAAGACAAATATAACGCACTTCCATGACATTATTTAATTCATCGATCTGGTTAAATAGTTCGTTCATGGTTGTTACAAAATCCAAGACTTCCAGACGAGATATATTATATAGGAGTTAATAACATCATTTTACAGGTTTGGAATTTTAAGTTTACTGAAGATATAATTTATAATTAATCAAATAATAGAGATAAAATGAAAAATGATCAAGGTGTTGATTTCTTAAAAAAAATACAATACTAAGAAGAACATATCCAAAATGCCGGTGTCCTTTGCTGTTACATATTAAAGGTTGTTTATTTTTTTTAATAATCATCTTAATATACTGATATTAAAATTAATTCTGTAAGATTTAAATATTTTTATATATCTATAAACAAAAAATAATCTAAAAAACAAATATATCACTCCCAAACACTACCTGAATACGTGTCGAATACAATGAGAACATCACGTGAGCCGTGCTATTGGGATTGGGATAAAAAAAATACCTCTATTCCACGGAACCAAAACCTAACGTTACGTCACCAAAATCCAAATGTGTTGTCAAATAAAATAAATTTTAAATTAAACATTATGCTATAAAAAACAAAACTAAATAAAAATAAAGGAAAAGCTACCCTACACGGCGGCTCCCCTTCGGCCTCCCCTCCTCTCCGCAGTCATCAATTCAATCAATCCACAGACAACCTTTAAAACAGAGGCGAAACAGTTTGTTTTATAAAAAAATCAGAGGATGTCAAATCTAAACACTGCAAATTCTTCCTCTGAAAATCAAACAGGAACAGTTTCTTGGATCCCCAAAGAACACGAGCTATTTTTCTAGGGTTCTGGGAGACAACAAGTATCAGTAATTCTCTGCGCAAATTGGAATTCTACGGCATGGAACTCGAGGTTTCCAGTCCGAAATCTTCTCCGGCTGTGGATTCGGAGCAGATAAACAAGGAAACAGACAAGGATCAAGTTCGCGTGACGAGAAAAACCTTGACGGTAGTGCTGGAGCAGTGCCAGAGAGCTCTTGCATTGCTAGAGAACACTGACAGCGTTGACGATGACGATGACGATGAAGGAGATACCAGTAGCGCAGAATACAAGCAAGCGGAGTCGTCGCCGAGCCGAGACTCCTCATCAACTTCGCTCGGGGACCGAGAAGCCGATGAGGTAGAGTTTTGCTCATTTCTGGCTTAGTTTTCTTACTACAAGTTATAGGTGCTCGATTACAAGAAAACTTCTTCGTTTAGCTAATATTTATCCTCGGAGATAATCGATGGTTATGATGGTTTATTCATGATAAAAGATTGGATGGTGTGAGCTATTTGAGTAATTAAAGAAAGAAACAGAAGAGAAAGTACTCAAAGCTGCTTCAAAGATGTTTAACTTTTAAGGTGGTTCACCTTTTTTTTTCTCTGTTTATTTATTTCGTGAAAATTGCGCAAGTGAAAGAGACAACTATTATTACTCGACTGCTAATTTATTTGGATAACGCCTACACAATTGTAAAAAGATTTCATCAATATTCATTGGCCGTCATCTTGGTCTTTGATGGAATCTGTTTGGCTGTTTTATTTGGATAAATTGCAAAATGGGGTGTTAGTTAGTTATCTTGTCTTAATAACACCGCAATTAGTTCCTTTTCAAAGTTTTATTTGTTTCCAGATTTTGATCAAGATATGATTGCGGGGGTCATATTTTTATTCCCCAATGCAGTTATGCGACCTCCTCAGATCAAGAGTTGAATGCCCTGAATTTCTTGAGAAGCTTGTTAGTGCTCAACAGTCAGTTTCACAAAAGATTACTGGTAAGTGCTGAAAGACTGTTCCTTCTGTAATATAGCTGATATTTTGCTATCAATTGTGTGCATGTTTGTATTCTATATTGAGGTTTAGCTTTAGAAACGCCAATACTTGGATATCTGGTTGTTTTCCATATATGGCCTTGATGCTAATGAGCTCTTGTGTGGTGGCAGAAGATGGTAGTTCTTGTGTGGTGGCAGATGATGGAAGTTCTTGGGACATAGTCAGTAAGAATGATCTCTGGGAGGGTGAAAATGATGGCTCAGACCAGGAAGATTATGTTCTTGTCCGGCAAGAAGATATAGTAGAGGGTATTGCTTGCTTCATGGCTGCCTATTTGTTGTCCCTTAAACAGACAAAGGTATGCAATGTTATTACTTCATGACACCTTTTTCACCATTGTTTTAGTTTTTACACTACGTGAATCATCATGATCTGCTTTGGTGTTTTAGACCATCATCCTTTTGCCCCACCTGTTGTATCTGTAACACACAACAGTTAAACGAATTCTCCAGGCTGGTAATTCCCAAGAATTAATGAAACTTTAGTCTCATCTATTATAGCTGCATATTAAGAAACATGGATGTATTACATACGCACACAGGCTTGAACATACACATGTATACACAGAAACACAGAGTATTGAGGGGCAATCATATTAGTGAATAAGGAAGCTGTTGGAATCAACAGTCTATTTTTTCCCCTGAGAAATAACCTTATAATATTTGCATGGTGGAAGGCAATCAATGTTAATCATTAGAATGAAATATCTTGTTTGATCAATGTTCACAGCTGTCTGATCTCTTGATGCGAGTTTTTTGAGTAGTGAACTGTGCTTGTTGTATCACCACAATGAGTTGGCCTTTAATCTGATGTAGGCTGCAGGGACTTATTTTGGTGTATCAGTGCTAACCAAAATGGGTATTTTGTCTGATATTCTTACTTGGGTTACTTTCTTCTTGCAGGACTTGGCCCCTGCACAACTCCAGGAAGGTTAGTCCAAAGCTTTTCTAATTAATTTTCAGTCCATCATCTCCAAGCACATTTTATTCTTCAGTTGAAGCTAGTTTCTTTTTAAGCACTTTGTGCAAAAGAATTCTGACATCTCTTATATTTCTTTTAGCCCTTAGCAAGACATTCTCAGTCAGAAAGAAAAAAGGAAAGCTTCGAAAGGCATGGGATGGAAGCAAAGTCATTTATAATGTAGCATCTTGGGGAGCAACTGCCATTGGGTAGGCTATCTCATTTAGAGTTTTTGTGGTTGTTTCTTCTTGCACTGATCATACAGTTAATCTTTTTTTTTTTTTGGATTTCTTGTGTTCATTATCTATTAATGTTTTGCTCAGTAACACTTTCTGTAGCATTTACTCGGAATTGCTAAATTATGATTTGCATATGATCATTCAACTATTATTACAAAGTAATATTTTCTGACTTTTTCCCAACTTTTCTGGTTACTCTAATCAACAGGTTATATCAAAACCCTATACTCTTCAGAGTTGCTTCTAAAGCCTTCTGGACTTCCTGTCATGTTATATCCAAGTTTGTCTGATGTCCTCGTTACATGTTGGGATCCACTGTTGTATTTATGCGTGCACTGTGATTTCAGCTTGGTGTTTCTGTTGTATGCCATTCTTTTCAAGCTACAGATCAATTGATTTCAATGACATGATTTAATCTGTAAATATTTTCCCTCGAAGTATTTCTGAGTGCCAATTCAAATTCATTGGTAAGATGAGATCAATTTAGTCCTGTCCTGTCATTTCCCATGGAGTCCTGGACTATTGGCACTCTAATGTGCGGAAATGTGATCCACGTGTATCTAAGATGTTTCAGTGGATGCTGGGTGAAGATTGGAAATTTTGAATTTCTTCTTGTTCCATCTTTCTCAGGTGTGCCGAGTTTGTTTGCTTGGTGATGAAAAGGGAGTGTTTTGGCTAAAAAATGGTTTGGAAGCACTACGAAAACAATGTTTGCTTCCTCCTATTAGTGCCTTGTGTGTGGAAGCTAACGCAGCGTTTTATTTCAGTTAAATTAGTGTCTCTTCCTCACGCCAACCATGTCTCTGAGGTAGAAAGCCCGCCGGGCAACTGGAAAAACCTCCACAAGAGCGGTTTTTGCTAATTGTTCATTTTTTTTGGTTCTGGTAAAACTCCTCTAGTTCTGCGTCAAGGTAACAGAGGAAGAATTGATTGCGGATAACCCGTTTAATGATTCCAGCTTTGCATCTAGGGCTGGCATTCTTCTTTGTTGCTCAGGTCACGGAGCGTACCTTTGCAGTCAAGCAAAATTATTTCCTTCACATTGAACCCTCTCTATAGCATGTATACTCTTTTCTTCTGTTGTTTTTCTGAGTTGCGTTGCCATGTGTATTTCAAAGTCAGGCGCCTTAAACTACTGGACCAATACGTGATCGACCATCAAAATTGATTTTTTCGTGCACAGAATAATTTATTGACCTACCAATGGATCTTGAATTGTTCAGACGAATTTTCCCCCCACGGAAAATCGCACACTCATCATCTTTCTTATATGGCCCGGTTACGTGAGGTCATGTAGAAACGTGCGACACCTGTGGGATGCTAACCCACGCTAACACCTTGCCTGGACTATGAAGTTGGGATTCTCTCTAGTGGTTTGATTTAAAAATACTTGTCATTGGATGGCAAAAGCTGCGTTTTCTTCTAAATAAGCTAACGTCTCTTCTGGGACAGCACATTTAGCATTGTATTTTCTATTTAAAAATTCATTAAAATAATATTTTTTTTTTTTTTAGAATTTGTTTTAATATCTGCACAGTTAAAAAATAATTTAAAACAAGAAACAAACAGGCTCAAAATCAGAGCTGCAGCTTCTTGTTCGAGTACAAAAGTTCTGACAATGTGCGAGCCGTTCTAGCCAAACCATTCAAAACTCCACAGGCTTAATGTAAACGCAGGGGGTAATGGAAGACTACAGAAAAAAACAATTTCGAAATTACAAAAAATAAAAATGTGTGACATCACCTTCTGCTGCTCTATACATTTTTATAATAATATCATAACAACTGGAACCCTACTATAGTGGGCACAAGCTTGTGAATCTTGAGCAGCCAAGTTGCGTGCTCTCCAGACAAAATTGGTTGTAGCCAAGAAGTATTCCTGACGACCATATCGCATCAGGCCGACGAGATGATCTCATCTCATGGGGTAACTTGCACAATTAAGGTTTTCCAAGTTCCTACCTTTTTCGACCAAAGCACCATTCATTACCTACAAATAAAACCGATGTTTAATAGTAATAGGTGCTGTCTTTGTGATTTGGAGCATCCTTGCAGAGCATCGAGCGAACTTCCATGATCGATCTAGGAGGCTCAAGGTCTTTCTCCTGCAGTGCATTTCCAAGCAGCTGCTGCATGTGCGAGGCAAAGGTATCATCCAGAACCTGCAAAATTTGATGAAAGGTTAAGTTAGAGGATCGAATGGAACAGAAATATGGGAGCTCTTCATTTAACTGAAACAGGATAGTTGCTCAAGCAATACTTACAGACACTGCAATTCGTGAACCTTTATACCATGATCGATTTTCTTTCCTGTTTTCCAAGAAGCTCAGAACATCCTGTGATGCAAATAAAATAGAAAATAAATAAAATAAAAACACAAAATCATGAGATCAACAAAATGGCTGACCCAGAATCTCACAAAATTACCTGCCCCATTCGGTCCCAGTAACCTCGACAGATTGCAACAAAGACATGAGTCTCAAAAACAGATTGCAGGTGGGTGATTGTGTTTGTCAGCTGGTCTTTCAGTGGCTGCATCCTACTTTGAATATCAGATTCAACCATAGATTCCTTTGATTCTTGGAGAATCTTTTTCAATTTTGTTGGATTCTGTAATTTGGTCTGTAATCAAATAAAATAAGTAAAATGCAGACCCATTGCATCAGTATCTAACCATACTCTCAAGAAAATAAAACAATAATCTGCATAGAAAGGACAAACTGTTGTTTGCATTTCATTGATGCAAAAAAGACTAATTTAAGCCTACATTTAAAAGATACTCACATTCTCTGCTAGCTTCTCTACAACAGCCTGCAGATAACTTCTAAATTTGGCTCTTAGCATGACAGTCACTTCACTGAGACACTCTCCAGGAGCAGCGTGTCCACCATTAGGCATGCAAGAACCCCATGCCTTAAATTGAGTTTCTATCTTGGGACGCAGGACATCAAGCATCCTCTTCATGGAATTTAGCAGAATTCCAAGCTGAAAAGAATAAAAATTGCAGACCATAAGAATATTGCATAGCTAAAAGCATGCTAATCATTGAAAGAAGTGGCTCACCTCATCAGGGACAATATATGAACAGACAGATCGTTTTGTAAGTTTCTTCACATACTTGAGGCCAAATTTCTTAGGTTCCAAGTTCTCTTTCAATGGTGATAGAACATCTGTATATTGCTTGTCCAAAGCTTCCACTATAGCCTTTTCGACATCAGCAATTGCCTTTTTAAAGCACAGACGAAATGCATCAAACATTCAGTAAATATCATCATCATTATTTCATTTTCATTAAAAAAAAAGAGGTCTCCTACCTAGATAAGATAAAGAGGATCCACTGTGAGGTGGGAAAGGCATGAAGCCAAAAAAGCAAATGAAGCTCCATATAGAACTACCTTATGCAACTATGCACAAAGTGTTACCAATTGACTTTTTTTTTAAAGGAAAAAGTCACCAATTGACATTCTGCTCACATTCTTTTGCTTTAGTTACACAGAGGAAACATCATCATACTAAGGGATTGTTTACCATCTACATTGGACATGGGAACAACCAGCTATTTGATCCTTTAACCCGGGCTTGCAAAGAAAGCAAGGAAAATTTGATAGCCCGGTGCTGATTGGACAGAACTAGGCACCTTGAGGAAAAGGGTTTAAAGTTTTTGTTGAATAATAAACAGGAAAATCATATTCTAAGTGAACTGAAAGCAAAACCAGCATGCATGTATTTTGCAAGGGAATATTCAGTCCAAAAAGGTCTGAGACATGCTTTTGATTGTATTCAATTTGGGTCAACTATTGATATATGTATTGAGATGTTAAAGAATTGAACAAAAAATATTTGTTATGAAAACCTTGGGATTGAAAAATAATTTGATTGGACAATCTAAACGAGTGTTGGACCTGCTGGACTGAAGATGTTTAATGCAACCTCACTATGCCACTTCAGTAAGCAAATGGTATAGATAAGAAGGGTAGAAGAAACAATATCACAAAATCATGGGATCTTAAACTTACATTTTCTAGAACAAAGATATACTGTGGCCATCTGCATATAATTACTTCATACTGTTCCAGTGTATCTCTAAGGCGGTCATACATGTCATCCACAAAGGGGGTTGTAGAATGTTGTGTCCTGACACCTGACCATTTTACCTGCAATTAAATAGGCTTTTGAGATCATTCCAAGCACAGTCTTCTCGAAACAAACATGCAATGCAGTCCTATACAATATTCTTTGCAGATATATAAATTTTAAAGAAAATACAAAATATCTGCAGATCACCTCCATTTAAGGCAACTAAATCCCACACAGAAAATGAAGGCAACTCACACAAAACTTCTTCATAGATAAAACATTCAAATGCAATATGGTGATCAAGCCTGGTAAGTGAACCATTACAGATGCCTTGATGCAAACTTCAAGTCATGCAGGATCACTTTAAGGTTTAAGACAGCTATTGTTGGATGAAAACGGTAGCCATATAAACTTTACTTCCTCGGTCCCTAAATAAGTGTACTTTTCCTTTTTTGGCAGTCCCGATTTAAATGTCCAACCCAAAAGTCAAAAGTATAATAAATAGCCCATTTTACTTTTTTACCATTAATCATATTTTAAATTACTAAAAACAAAATTGAGATGGAAATGGAGAAACATAATTATGGGTTGAAATTGAAAAATAAATTATTGAGAAGAACAATTTATCTTTTTTAAAAGTTTCCTTATTAATTGTGCATTCTTCTTGAGGACACTTATTAATTATGGGTTGAAATTGAAAAAAACATTATTGAGAAAAACAATTAATATTTTTTTAACGGTTTCCTTATTAATTGTGCATTCTTCTCGAGGATACTTATTAATTGTGCATTCTTCTCGAGGATACTTAATCCAGGACTAAGGGAGTGTACAGTTAACAGCATACCTTGTCTAATTTGCATGATTCCAGCAAGGATAGGCGCTTGTCTTGTATCCATATCATGATATACAGATGAAACAGTTCTTTTGCATCCACTCCTCCTTTCACAGGACTAGAAAAAATAAAATAAAATAAATGACATAAAATGATCTGAAAACAATGTAAAGAAACAACAAAGTTGCCTCAAGGATAATATTACCTAACATCCCAGCTTGCAAGGTCCTTCTGAAAATCAGCTGTTGCAATAACAAGTTCTGCTACAGGGGGTGAAGGACCAGATGGGGGGCATGCAAGTAAGAAAGCACGCAATCTACTACAAAGCTCTGTACTGTATATGGATGAAGATAAATTTGGAAGGTCTATGAAACTGCAGGAAAAGAAACTCAAATATCAGATTCTTGCATGTCTGACATTGAATCACCAAATTGCCAAGCAAGAAACCATCCAAACATATACACAAATTGAGATGCCAAAATTTTGATGCAGAAGGATAAATTGACAGACACTGGTAAACAATCTATAGAGATTTCCACTGGTACAGCACCTGAGACATTGATTAGCAACTGTTCACTTGCAAAGGCTACCATTAACAAGAACTTACACTCTAAAATATTAGACACTATACATTCATGTCTTCTAGCAGTTCATACTGGGGTTAAATATCTATATGACGAGCTGTAACATATCCTTGGCAGAAAATACATTTGAAATCAAGATCTAATTAGAACCTGATACATTATACAACTAGCAAGGAAAACACAATTATTCCTGCCAAGAAAACATCATCTAATATGTATCAGTAACTTCATTATATTCACTAGTATAAATGATGCAATTGTTCTCCACAAATACATCATAAATTAATAAAAAAAGAAGCTAATTCTCCCATGTCATTTCATAAAGAAAAGAAATACCTGGGAAGTATGTGTTGATTGTGTATTTCGAAGTCGGTCCGAATTTCATTTTTAATGTTCATACAAAGAGAACTCATCTTCTGATAAGCAGTAGACAGAGCAACAGAATCCATCAATGTTGCTTCATTATTGTTGTTAACAAATTCATCTGTCTCAGTCAAGTGCCTTCTTGATCTTTTCTTAGCAGCCGCCTGAAGAAACAACCTTTCAATTATACCAAGTATTAAAAAACCTACAGAAAGGTCATTACATGAAAATAGTCTGTACCTGGAAATAATGAGTTAAATTTGCTTGTGCCTCCGGAGACAGTATGTCATGAAGAAGAGTATAAAGCTTGACAGCAGGCTCCAGGGCAGGTGCTGCCAACCCAGTTGCAGGCTTGAACACATCCATAATACCAGACAGTGATGATTCATCGAGAGACTTGTAGTTCTCAAAACCCATAGAAAGAACCTGTTCAATCTGATCCTTGATTTCTCCCAGAATTCGGTTCTGGTGAAGCAGACAACAACAGAAATCATGGAAACATAACAGCAAAACAAGGACTTGAATACCACAAAGGAACAAGAATAATGACAGGAGCAGACATAAAACTGATTTTTTTTTATATATGTACCTCTTGATGACTCAACATGCTCTTGCTGTGGCCTTTCATAATAACAGGCTTTAACAAATCATACACCAAAGTCAGGCAGTCAGCTGTTGGTGTAGCTACATCCATTATATATGAAAGGTACCTATCGACCTCATGTATTAGAACCACCATTCTATTGAAAAGCTAATCATGACAGAATCTGAAAGTCAAAAGCAATGTTGCTCCATATGGCAGTCAAAAGTTCAAAATCAGGTCATAATTTTTATCTCTCCCTTTCTTAAGCCCAACATCCAAATGAGCACCCCGAGGAATTACATAATGTTGGGAATCAAAATCCAAGTAGAGTTAGTTGAGATCTTATATCCTACCTCAGCTTGGTATAGACATCGGATACCCCATAATATGTGGCAAATTCAGATAGGAGCCATTTCCACGAACCATACAGCAATAGATTCCTTTGTTGAAAATGCTGAACTTTCATGGCAACTTCTAGAACAAGGTCATACGCAACAGTTTCAGCTACAGAGCCACACTAGAATAAAAGAAACAGCAATCAATATCAGAACACTATTACATAACATATGATATGCTATGAGAATTAATTTCTGAGAAACAGAGCACAAAATGTAAAATCAATACCACACTGAAGTCACGCAGTAAGATACTCTCTACCTTTTCAGGAGGGGTGAGGAAAGACTTGCTTACAAAGGATGCTTCAGATAAATGAACCAGTCATTTTATACTTATTCAGTTAATTTGCACGCACAAGGACAGAGAAGTATTTGATAGTCATAACATAGTCAGAAAGAAAATCTTAGATAGATTGGGGTTTTCCCCTTTGCACATAGGCAGTGCCTTTACTTTAAGTTCCTTTACAACTGGCTGATGCCTTGTTGACCTATGAACTATTCTTACAAATATTTAACACTAAAAATAATTTTTTTTGAGAAACTCTGCATTCCTTGCAATAATTTACATCATTTAATTGTATTTATACTATTTTGAATGTTACAGTTTGAAACCAATGCTGCTAGTTTCATATACCACAAGCAACATTTTTAATCCTCTTTCATTCTTAATCACTGCAATATGGTCAACTATAGCCTTGTCTTACAGTCAGTAAAATGTTTTGAAGCTGATAGAACTCGATGTTAAAGCCTTAAAAGCATACAAGTGCAATCAATTATGAGACAACAGTTTAGGGAAAGTTCTAGACATTATCTACTCATTTAGAAGGTACTAATTATAGCATAGCTTTACCTTGAGATTACTGTCATCTGAACTTGTTGAGTAATTTATGTAGAGCTGCAGTTTGCCCACAAGCTCATGTTCTGGTTCTCGGTATATAGACCACCAGCGGAGCTTATCAACCTGCATCCAATTTCAATATGAGTCTTAAAATAAAATAACATACATTGCTAACTGATTTAATCCAGGCTTAAAGATCTTTTTAGATAAATGCCCGGAGAAGATTACCGAGTCTTCAGCAATACTAGCGACTTGAGCAAGGACACGGCCATAATATTTCCCTTTGGAATCTAGTACTTCAACAATTAGATCATCCCCTAGACTATCTGGGAAGCTGTAGAGTCACCAATACCTTTCACAATTAGAATTGGAAAATCATAGAAATTAAATTAAAAAAGGTGACTATTGGATAATCATACGTACAATACATGAGTTTCACCAGATCCAGGCTGCAACTTGATGACATCCTCTTCTGCTGAACTTTTCAGTCTCAATGAGCAGGAGTATGTTTCTGTTCACATTCATAGAAAGAAATGCTGTTAGAATATGAACAGTATCCAGCAGGCTCAGATGTTTGTGCACACCAATGAATGAAGCCACAGTTAACATTTGAACAGTATAATTATCTCTAGATGGTTTGGGATAGCATCTGATAAGTTGCCAAGCCAAGCACCTCTATCTGACCATCATGCTAAATAGCTTTCAAAATCATTGGTCTTCCTATAAATAGTCCATCAAGGTCATAATACTAACTCTCAGATTGGATGACTTGCTGATCAAAGAAAAGCTACTGTTGAGCAACTCAGAGCAACAAAATAGCATGATCACCATGTAAAACTCCCATTCACCACCGATTAATTTGGGGTTTTGAACTATGCATACCTTGCACAACTTCATACGATGATGAGCTGTTGCGTAGACTAGTAACACCAATCTTCAGAAGTCCTGAAACCTGCTTGATGTAATGAGTGCTGGCATGCACATATGCCAAGCTTTGGCGTGAGAAAGAACCATTTGCAGGCACACGAGGGGCGACACGGATTTTTCGAAAAGTTTTCCAAGCAGAAGAAAGTGATGACTGAAACTTGGATAGGCGATGCTGGACCACATCCAGTTTTAGCTTTGGTGCTGACAGAGATGAAATACTACAGCCACTGGGCGGGTCGAGACTTGTTTTAACTTTACGGACTGCACAACAAATGAGATAAAAGGACAGCTGAGCAAAGTATTTTGATGACGAAGATGTTGATTCCGAGAGAAGTATTACCTTGCACCTTCATCTTCCCAACTATTTTCTTAATCTTTGGGGCAGCTCCCTCACTAACAAGCTCAGAAGAGCGCTTTGCCAATAGTTCCTCTTCTGATTGTAGTAGCACATGATGTACACTGTCACATAAAATAAATGGGAGCTACAGTGAGATTGTGGGAAGTTACAAATCAGGAATTTAAGGGATCTTCCATTGATGCTATAACATGCATGGTTACCTAAAATATAAAATGATATCACATAAAGATTCTCTAAGCAAGAGAGCAAAGATGTAATTTCTTCTTATATATCAGACACTAAATGTTATAGCCAGCTTCCTCACAGACTTTGAAGGACTTCCATTAACTCATAAACTTCAAATTCATTTTTTGGGAATTGATATGGTTTAATCTGGAGAATAAATTTGCATCAAAATTCATATTGTTGTCTAAAACAAATTACCATTGCACTGTTTTCTCCTAATTATATACAAATTCTTACACATCAAACCTGATGAAAACAACTAGGATGGCCCTTGACTAATGGCTACTAAAGCATCTCATCATAGAATATTCAAGATTCCTAACGAATTAGGGTAAATCAAGGACCCTTTCTTCCTAATAAAAAAGAAAGCCCTGTTCTAGCAAACTCTGTCTTAACAGATGATTCTTTAGATTCGGATGGAGATGCTTTCGAGGCTTTATTTAGCTATATGTTATGAAGCGTAGGGTCTTAACTAGAGCCACACAAAGCAATTATAATACAAAAAGGGACAGGCCCAAGTGTAAAAGGTAAAATAAAAACTAGTATGTCAGTCTGCTTTCTTAATGCTCCAACAGTCCTAGCTCTAAGCCAAAACATTATGAATGAATATCAAAATAAAACTGGTGAAACTTTGAAGGAAAAAGAATATAAAATTTGCTGCGCTCTTGCAACAGTAAGGTGGAATTCAAGAATTTTGATATTTTTAAGTTGGAGGATATCCCATTCACTTTGTTGCATTTGCTTAGTCAATCACATATTCTTCTTTTTACGGGAGATAAAGGAAAAGACAAACTCACCCAAATGCCTCCCGTAGTAAAGCACATTCATTTTCCAAGAACATTGGTGCTTCCATGCAACCCCTAGCCCAAGCATGAAGACAAAGCCGCACGCACCCATCATATGCAATTACAGCATACCATGGCCCCAATGCACTGTGTTAATTATAAAAATTATTACAAATTTAATGAACAGAGCAAAAGGCAAAAGATGAAATATCAGTTTTATCTTCTTCAACATCTACAACTATTGTGTTAATTACACAATACCTTGCATGAAATGCTGGGACTCGAGCTGGGTTTGAGCCAGATGTGCCAGCCTCTGCACCAGCAGTTGCTCTGTGAATGAAGAAAAAAATTAAAGATATTTATATGATTTAATTAGAATAAACAATTAAATAGCCCATTTCAGTGAAATACCAATAAATGACCTTCTAAAGTAAAGAGCAGTTGCATCAGTTCAGCTAATACATAGCCACTATTAGAAAAGCTTCACCGACCTTACAAACTGATCAGGATTCTGGTCTCCACTATTGTCCTTCAGTTCAGCTCCAGTTGCATTTTTTACTTTACTGGGATCATTATTGGCATAGACACCATGTGAATTTTCAGGGCCGGCAGCTTCATGCATTCGAAATGCTTTTTGGGCACCTTCTTTAATTTCTTGACCTCCACAAAATGGAGGTGCACTGGGAACGTCATCGTCACGAGAAAATTTATTGTTCCTCAGGTTTCTGGAATGCAAATCCTGAAAACCAACAAGCTCAGCAACTAAAGTCTGTAAAAACATGAAAGTGCACAAACCATGCAGAAAGCTAATCCTGTAAAAATGAGCAGGTAATCAATGAAGGATGGCACAGACACAATTCATCAAGCCACGGTTCAGATAAAATTGCTAAAAAAATACAGAGCTAGTGAAATGATACTAGTTCATCCAAAAGAAAGTTGAAATTCAGATTATATAACATGGACACAAAATAATCATCCTTCATTTTGGCTCTCTAGACGCTTGCATTAGCTTCTGATTCTAGTAAATTCTATATCTACAATATGGTATGCCAACCTCAAATGATGCCTCACATCTGCTACGGATGCACTGTACCATGTATTTATCGAATTGAAAAGGCACACATAAATGCCTAAAAAGTGTTACTAAATCCTGATATTTATATGCAGATTCTTCATGCAGCCTGAGTGATCTCGGTGTACAGCAACCAAATAACATCAATATGACTACAAATATTCAACATCAGGCATCTCAGCACACATGTACAACCAATCACAGTCCAACACGCACAGCATACGGAAATGCAGCCCCAAATCCAAATTAAAATTAAACTGAAGTGAACAAACCTTGGCAGCAACAGTTTCCACATTAGCTTGAGAAGGTACACTTGAAGCATACCCCTCTGAAACATGTAATTTACTCCTCGGCAAAGCACTACTAACACTCCCAACTTGACTGGCAGAAAACTCTGAACTACCTGCCGAATCCGATCCCTCTTCATCATCCTCCGTATAACCATTCCTTCCAACAGAAGCATCCCGCACATTCCCTCTAGCCAGTCTCTCAGAGAAATTCCCCCCTCTACCTGCCACAGTCTCCATCGAAGAACTAACATCAGAGTACCCATAATCACTGGCATATCGTGATGTCCTCTGGGCCGCATTTCCATATCTTTGTTGATTAGTGGTGGAATTGCGGACTCTTTCGTCCTGTGGAGATGAATCGAAGGAATACCGTCCACCATATACATCATCCTCGTCTGACTCCGTGACCATGTCATTGTCTGAGACAGACCGGCTATCATCGGCATCTGGCGGTAGGGTTCTAGATAACGGAATTGCCGAGGACGGTAAGTGCCCACTTCTGAATTTAGAAGCTGGAGGTAAGCCAAACCCTCGGCTGTTTCTAAGTGGATCAATTCTAGGTCTTGAACTTGAATGTGCGAATGCAGTTGCTTCTTTCTGCTTTTCAATAAACATTATCAGATCTCTGTGAAATACGAAAAATCATCAAAAATAAAATTAATTTTCTTGAAATTATTAATATTATTATTGTCACCTCTCGAGCCCAGCGGCTGTCGAGCCCTTCACGGAACATTTTTCTTCTTCTGTTTAAATCTAAACACAGACACAAGAGCATAAATCTTAGTTTACAAGACAGACAAACAGAAAGAGAACCAGATAAATACAATTAATGTGAAATAAAAGCATTGGAAGAAAGGAGCCAAATCAAACCTCTAAGATTATGAGAGCAACAGGACCTCGGTGAGAGATCACGACTGAAAGAGAGGGGCTGTCAGTGCGAGTGTGAAAGAAAGAGGATTGAAACGAAATCAACTTGGAGAAGTGGAAGACAGTGAGAGATTTGAGAAAAGTTTGCTTCTCTTAAAAGCTTTCTTTGATAGTACTGTTATCTTTTTTCAGCCACTGCAAGACGCTTAAGCTTCTTTTTGCTTCTCTCTCTCTCTCTCTTGCAGATAGTTAAATATGAGAATGAAAGAGAGACTGAGGGTTTTCTTTTTCTTTCTATTTTTAGATTCTCTCTCTTCCAAATCACCCCGGGATGAAAGAGTATTAATTACATCACCGTGATTTGTATAAAACGCCGCCGTCTACGTTGCTAGTGAAAACATACGACGCCGTTTAGGGACAGTAGAGGCGGTATTAATAAACAGCGGCAGTAATAGCATAGATTAAACAACAAATATTCTATAGCAGGCCGATAATAAAGCACACGTAAGAGAGATGTGGAAATCGTAAGTCGTGAAAAAAGTAACGGGTAGAGTTGACGTGGCAAAAGAGCTTCGTTTTCTTGTTATTTTACATTGAATTAAATACCAATAAATTGTCGAACGTTGTAAAGTGGGGACAGGCACTCCTTTACTCTATATTTCCCGCTGAGCATACATACACTACGCTAAGGAATCACTCACATGGTTTGGTGGGGTCCCCACGAGACCCGTAACACCACTTTTCTTCTTTGCGGTGTTGTTTTATTAGATCGTCGGTTCTTTCTTTTTTGCTTTGTCGTAACCAAACTCAAGTGTGATGACCACAATGCCCATCATGAACATTTGATGAACAAATAAAATGTTGTCTTAACAAACGCAAAGTCACATGGTACAGCATCAGATATCTAATCTTTGACGTTGGAGGCGGAAGTGGGAAATCGACAGGACTCGGGCTGCGATGAATTCAAATAAAAACCATGCACTTGCTACGACGACGAAGATGGTCCACGGTCGACGCGTGTGAGCTTCGGGTTTTATTGTTTTCGGCTACAAGTGAATCTAAATCGTACAGCAACATAGGTGTGTGTGCGCGCGTGTGTTTTGAATTTGTATAGTGATAAGCCAATCATTCCACTGACGTTGACGGTGGAGATCATAGGAGAATATACTTTAATTTGAATTTTTTTGAAAAGCTGGAAACTAGAAAGGGAGGCATCATTTCATTTTCAATTTACCAATCGTGTTCACATTTGGTACTTAAGGCATAAAGCCGGGGCACTACTAGCTTGCCAAGGCTAATTACCTTGACCAAGTTCGGTGTCAAGGAAACGACAATGATTAGAAGCCTGGGCCCGCTGCCTCTCTGATGACCCACCTAACCACCAGCCATTTCAAAAAGGTAGAGCAGACAGTCCTGTTGATAGATCAGTTCTCCCTGTCCATACAATGCTCCAACCGTTCAAGCACATCGAGTGCATGCCTGCCTAACTGTCTCCCTGTAGAAGTTGATTCATAGAGCTCATTGCCGTTAACAACCAAAAACTACGCATGAACCTTGTATTCAGCCTGCACCGATTGAAAGCACCAGAGAAGTGGCCGCATGATAAGGGTAATATAGGGGTTGCCTCCAAATTTCACGCCTTCCTATATAGTGGTTATCTTTCATATTTTCTCATATTTTTCCCGAGATCACAAGATTTATTCAATATTTTATCTGCCATCTTGCATAAAAGCAGAGAGTATATAGGTCACTTGAAAGTTTTGGGCAACCCACCGGTATAATACAGATGCTTTCAAATGACACTTTATCCCCGACAAAGACCTCTAACAAGGGGTACTTTCTTGACAGTGGTTCTAGTCAGACAAGGACAAAGGAAACTTTTTTATTTTGATGAGTGCCCAAGGTTTTAAGAAAATCCCAGCTCATGTAATACATGCAGTTCAAAATCAGCTAACTGGAGCTCTTTTTCCGAACTTGAAAAGACATGTTTTGTTATGATCTTCAGTGTTGAAAATTTAGGCAAAAAGCTCATCCACATTACACTCTCCAAGGAAAACTTTGAGACTGCGAGGTGAACCACAGCTGCCTTCAGCTATAAGTGCTCTGTCATTAGCAGCCATGTGTGCAATAATCTTGTATATCATTTCAATCTGCAACCAGTGAAAAGAAAGTTGCTGATTAAAACAAAAGGTGTTGTCTCAACACTCATTGCTCAAGCAAGTCGAAAGGAGGATATTTTACATACATCTTCGGGAGCATGACAACGATCGGCTACTTCCTCGATTGTTAGTGGTTCCACAGGTTCTTTGCAGCTGAAAAGCCAGAGGAACGTGATTATAATCAGCAAAAGGAAAACTACTTCCAATAGAGTAAAAGAAGAAAGCACTGAGATTAGAAGTTATATAGAGTTGCAAGAGTTAGATGGTTGAAAAGGTCAGAATTCTGGTCTGACTGAAAAACAGTTAGGGAACTACTTTCATCCAAAAGAGAGTTCCTTGGGGCCAATAGCACAACAAAGTTGAATCATTCTTCCGGACTTCATAATCTCGTGGAGCTAAAATGTTACTGTAAGCAATTTATGCTGATGGCAAAGGTAGTAATTGTATAACCAGGTTGGTATGAGCACATGCTATTTGTGAGTGGAGGCAAGGGGTAGCTGGGCCGTTCTCCACATAAAGACAACATCATGCAAGGATTTTGCAATAGTACTGGCACATCAGATAAAGTACAAATGGGGGTGTACAATTGTGAGATTGTCATATCTTACCTTGCCTCATTGAGCACTGCCAAAACCCGCTTCTGAAGAGCTAATACTTCTCCTGCTGCTTTCTTCCCTGCTTCCACACCTGGGATGGCAATTAAATGTAGATACTAACACTAGTTAGACACAGATCCTTCATCAAATATGCATGCATGTATAGTAAGATCGCTTAGACTACAGGGCCAAGCAAGAACAACAACACTAATAACCTTCATTATACAGCAGTATTTACCAGGTTGATGATAAGCATTGATGTTGACTAGTGAGGCATATATCCCAACTGCCCGCTCATATAGCCCAATAAGAGCCCCAACAGATCTGGGTGTCACTTCTTGCACTGTGACAGTTATAGATTCCCTGTCATTGGCATACAGAGCAGACCTTGTTCCCTACACAAAACCAAATCAATTAAAGATGGAACATGTTGAGCATTTAGTACAGGAAATCAGTGGAGCTGAAATCTCATCTCCACCGTCTATAACTGAAACCACTATTTGTATTTACTTGGCATCTTGAAATCTCACAGCCTAACTCGAGTTTCAAAATAAATCATGCAGCAACTAGCCCAAATTAAATTGATTAATTTCATGATCAAAATACAAATTTGATAACTAGTAAAAACAAGGTTTAGCTTTTAACAAAACTTTAAGATGATAACTTCTTTTACAAAAAAAATATTGAGACAGTGACATATTAGATTAATCTTGATCCCCAAGCAAACTGTCTCATGGACTTCAATGAGTTTAACAATTTATCTTTTATCAAATATTTTTTTAATTATATGATAAAAATATATGGTCACAAAATAAAGTATAAACCTAAAAATAAAAACTTATTTAAGTAGTGAACCCTAAAGCAAGGAAAAAAAATACATACAGATGATTTACCAACTAATCCAATATTAAAGCATAAAATTAAGAAAATAAAACATTAAAAACAATTAACAGACAAAAAACCAAAAAAAAACATATTCGACCAATGGATGAACTCATCAAACCTATAAACCAAGTAACACAGGCTAGCAAGTCAAACCTGTTAACCGGGTTATGGAATCCAGTAGAATTATAAAAAAATCTCAAAACTATTTTTTATTTAACTACATGATATAAAAAATAAAAATATATATATACACGATGCAAAATAAAATATCAACCTGATACTGATATATTGTGAGAAATTAAGTGACAAATGAATATCAAGTTTTACATCACAAAACAGGTGATTTACTTGTGTTTAATGAATTTCTCTATCAAAATGAATTTATAATAAAAAAACACATAAAATTTGTAATAGAAACCGACACAAAATTTATTGAATAAAAAAAATGCAATGATGCACAAAACAAAATCTTAAAAAAACCAATATTTAAAAAAAACAAATTTAATCTATATAAAATTAGAAAAAACTCACAGATGAATCATACTAACTCTTTTGAAACTAAACACATTATCATTAAAAATTCACAAATTAAAACATAAACCCAAAATTTATTTTTAAAAATACCAGCTAATGCATTATTTAAGAAAAAAAACTCAATTTTTTTAAAAAAATTAGGTTAGGCCTAACACCTGGCCCAATCAAGCAATGTCCTGCACGCAGGCTTGCAAGGTCAAGCACTGGCACCCAAACCTATATTTTTTTAAATTCTTTGCCCCATGCCTCAAGAAAAAAAATGTTGTCACCTACATCAGCAAACAAAAGTGTCGTCTGTTTCACCCCAGAATCCAACCAATATGGTAGCCAGAAAAATAGGGTTCTTTGTTTTATTACTGAAAAACTCATTTTCAACCCATTTTTGGATGAAAACACCTTAAAGACCTTGTTAAACCAATCTGTGGGCATGAAAAATGCAAAACAACCACCCATATTCTCTCTATGTCAAAATCCAGCAACTTCCTCCCTCCAATAAAAAAAATGACTGAATATGAGAAAATCAAATTTGGAATCGAAATTGAATTTTGAAAAATGCCAGAGACCGGTCACCTCGTAGCTTAAAAAAAATGATAGTCGAATGATAGAAATTTTCAATATGTCACCTATGTTACCCACTATTTTCACTTTCGTCCCCTTTCTTGAAATCCAATCCTTCCTTGCACAAAAACATGCAATTTGACTAATTTAATCCCCAAAGGTTTTAATTGTGCAAAAACAAAGTTTAACGACCAAATTGAATTTTTCAAAAATTACACTATTGTAATTAATAGTAAAATATGTGGATAAATAATGTTGTGTACAATAAAAACATCACATCTTTTAGCTTTATATATATAATATAGAATATACTCTCATTGTATGCACATCTACCTGTAACATTCCAAATAGATAGTCACCACATGTGACACCTGGTTCAAGCTCCCAATCATGGCCAGGGGGTCTATCTCGTAGCACTTCAATGAACGTTGCAAAGAAATTGTGCACTCCTTCTCTCAGTTGTTGAATGTAACTAAAAAAATATAAATGAGTATCAGGATGCAACAAGACAGCACCAACAAATAAATCATAGAAAATTATACATGATCAGCAAAACTTACGCATGCTGATCCGTGCTCCCTTTATTTCCATAAACGGCAAGTCCTTGATTTACCTGAGAAATCAGAGAATCTCATCAATCTCATCACCTAAGAAATTCTGGAGATTCAATAGGTAATGTGACATCCCTGTTCACATATGTTATACCACCCCAAGTCCTCGCATAAGAGCTAACGACTTTCGTGATATTAAATATCTCTATCAAATATTTTTACAATCTTTAATCATAAAGCAAACTGAACTAACATCAGCCTTCAAGATGGAAAACTTGTCGGAAAAAAAATCACGACAAGACAATTAAAAATGATATTTTTTACTGATTGCACATACCCGATTACCATCAAGATCAAGTTCCTTTCCAAGTGATTCCATGACCAGCTGTTGCAAATACCTACTGAATAGCAATAGGCTGTCTTTGTATGGAAGCACAACCATGTCCTGCAGAAAGTGAGCAAGCAAGGACAGGCAAAAGAACAATCAATTCTCATAACTGGTTTTGAATTTCTGAGAACTTGTATAGTGCCAACATTTAAAAGGAACCCATACCTTAGATCCCACCCCATCAGAAGCCCAATACCAACATAAGGCTAGCAAAGCTGCAGGGTTATTCCTAAGCTGGAGGAGAAATGTATTGATCAGAAGGATGTTTCCAACACAATGCACGAATATAAAACTAAAAATAAAACAAAGACAATAAACCCGACATCAAGCCCCAGTTAACCATGCAACTTTCTCATGGCAAGCAAGGTAAGACCTGCAGACTGGATAAATCATTGATCTCTAAACAAAGAGCTGAGCATGTTCATAGAAACCACAAAATAAAATGATTTGCTCTCTCACAGAACTAAACACAACAGCAGCACTTCAGAAGGGGTAGCAGAATATATTGGTTGAATTTCCAGACCATGACTCCAAAGCAACCTAATTGCAATCATCTAGAAATCTCCTCTACTATGTCACTGGATCAATCCCATTTCTGCAGCTATAAGAGGACGAAGATGAAGCAGAAAGCATGAATTGGTCTTTTGTGTGCTTGGTTGGAACAGGTAAGTGATGGTTAATGCAAGATCTACTTTACACCAAATTTGCATTTGACTCATCTATCTCCTACATAGCCTGCTAAAAAGAAGGGGTGGAAGCAGAAAATTCTCGGCAAAGTTACAAATATACTTAAACCACAGTATATTAGAATGACATCCACATTTTTTACCTCCTTGTCATACATTTTTCATCATCCTAATATTTTACATGATTCATTTGAAAAAAAACTCAAGTTCACAAGAGTCTACAACTTATTTAAGCAACCTCCAAAACTTAAAATGTTGGGGATACTGACAAGCATCTAGATTTGTAAAGTCCTGTCCAAAATGTTCACAAGGCATACCTAAAAACCACCACCATAAATCAAGCTTGTTTAAATTTGAATTGCATGAGCTGAAGTGCAAGGATCCTGTTTTGGTAACCCGGAATTTAAAATAAACTGGAACCTCTGAGCATAACAATGATTAATTCGCTTAGCTACTGTTTTGCTCAGAGATTAAAGTTAATGTGGTTTTCTCCAAGGTTCCATAAAATAGGAACCTTTGAGCAAAACAGTACCTAAATTGAATCAAGAAACTACTCAAAATCTCAAACAACTAGCAATTCAATAATAAAATATGACAAGTTTATGGTATAGAAATATAAGAATCAGTACTTACCACGGTTGTCCTGTTTTCCTCATCCATCACTGCCGCACCAGCTAGCATTTCTCTGATGTCAATCCCCTGAAGGAAAGATCACCCATAAGGAATCATGTATGATAAATCAGGATAAATGAACACTTACGACTCTGAAAATAAGGGTAATTTACCTGAAGTGCTGCTGGAAGCAGGCCAACTGCAGACATTTCAGATGTCCTACCACCCACCCAATCAAACATAGGGAATCTCGCCAACCAGCCCTCGATTCTTGCAGTGTTATCTAATAATGAATTTTCTTGTGTTATAGCAACACCCTGCATCAAATGCATGCAACCATTTCATAATTAAAAGAGTGGGGAGAGAACTGCATGAAGGGTACAAGGAATCTTATACAGAAGTAGCAGCATCAGTATTAAAAAACAATGCAGCCTACAATTTTAAGAGACAGGTCAGATATTCATCATTTCTATCATTCAAAATCAAAGTCATCTGTCACATGAGTGATAGAACCAGAGAAGTTAGCATCTCAAGATGGACAGCACAATCAATGATCCAAAAACAAAGTTAGCAGGTCACCACTAACCCTGACCCAGTTCTTCCTGCATACTTGACATGTGGTCCAAACTTGGTATGTGACAGCGAATGTGAAAGCTATGTTATTAATATGTGAGACAGTCCATAATAAGTGACAACATACTTCAGTTCTTAGGACAAGAATACTGAAACAGTGCACCGTCGCGAGGCACTTGCATGCACTTATCATCCTTAAACTAATACTGGGACAATGTCAATGCAATTCACTCATCTAAAGGAGGTTTGACCATGTCAAAAGGGTTAGATGCAAGGAAATGTCAAAGAATAGAATAAAAAGAAATATAACAAAATGAGCATTGCCTAGATTGGTTACCGTACAAAGTAGCATTTATTCCAGCTTGGTTCCAATTTAGTGGTGAAAGAAAAGTTTTACAATCCCTCAATTGGAAGCAAGGGAAATCACAAAAGCAGAAACAAAAACCTGAGATCAAAACCTGTTTTGCAAAATCCAGGCCAGCTTCACGAAAGGCCTTTTGTACTTCCAACAAACCATTTCTAGTTTCAGGGGTTCCTCCACTCTGAGAAGAATGGCAAAAACATTACATTAGCAACAAACTTACTTGGTAGTGAAATGTAACAGACACTTCTGAGAAGAGAAAGCGATAACACTAATAGAGAATTGCATCTTCCTAGGAAAGAAGCGTTGTGTCTATATGAACCTTTGAAATCACGATTACAAGAGTAGAAGCCAGCTCGGGTCCAAGCTGAGCAATCTGATGATCAATTCCAGCAGGATCTGTATTATCAATGAACCTTATCTGAAAGGAGACAAAGAAAATATTTATCTTCTGCATTCAAAGCATGACATTTACAAATATATATATATATATATATATATATATATGCAAAGAAACGACAATCAGGTCATGTCATCAGCGTGCATGCTTTCTTGGTTCTAACAAGCAACACAAAACCCCATAGCAGTACAAGTTATGGCATTTCAGCAAACAATAAGCAACTCCCCATGTGAACAGCAACAGTGATGATGATGATGATGGCGGCAACGACAATAGCATACAATAGAAGAACACGTATTCAGGATTAGCATATTTCAGTAGCTTATTCGATACCTTGAGAGGAGGATTGTCGGGCGCCAATGCCTCCGCAACAAACTGCGGACCGAGAGCTGAACCACCAATCCCAACAGAGAGTATTTGAGTAAAACGCTCCCCATCCGGAGTCTTAATCTACATTTAATAATCAGGAAAAAAACGGAAAATATAAAAAAAAAGTACTTGAATTAACCTTGATAATCAGTCTCCGGTGAAGAAAAAAACATACATTGGCCCGTAACTAACCTTACCGCTGACGACTTGATCAGCAAAATCACAAACAGCATCAAGAGCCTTGTCAATCTGAGTTTTCAAAATTGGTTTAGGCGCTAAGCTTGAATTCCTCAACCAGTAATGCCCAACCATTCTCCCTTCATCAGGATTGGCTATCGAGCCCTTCTCCAATTCCTCCATGTCCTTAAACGCCTTTTGAAATCGGGGCTCCATTTCCGAAACAAACTCGTCGGTGAAACCGATCCGACTCACATCCAAATACAACCCTAGTTCCTTGTGCTGATAGAGCCAGTCAACGTATCTATTCCAGAGAGAATTGGGATCTTTTTCTAGTCCGAGTTGTTTAGGCTTGTTCGGAAGATTGTCGTTTGTTTTTGATAAATCGGCGGGGATATCACGAGCGATTGAGCGAGTTGGAGTGAGTAGAGTACGAGTTGTAGTAAGTAGAGTCCGAGCTGGGTATGCGAGCGAGGTTTTGAGTCGGGGAGGATTAAGGGTGGTTTTACAAATAGAGTGTTTGGGGTTGAGAGAGGGAGAAGAGGAGCAGAGGCTAGAGAGAGAGCCATTTTTGGGATTTTCTGCGATGACAGCGAGAGATTATCAAGGGAGGGAGGGAGAGGTTTTGATTTTGATTTTAGGCCATGACTGGCGATATTTTTCCAGCGAAATGAGAGGAGTGAAGGAAATTTGGTGTTTTGGAGGTAGGAGGGTTCTGAATCTGAGGTGGGGGCGCGCGTGTGAGTGTACAGGAGAACTCGCGCGTTTGATTGGTTGGTTTCTTGTTGTTGTCTCGTCGATGGCCAATGACCGTTGGGAGGAGGGAGCTGTTTTGACAATGGTGTCCTCGAATATTCCTCTCTTTTTTTTTTCTCTGGGGGCAGTATAAACAAGGGCTGCAACTTTTCCACCAGTGAAAAGGCAGGTAGCGCTGCGAGGAGGTGTTCAGAAAAGTCACCCATCCACCCCAAAAACAATAGCTAAAATCATGTATTAAAAGAAAAAAAATCGATTTAAAAAACATAAAAATCACTCTATTTGATTGAATTTTAGGAATTTAAAATCATGTGAATGAACATAAAAAATTAGCAGCCGTCTACTCTGCCATGTGTTTTTATTTTCTTCCTTGTTGACACTTGAAGGGTCACCTTAAATCCATTGGTTGAAAAGCCTTTATTTTCGACAGCAACCGCACCTATCTATCGCCCCCTGTCCCCTGTTGCTCGTTCTCCTTTGCTTATTGAAAACACGATTCGTCGATTCTAAAAGTCAAAGAAAATCTTCAATTTTCTCTTATTTTAATTGTAATTAGTGGTTAAGTTAATATGATCAATAAATACAAAAAAAAAAATCAGAGACAACCCGACTTATAAAACAATTCAACACTCAAAAGCAAAACTAATAAGGAAAAACTATTCAACACTTGCAACTCGTGAGATCTAGGATTCGGGCTCAATCAAGAAACTTCACTAAACAATTTTTCAAATGCAAAAAAAAAAATCACAACAAAAATAGTAAGGATAAAATTTAATAAAAAAAAACAAGGATGAAATATGGAAAAACAGTGATCCCATATAAAATGAATAACTGTTGAAAAAATATAAAGAACAAATTTGAAAGATCAACAAATCATAGGGTGTGAAATTAAAATATGTTAGCGGATGAAAATGAAAAAAAAATACAGTTACTAATCCAATTAAAGACAAAACCATAAAAAAGATAAAAGGAGGATAAAAAACAAGAAAATAACATGTTAGCTAAAAGGAAGCAAAAACTTATAAACCTGGTACAGGGCTTGTTTGGGAGTGTGGTTGCGGTAGCTTTTTAAAGTGCTCATTGTGCTGAAATACATCAAAATGATATTTTTTTTTTAAATCATTTTTAAAATCAGCAAATCAAAATGATCTAAAACACATAAAAATATATTCATTTAAAATGAGAATTTTTTTTTAAAATTTCGACCAAAAGCCGGTGAGATCGCATGCCAAATAGGCACATAATTTCTAAATCTCACAACCCGTTAAATCTTGAACTCGAGATAAAAAAAGAAGTTTAACACTCAAAAAATAATCTTTAATGGTGAAATAATAAAAAAATATCAATAAAAAAAACTTCCAAACACACACAAAAAAAAATATCAACAGGATAAAGTTTTATAAAAAAAAAAAAAACAGAAGATGATGGGATTTGAGAGAAACAAAACAATCACGATTAAAATAATAAATATTAATTTTAAAAGATAAAAAATCCTATAAAGGTGAGATTTTGTACTTTAATAGATTAAATGAAATAATTTAAACTAAATAAACAGTAATTAAAAAAATAAAAAACAAATTTGAGAGCTTAAAGTTGTGGACAATAGCAGATATTGTTTGCAATTGGTGACTCGTTGGGATTTCCAGTCTGGAAATTATTGACAGCTGTCATCTAGTCCATGTGAAAATGATATTTGATACGATCTTATGTCCATAATTTTCAGTCCTTTTGCGGTGAGAAACAATGACATGCTGTCCTCTCCAGCTCATCTGGACCACACTACCATAGAAATACTTGACCGAACAGTACAAGAAGACCCACGCAGATTCTATTCTTGTTTTCTACCTGGAAAATATTCCAAGCAAGATGTTTCAGAATTTTCACGGTTCAATCTGCCTCTACATTGTTTTTCTCTAAAAAAATATCAAATCAATATTTTTAGGTACTTTCTGTATTACTTTAACATGTCAGTATCAATATTTTTGTAATAAAATTTATTTTCTGGTATATTTTTAATCAGGACACCTTACATCATATTACCAAACACATTTCATTTGGTGTCGGTCTAAATATCATGCTTTTCAGAATTTAAGTCTTGTTCTGAAAAACTAGGTGCCCGCTGTGAATGTTATGGACAAATCCCTTTAATTTTTGAATGACGAGACTAAAATAAATACGATCTTAAAAAATACAAGCAAAACATCAGCATGTCATACTTATATTTAATCAATTAGTTTATATATGATTTTTTTAATAAATTTAAATTTAACAAATAACAATAATTAAAATGACCCCGAACAAGTTAAGTCATTTTCAATGGTAATAACTATAGGGAACCAAAAAAAACAGAGCCCGATCTTCGATTAAATAAATGATAAAACTGAAAAACAAAACAATTTTTTTTTATATGTAAATTGCATAACCTGGTTTCCTGGGCATATTCGCGGTGATTAAATTCTAGGTAAAAGATAGCACGTTACTTGTATTTTAAAAAAAAAAATAGATGGACACCATGTCATTTTGTCACTTTAAAAGGAAAAAAAAACATTACACGTAAATGGACTTGTACTTAAAAGCTACATGTATTGGCTACACACGTCTTTACTCTTCTTTTTTTTCTATTGAAATTCTTATGCAATAAAATCATATATATATATATATATATATTGTTTTCAAGTTCTTATATAAACATAATTTTTGTAGATATTATTTTATTAAATTCCATTTAAATTCTTAAAAAAATACATGTATAGTTAAAATCCTATATTCTCACGTATGCATTTATTTTATTTTATTTTCCACGTCCTTTTTTATCCATGATATGGTTTTAAAATATAGTTAGAAGATAAAACCAATTTATCCTGAATGGCAATTGAAAGTCATGAATCTAAAATTAGAAAATGAATCTCTTGGACTTTTCAACATAGGACAACAAAAAATCATTTTAAAAAAACATATACTATGAAATATATATATTTTTTAAACAATAACAGCTATAGCTAGCCACGACAAAAACCATAATTTCCCCTTATAGACCCCAGCACTTTTCAGTTTGCACTAGATCTATAATAATATTAGGGTTTGTTTGTTTCTGCGGTTATACCACCATTTGCTCAAAATTTGAAAAAAAAATCATTTTAAATGAAATTTTTTTGGTGTTTTTAAATTATTTTGATGTACTGATATCAAAAATGATTTTTAAAAAAAATATTATTTTGATGTATTTCTAAATAAAAAATATTTTAAAAAACAATTACAACCGCTTTCCCGAAACATGCCCTAATTTGACTTAAAAAGAGTCAACTGCATGGAGCCATAACAGCATTTTCAATGGCTACCAAAAATTAAATTAGAAAAAAGTACTCCCAAGGAATTGTATATTGTTTCCTTCTTGCTGGTCCCTAATTAATAAAATTTCATCTTCTCAGGTCGGATATCTTTCCTGCAATTTTCAAAGTTTATTTGATTTTTCATATATTTTCATTCTCCTACCTTTTGAATCTTCAATTATTTTTCACTCCCTAGTCATTTTAGTCTCCTTTTCTCTTTCCTCTTCACTCCATCCTCTATATTCTTTTATCATTTTTCTTTTATTTTTATTACCTATCTTACCAAAACACTGACCCCATTTTCACGGTTAAATGTAAGTAAAAACCATGAAAAGAAAACTGTAAATAAAAATAAATAAATAAAAACCCTGGTACGGCGGCCTTCGTCCAGAAACTTCGTCCGAAAACCACATGAATGTAGCCTCATCAATACAGGACAGAAAGAAGAAAATAATAACAATAACAATAACGACAACAACAATGCGGCACGCCGATACATATACTGATACATATTAGAGGACCGACCCACTCGGCTGGTGCAGAGGTTTATCCAGAGAAGCAAATCTAAAGTTTGAACAAAGATAAGGAAGGGTCTCTCACACCGTTGTTCTGTTTCTCAAGCTCCACCAGTAACATGATGATGTGGGACGAGTGGGACGATTCTCAAACCCAACCACAAAAACAACAACCAGATCAGGATTCTTTCTTTAATTTCGATCTCCTTTCCCTTCTCTCTAAACCCAAGGTGGTTGCATTTCCCTTTTTTATTTATTATTTATTATTTTTTGTAATATTAGGGTTCGTAACTGGCAATGTATGCAGGATTATTATAAAATACTTGAAGTTGATTATGATGCTACGGAGGATGCTATTCGGTCGAACTATATACGCCTTGCACTGGTTCTTATCCTAGACTTCTCACTCTCTTTTCTTGGGTTACCGCTTTGTGATGCGGATGGATTTTTTTTTCGGTTTGTAATTGGAAGGTTTGGAACTTAAGCTGCTGTCTTGTGCAGAAATGGCATCCTGACAAGCAAAAAGACGAGGACAGTGCCACTTTGAGATTTCAAGAGATAAACGAGGCTTACCAAGGTCTGGATTTTATTCGTTCCCTTTTATATTCTTAAATTTCCCCCCGTCAACTAGTTAAGTGAGAATTTATGTTGCCTGAAAATGCCCACAACTTTGTTGCTTAGTAATTTCCCTGAGCGTTCCAAGATCGTGTTTGTGTGTGCCAATTACTGCTATTTCCATGTATTCTACATGTACAAGTTTATAGATCACTGGATAGCTGTGTGCCTGACCTTTATTCATGGTTATTCTTCTCCTAAGATAGTGATTCCAAATGGGTTGAACCCCACGTTGATTTTGCTCTTTCAGCATGAACTCTACAAGTGCAACACTATCTGTTAAAGTTTTTTGTGCTTGGGTGTCTTAGTGAATGTTATAGATCACCGTTTTAGCCAAATAATTTTTTTGAAAAGTCATGGGAATTGCGTACTCTTGTGAGTTTAAAAGGTGCTTTCTTATCATAAAGCAGGCTGCTGCACCACCCCCTTGACGAGTGGGTTCTCTTGGACAATAACCTTTTGGAAGTGAATCTCTTAGTTATGATGTTTTTGAAACTTCTGGTCTTATGTTTCCGCTTCTGTTTGTGCACAATTGATTTTGGTCTTTCCATGAATTGATTCTAATAAATTCTTACTAGGTGGCCAATATAGATTTCACGCTGAGACTACATAAACTAACAAGTTTCAAGAAGTGTGTTAGTAAATACTTTATGCAGTGATTGGGCTTTCTATGAACATGCCACTGTATTGTATTCAACAATGTGGTACACTATTTCTATCAGTTATCATTCTGTCATTTATGATTCCATTGCATGAGCTGTGTTAGTCAAAAGGAGCACCAGCATGTTATCACATTATATGTAAGGTCTTAACCAAACAAACACAAATGATGAGTTTGGAATCTTAATTAGAATGAGGGCAAGAAAAACATTTTAAGCTGACTTCCTTTTTTAAGCCTTTTTAAGAGAATCAATTCTAAGCAATCAATCTGTTTCTCCTTTTTAGTGTAGGCAGGAGCAGTTACTTCTGCTTTTGAGTAGCAGTTTATCAACGAGAATTAGGACAAGTTTATACAATAATGAGCTCAATACCCAGCAGAAGTTTTGCTCATGTGGGTCCCACATAATTAGATTATGCGTGGTTAGGCTGGTGTTTCTCCTGGAATGGGTAGGTCATTTCTGATAGTATTTCTGGGGAGATCCTGGAATTAGGAGATTCATGGCTTTTGGTGTCCATGAGAATTTTGCCGCAAATATTTTAAACAGTGAACGACACCCAAATGTAGTAAACTAGTAATAGCTAAACTGAGTTTCTGTGGATGATTGAAATCTCTTTTTTGGCACAGATAAGCCTGTCATACCATCCATTATTTAACATATGATGATCATATCAATGTTTATTCAAATCCTAGTAGAAACACTCTTCTGCTACGTATCTTTGTGCCGGTCCTCGTCTGTGTTTGTTTTAATTCTGCGAGAAGATGGATTCCTTAACCTGAAGTCCCACGGGCATGATGATGTTAAGGTCTTTGCCTCAGTTCAGGGCACTGAATGCATAGCTTACTCACAAAATGCTAAGTGAAGAACAGCACATACAATTTGTGGCCAATTATCGTGCATAACTGACAATGGAGTCTTGTAATTTTCTTTGACAGTTTTAAGTGATCCTGTCAGAAGGAGAGAATATGACAAGAAGGGGATGATGCACATCTATGATTACAGCATAAGCGTAAGTCTTATTTGCCGTTGAACTTTGTTTTTCTTATGCTTGTGCATGCTCTGGCCTAATATGCCACTCAATTACTCATGTATTGGTTGCAGGAGTACCTCAACCGGTATAAGGGCCTTATATTAACATGTAATGGTCTTGGGATCAGGCATTCAATCTTATAAGCTGAAATAGGGTGCATGTACATTTGCCACTAATCTTCTTACCTGGTGATTCAAACGAGTAGAACAGCTAGGAATTGGGAGCAGCACAGTGTTAGTGTATATATGGGTAGCAGTATCCTTGCTTAAGTATTTTGCTATGTGACAATTTTTTTCTCTCTTGAGAGGGCTGCGTTCTTACCATCTTGTGGCTGTGTATTTTCCTGATATTGTTGCTTAATTGATGGAATGTTTTAATCTGCCATGACCAAATACATTTTTCTGTGTCTTTAAGACAATTAAGGGGCCTTGAGCTGTGCAGGGCATTTACTGAATTGGATCCTGATCGCATGCAATGCCACTACATGGGTGTGTTTGGGATAGAGATGTAGCGAGATGTGATTTTTTTTTTCTTTTTTTGTGGGATCATGAAGAAAAAACATGTCAAATTTCTGTTTTTTGGTGGTGATTTTTTGTGTATTAAACGGGTGGCCCTTCCATGACCTAGCACGCCACGTTTCTGAAACACTTTTATGAGATGAATGATTTGACTAGCATTTTTTTAGTAGTGATCACTCCTAAATTTTAGGTCTTTCGTTTTATTTTTCAAAAGTATTTTTATTTTTCTCTGTTTTAAATTGTTTTTTTTGTGTTTTTATATTATTATAATGTGTTAGTGTTAAAAGTAAAATCTCAAAAATAAAAAATATATTATTTTAATAAATTTTTAAATAAAAAACACTATCACAATATCAAATAAACTTGAAATAACCGAAGCTAGCTAACTGTAACTCACGGTGCGAAGATATACCAGCAAGTGGACGATGGTGCTGGAGTGATTCTCGGGCCAGCAGTCCATGAATGCGAACTTTTGGGTGTTTAATTTATTATTCTGTTTTCAAATATTGGCTAAAAAACATAATTCGAATATTTTTTTGATGAAATAGCATGATTTATATATATGCTTTCAAGATTGTCATTATTTAGAATCGATGTTTCCAAAAAATTATAAAATAGAGTGCACATATAAAAAGAGGCAAGAGAGAAGGAGAAAAAAACATGAGATACATGTTAAACTATTATTTTGATTTTATTTTTAATAACAAAACATTAAAATAGTATAAAAATAAAAAAATATTGAATTTTTAAAAAATATTTTTAAAACAGAGAAATAATCTCAACTGACCCCACCAGCGCGTGGAATGAATTGTGGATCATAGATTCAATGCCCAGAAGCATCCATCCTCGCATGACATCAATCAGATGATAAGTGGGTTTTTAAATTGACCGCTTCAACAAACAAGCGACATCTTCATAAATCCAAGTCATGAAGATAATACCAGTTTTATTTAAATATTTTCTTAAAATTTATTTTACCAGAATTTTAACCTTTCATTGACTATCGCGCATCAATTTTAAATTCGCAGTGTATGGTTAAAGGGCCTTATTCATCATTTCTTATGTTTTTTTTTTCATTGTAATTATTTGTAAATTGGAGTGATGTGGTTACTTGATTAATAAAATAAGAAAACAAATAAATATTGAAGCGTTCACTTTTGTGTGACGTGTGCGGCTAGCTCTGTTAGTCAAAAACTCCTAAACAGTGCATTTTGTTTGGATTTGGTCCCCCCCCCCCCCAATCATTTCTCTTATTCACCTTTATTTGTGGGTTAAAACTAAAAAAATATCACAACCCTTCATTTTTTTTTTGGATTTAATCTCTGTTTTTTTTAATTGTAATTTTTTAATTTGAAAAATAATTTTAAATTGGATATTTTTTAATTTTATTATTCTTCAATTTTGTTTACCTCTTAAATTTGATTCTTTTAATTGTTATTTTTTATTTAAAATAATTTATAAAAGCATTTTTTTACGTTCCCATCCCATTTTTATAAGGTTTTATCCTCATTTATTTTATTGCTAAAATTTTTATTATTATATCATTCAATATTAAATTAATTAAAAATTGAGTTTTTCACTTGATTTCGAGTTTGAAATTTCATAGATTATGATTTTGGAAGATTAATTGGCTTGCTAAGTTTATCATGTTATTAGATTATGATTGTTATATATATATATATATATATACACACACATTTTAAATCATCCAACTAGTTAAATTTATTTGATTAATAACTCGAGTCTTAGATTTTTTAAATGTTTTTTTATGAAAATATAAATAAAAGTTTTGACTTTCTAATGTTATTTTTAAAATAATTTCTGTAATGTAGCGCAATAAAAAACTTATAATATTTGTTTTCAATCAATCAAAAGTTTATGTATTACTGATAGCAACCGCTATTATTTAAATTGATTTTTATTTTAAAATATATTAAAACTATATATATATATATATATATAATTGTTTTTTTTTAATTTCTATATTACCCTATTTACCCCGGAGAAAAGGAAACAACCGCCACTCGCACAATTTCCCGTATCCAAAAAAAAAACCACCACCCAACGAAACAAAGAAAAACCACTTTCCTCTCCCACTTGGCTATTCCTATTAAAACACGGATCCCTCTCCTCTCTTTCAAAACAAAATGGCAACCACTACCACTGTCCCAGACAACCTCACCAGAGACCAATATGTGTACCTTGCCAAGCTCGCCGAGCAAGCTGAACGCTACGAGGAGATGGTCCAGTTCATGGAGAAGCTGGTCGTCGGCAACACACCTGTCGGTGAACTCAACGTCGAGGAACGCAACCTCCTCTCTGTCGCTTACAAAAACGTGATCGGCTCACTTCGTGCTGCCTGGAGGATTGTGTCTTCAATCGAGCAGAAAGAGGAAGGGAGAAAGAACGAAGAACATGTTGTACTTGTTAAGGAATATAGATCTAAAGTTGAGAATGAGTTATCTGATATTTGTGCTAGTATTCTGAGGCTGTTGGACTCGAATCTGATACCTTCCGCTACTGCGAGTGAATCCAAGGTCTTTTATTTGAAGATGAAAGGGGATTATCATAGGTATTTGGCCGAGTTCAAGGCTGGTGATGAGAGAAATGCTGCTGCTGAAGATACTATGCTGTCTTATAAGGCTGCTCAGGTATTATTAATAATCATAATCTTCGTTCTGTTTTTGAAGTTTATCTTGTTCTGTCTGATTTACTCTTTTTTTTATAGATTTTGCTTAACATTTTGTTTCTAGGGTTTTGGATAAATAATTTGGGGGCTTTGGCTTTACAGTAAGAATCTATGATTTCAAGCAGTATTGGTGATTTGTTGCTGAAAGAATCTATGATTTCAAGCCGAGTTGGTGATTTCCAATTTTCCTTTTTTTTTTTGGGTGGGGGTAGAATTGAGTGAAGAGTTGTGAATTAAAAGTCTGATTTCATGGAAAGTCGTGTCTCAATTTGTTTTTCCTGTTTTTCGATTTAACTAATGTTGATGTATTGTAATTTTGAAGGATATTGCGTCTGCGGATCTTGCACCAACTCATCCAATAAGGCTGGGTTTGGCACTGAATTTCTCCGTGTTCTACTATGAGATTCTCAACCAGTCTGATAAAGCCTGCAGCATGGCGAAACAGGTATCCTCTTATTATTGTTAGAAAATAATATAAATCATATTTTAGGCTTAAGCTTGTAGGTTAATATGATTTTTTGACATGGTAAACAAAGTCGTAATGGTTAAACACGAGTTCAAATTTTAGCATCTTCTTTCTTTTCTAATTAAAATCTAATTAATAACATAAGATAATATAAGTTTGAGCAAGTTTCAGGTCCAAAGAGTTTTTATTTGAGAAAGTCCTTAGAGAATAATATAAAATCATATTTAAGATTAACCCCAATAACTTAATTTTTTGGATCAAGATGGTTCTTTGATATTTATCTTATTCTCGCACCTTTGATAATAATGATGTCAATATAGCTGGGAATACTTGAATAAATCATCAACGTTTTCTTGTGAGTGGATATGAACTGGAATTTCTGAACGGGAAATGCTTATATTAGAGTCTTCATCGATGCATGGATGAACAAAATCACTTGGGACTCGTGAGCTTTTCAAGTAGTTTCAACTGCTTTATGGTGCTGTGCTAATGCACTTGCTATGCACACACGAAACTTGACAGAAGTTCCAGGATGTTCCTTCAGTGTTCCTGGCATTCACCTCCACCAATGTTTGTTTCAATGTGTCTGGCTCTAGTCATACATTGTTTCTCAGCCATTGTCTTTTGAAATGACCAAGGTCCGCATTGCCCTTTGGTATACGCCAACAGGAGATTGCCACAAAGTTATGTAGGCATTTTGTCCATGAATAAATTTTGTAACTTTTTTTACTTGTCTTACCAACTTTATGTGCAGGCGTTTGAGGAAGCTATTGCCGAACTAGACACTTTGGGAGAAGAATCCTACAAGGATAGCACTCTGATCATGCAACTCCTAAGGGATAACCTCACTCTCTGGACTTCGGATGTCCAGGTTAGTACTTCTCTCCCTCTCCATGTGAGCTTGTGATGCTCCAGCTGGTTTCTCTTTATCACTAGAGAACCTGATTGAATGAGATCTAACCCTTGATTAATGTTTTCTTCAGGACCAGTTAGATGAGCCATAGAAGGCATCATGAGGCTTGACCGGTCCTAGTCTTCTTCTGGAGGAGGTGGGCTTTGAATGTCATCCATTTGTGTCCTGATTACTAAGTGTGTTAATTTAAGAAAATTGGGCATCGCCCTTGTGACGTGATGTTTATTTTTTTTACTAAACTTGCTTTTGAATTTCAAGTGCTTCGGAAAGGGTGGCATTTGATGTGGGTATATTTTAATGCCATTGCTCTTGTTTATACTATAGTCTCTTTATTACACGGCAGATTTACATGTTCAGGTGACGGAAAATACGTGGACTTAACTTCGCAATGCTTACTCTTCGGAGAAATCTTAACCCCTATTTTAAATGTCTTAAAACAACCTAATGCAAACTGGGCTCCTGTTTCTGTAACATCTTTCCAGTAGACACCAGCCTCGCTGGTTAGTCATGGTTTCTGGTTAAGAACATCAAAATAGCCGGAAAAGATGAGCGTAAACGATTATAAAAATCTATGGAAGCTTGTCGTTGAAAGATCCAGACCCAAAACAATAAAATGAACTGACACTTGTTGCGAAGCCATATTCATTGATTCACATAGCCTTGCTTCATTACTTTATGCTTCATTTCTTAATTCTCATCTCAATATGCACTCGACGCGTGGGCTCCTGGCATCAGTGGCCAGACAAGGATGGCTTAGGTTCAAAGAACAAGCTCGTTGGGAACCGATGTCCTAACAGCAGTTTAAATTACTGTCGATTTTCTACACAACCATGTCACTGCCACATCACAATTTTTTTACCAAAAGCACATGCAAATTATTTCTCACGAGGCCCAGCCAATGACCACCACACATGCACAAGGCCGGCGGAAGACACCCAACGGACAATACAACCTAAAGAAGACTTCGTTTAACAAAGCAAGCAAACACCCATGAAATACATCCCGCGTGCTAATCATACTTGCAAATTCGCCGGCACAACATTAAGGGAACCCTTGGTATATTATAACAGGTCCCAATTACTACAGCTAGATATATTATGCAACCAGCCATTGATGGGGGGAGAGAACGTCTGACACGTGCAAAACCAACTGATGATGCAAGCCAGTCCCGAGCACTGCGATTTTATATGCTCAGATTTTACAGATGACATGAGTCAGTCCCTCGTGCTGTCTTTGAGCCATTTTAGGTATGGAATGCTTCCACCAGTGATGGGCAAGGAGATTACTTCTGGTACCCTGAGCAAAAGAACAGAAATAAAAATCAGAATAAATCTCACTGAAAAAAGTTTATCTTTTGCTAAATTCATTTCCACCATCCCAACATCATGTTCTTCCTCAGCCTTGGGCAAATGCAAAGAATCCTAGGAGATATGGCAGCAACATTCCTAGAGGGTAAAAAGTTTAATCTTCTTGTGCACCCAAAAAACTGCAAGTGTTTCTTAGGGTGTGTTTGTTTGTTAGGTGTGGCATGCGACACAAACAAACACATTCACACCTCACAAACAAACACATTCTTAATTAACATCTTTAGCTTGCAACAGAGATTTTTTAAGAAACTTTGTTGCTTCATTATGTACATGCTACATACGATTTAAGCTTACTCATATTCATGGTTTGCTTTGACATGCTCTGTCAGTGCTTCTAGCAAGGACTGCCTAGTCTTGATAATCAACAGTTCCTCAGCATCTGACTGAATCTACAATCAATATAAAAAATAAAAAAAAAACTTTAAACTTGCATAAGGGCTTTGATGCCCAAAAGATCGTACTAAAGATTTAAGCATATACACTCTTCTTCAAGTTTAAGCATATATTGATTGATCAAGGGAAAAAGATTTATACCTCTCCCTGCCATTGATACACTGATTCGATACCTATATTCATGAAAAAACATTGGTTGTTTCAGAAAGTAATTTCATAAAGAAGCTATAAAACATCCAATCTGCAAAGTTCAAGGCGATGTGATGACAAGAAAGAGAAAGCTGACTTAAACGAATAGCTAAAGCATTCCTGAAAACCACACAATTAATAATTTTCCAAAAGACCATATAATCTATGGCGAGGTGAGTCACCGCCTAAAATTAAAGCAAATGAACAAAAGATAGAGTCTCAGCAACAGAAAAGCTCCAGGGGAGAGTACATGTGTTGTAGGGTATTGGGCAGGGCGTAAAGGAGGGGAAATCAATTCATAACTCAGCCTGTTACAACATTGCATTCCTAGTCGAACCTGGTATTACAGTTTATTGTGGTTACACTCAATTTCTCTATACAAACTCAGATTGTCCACCATGGAAACATGGGTTTGCACTTAACTAACATGCTCTGAAGCAGATACAGAACCTTTATTAAAAAAGTGAAAAAACTATCATATTTTTCCTTGCTAAAAGGAAAGCAAAAATCCATAGCATATAAGAAGAAAGAGGCACATGCCTGGTACTATGTTTACACACGCTGCCAGCTTCTCTTTGACTATGCTGTGAGCCAATTTCTTTCCTGCAGGCATATTGAGAATCATAAATTACAAAATCAAGCGTTCAAAACATTGTGTTTTTTTAAACCAAATAGAGATCAAGAATCACAAGAGCTCAGAGATAAAATCAACTTCTACTATGTTGTATACAGATTGGAAAACAACATGAAAAGCTGTAAGAACCAAGAAGTACAATATGAAAACCTCAAAACTAAAACAAACAAACAAATAATAAAACGAGAATTAAACTGAGTGGGAGTGATATGTTTGATCATATTAATGCATTAACAAGGAAATGAAGAGAATATATATATATATATAAAGATGTTATCAATAAGCAGAGCTTCTCTAATTCTGCGGGCAACAATTGCTTGATTATTTTCAACTAATGAGGAGGATAATGCTTGATTAAAATCAGAATTAAGCATCTAATTGATCCTTTAAGAGGGAAAAAAACAATTAAAAGACAGGTTAACAAATAAAGAAGAGAAACGAAACAAAGAAAAAGACCCAAACCTGCTTCTCTATTAGGGACAGTAACATAAACAACAATACTTGGTACGGTGTCAGAACTCCCTTCCATTCTGATGTTACTAGCTTGTGTTGCTGCTGCTCGGCTGCTGCAAAACTTTGTCCTAATCCAAACGTTTGAATGAAATTAATTAAATTACAAGGTAGAGTATAAACAAGGCACAAAAGAAGAAGAAATTTTAAGGCTTTTTATTTACCTAAAGAGAGGAATAAATGAGAGCGATAGAGCGTTGCCCGTTTTGAGAGAAGAAGAGATGGTTGTTGGGCATGTATTATAGAGGCCTAAGCTTAACATGCAAAACGCCCTCGACTAGAGGCAAACGCCGTCGTATTGTTGTTGAAGAGAGGATTGGTGTAGATCTTGAAAAGACAGAGGAAGCCATTGCTACTTATAGTCCTGTCAGCTAGTACAGCATTATTCATTTCTTGATCTCAAGTTCAGTTTGATACTCTAACCGTCCGAGGAGGAAAGTTTCCATTCCAGAACTCGCTGATTCTGCCACGTCATTAATTGAGGAACGTTTTAATTTAATCTAACGGTCGTGAGGTCTTGTTTTAGTAATGAAGGAACGACATTGCGTGACAATCACAATCTTTCTTGAGTGACATGTCGTTCAGGATCGTCAGAAGAAGTTCTGGACATGCCTCCTCCGAGGAAAGACTTGCCCTATCGTGGGAATAGTACAGGCAATTTTTTGAAGAAATAAGAGATAAAAATCCTGTGGTAATTTGAAGAGAAGGGGTTTGCTTCCATTTGTCACCATGAATGCTTCAATCTTGGTTAAGCTGCAGATATGTTTGGTATATTTCATACAGATATCAAAGAATAGAAGGTGATAATTCCATCAAGCTCACAAAGGTACAGAATTTTCACATTCAATTGCTGTTAACTCATCAAGCAGTTCAAATCCAAGCAACAGCCTTCTCTCTCTGCAAACAAATTCAACTAAAAGAGCCCAAGAATCAGGTTCTGGTTTGAATCCCATCTCTGCCAATCCATACAACGCCACTACTGCATCATCTGCCATTCCAGCTTTACAGAGGCCAACTAGCAACTCGTTTGAAGTTGCATGGTGGGGTAAAAAACCTCTGCTAAGTGTCAAACCCAGAAGCTCAAGAGCCTTGTCCAACTCACCTTTCTGGCACAAGGAATTCAATACAATCCTGTAACTCGCTTTGTTTAGATAAATTCCTTCGCTAGAGAGTCTGTTAAGCATCCCAAGAGCCTCTTCGGTCCTGCCCTCTCCACAAAATCCTCTGAGTAACACGTTAACAGTTACAACGTCAGCTTTGCACTTGGTTTCTTTCATCTCTTCGAGCAGCACCATGGCCTCATCAATTCTACCAAACCTACAGAAGTAATTTATCAATGTCGTATACCCGACTGTATCTTGTTTCAAACCAAAGCTCTTCATCTCTTTAAAAGCATCCATAGCCTCCTCTAACCTTCCCTCTTTGCAAAATCCACTCATGAGGGCTGAGTAATTAAATACATTTGGGCTACATCCATTACTCTTCATAAACTCCATTATCTTCTTTGCCCGGTCAACTTTTCCCCAACAGGAAAAGCCATTGATTAGAACATTATAAGTAAGGGCATCAGGCAAGATTTGATCCTTCGACACCATCTCCTCGAACAACTCAATTGCTTCTTTTAACCTTCCCCTCTGGCAGAGACCATCCATCAGAGTTGAGTAGGTGATCAAATTAGGATAAGAAATACTAGACTTCTTCATCTCCTCCACCACTGCAAAAGCAGATTCAAGATCACCACTTTTACAATGATACTTAATAAGGATATTGAAAATGCAGGTGTTTGGCTTCAGCATATAGCCCTTCTTCAAATCCAATAAAAAACCCCGCAACAAATCAACCTGCTTTGATTCAACCAGAAGATTCAGGCATGTGCTGATGGCTTTAAGCGATGGCTTTTCACGAACAATTGGCTGGATTTTATTAAACATCTCGACCACTCTTTCATACACAGATGACTTGGCAAAATACTTCATCAGATTAAGGAATAAACTCTCATGAAACTTGCAAGTTTCATACATCATTTGCCGAAGAAGAGCATCAACAGCCTGAAACTTCTTAGCTCGAGCAAGCTTATCAATTATAGTTGAATAGGTAGCATGATTATGATTAAAACCCTTCTGTTCCACTACCATGTTAAATATTTCCAAGGCATGTTGAGGATCCCGCTCGTGTTTGATCAAGTTTATGGCAGTCTCGTGAGAAATAAATTTGGGTTTCCTTCGTGGTTCCAGAAGGGTTTTGGGCGGGGGGTCCAATTTAGGTGTTAAAAAATGAAGAGGAGAGATCCATGGAAGCGAGGAGAACGAGCGATGCTTGTGGCAGATAACAACTCTCGCAGAATTCATCAAAACTACCGCTTCCCTTTTTATAGCACTTCATAATCTGAAAAACTACGACCCCGTTAGCTTTTCTTAATATATATCAGAAAAGCAAAACCATTTTGAAGCCAATTTTAATCACTTATTCCATACAAAATCATCATTCAGTACAAATTATTATAGCAATCAAAGAGTCTAAACATAAATCAAAACAATGATTACGTCGAAGACAGGAAATAAACCAAGTTAAGGTTACCAGGCAGCAAATTGTCCCCCACAGGAGTCGCATAAAGGAATAGAAAAAATCAAGTACATGAAGTTAAAAAGCTAAATCTTCATGAAAACAATGAGATAAGAGAGAAACTAACCTGTTGGTGTCATAGGGGGGGCGAGATGGGAGAGTGACTGCGCGAACTCCGTTTGAAGAGGGCGGGGCCGGGCGGAGTTGGAAGAACGAGACAGGGGGTCGAGTACAGTAGAAAGCAACAGGCTTTTCTCTCTCTAGGATGCGTAGGCATGGCCCGTTAAGTTTATTTCATTGGGAGAAATGAACAGAAAGTGGATCTAGGATTCATTGCAGACCAAGCTCTGTTTTGGGCTTCCAGAACTTTCATGGGTTTTCAATAGGTATTGTGTCTCGAGAAAGAAGTTCAAAATAATCAGAGAAGGTTACTGTAGTTTAGCAGAACCAGCTTATCAGTCCTTGTTTTAAAAATATTTTTAGTTTAAAAATATATTAAAATAATTTATTTATTTATTTATTAAAAATTATTTTTAATATTTTTATATCAAAATAATTTAAAAACACTAAAAATTTTAATTTAAAATAAAAAAAAATATTTTTTTTAGAGGTGCTTTCCAAACGCATGAGTGCCTGTTTGGGAGTGCGATTGCGGTTGCTTTTGAAAGTGTTTTTCGTTTAAAAATGCATCAAAACGATGTTTTTTTTTATTTTTTAAAAATTATTTTTGACATCAGCACATCAAAATAATCTAAAAACACTAAATTTTTTTAATTTAAAATAAAAAATAAAAATAAAAATTTTTCAATTTTTTTCATAAGCACTTTCCGATCGTAATGCCAAACAATTTTTCATCAATTTCATTTTTTTTTTGAAAAATAGAAAAATATAATAATTTGGTAAAGTGGGAAGATTAATACGAAAAGAATGCAATTGTTTATAACAGAATAGTTTTAATTTGAGCACGATGGGCACTGGCCAACGAGCTAATGAATTATTTTCAATATTAAATGAATAAATTAATTTAATTTGATAAATCATAAGGACCAAATTATAATCAAATCAATAAAGCAAGGGTGTTTAGGTTATTTGCAACGGGTTTTAAATTTAGAGAGTCAACAGATAAGCTAATCTCTCTGACATTTTATCAAGTAAAACAAGCTTGTTGATAAATGAAGATGATTAAAAGGAAATATCACCGAATGACAGGTAAATTTCTTAGTGAATTAGTAGCCAAAAAACCTCTTGTTCATGGATGACAAGAGACCGGTACATCGGTGCTACTGAAAGAATTATCTAGGTGGTCTAAGTCCCACAAACTTAAAATTAAAGAGTTTGATCTCATGTGATTTTATATCTAAAAGTATATATAATTGTTAATTTCAGTGTACATGAGATTAATTAAAATACATGCAATTTAACCCGGACTTCCACGTAAATAAATGTGTGTGTATTATGTGATGTCTTTATGGTATAAATTAAGAATTAACATGAAAAAAATCATGTATATGAGGACATGTTAGAATTCTATTTCCCATGCTAGCAGTGTGAAACGAGATGTTGGCAAAAAAATAAAAATAAAAATCCTGAACTTAATCTTGAATAAAAAACTTAATGGTTACATGGTGTACGTACATGAAGTGGCAACTCGAAGGTATGCTGGATTGAATAACAAGAGTCTGTTCCTACCTTAAACACCCATAAAAATTAATTGGAGGGTTTCACCTCTGTTTTTAATTTCCCTTTCATGCGTTCTATGATGTATAGTTAATTTCTCTTTCATGCGTTCTATGATGTATAATTAATTTCTCTTTCATGAATAATCTTGACCATGGAGATGGAAACTTTATTGAATCCCATGATATGTATCACAAGTTTGGTTAGTTGATTTGAGTTAATTTAAAGTTTTTTTTTAGTTTTTTTTTTATCAATTTTATCTTTTAATATTGAATTAATTCAAGATTGAACTTTTATTTAGACCCATCTCTCTATTTTTCGAGTTTAATTTTTATTTATGATTAATATTTTTTTATGTTTTATTGGTATGGATAATTTTTTGATTACATAAATTTTTTAATTAAAGAAACAAATTTATTAAACACAATTTAGTGCATGTTCATACTGTGAAATCATACATCTTGATCTACATTTATATCTTGATTTTTTTTTCAGTCTAGTTTTTATTTATCATCAACAATTCTTTTATATCTATGTATATGGGTACAATTAATTATTGATTTATTTAGTTAGATAAATGCAGTTTTCATTTTATTTTATACTGTGAAACATTTCACGAATAATACAGCTAAATAGTTCTACATATAAAAATGAATTTTAACAAGTAGGGGGAACAGAGCAGGGGAAGGGTGTACCCGCCAAGAATAGGCAGTGTCCAGTGGAAACAGACAATCGCAAGGCATGCTCACTGAAGTAGAGGGATCTGATGCCATTAAGCACAGCACCCTCATGCCAGGTTGGCTGTCATGACGTTTTCCTAATTGGCATTTTCTGCAAAATAAAAATTTGATTAAATAATTAATCATTAATTCAGGCTGATAATCAATCTGAGAGAGACAAGAGTGGCTTCGACGACTTGGATCATAGAACCGGTTCCTCCCTCGTGCCACGTCATCTGGTCCCTGGCTATAGCGAGCTCGCAGAATCCCAATAGCATAACCGCAATGTGTGTTTTTTTTAAAGACACCGAGAACTCTGATAAAGACATGACTTGAGCCAGGATAGGTGACTTTGCCAGCTCAAGTCGACTTGTGGTTTTAACGCATGTACTATATTAGAGTGTTAATCCTTAGCGAGGGGACCAATCAGGATTGCAGACAGGATGAGATTAAAATAACACCAGAGGCACCAAAAGACGGGGACTTGTGGACCCGATGGCACTCCACGTGGATTTGTTTCTTCTTCTTTTATGGAGAGGTGGTGTTCGATAGTGCAGACACAGGAGATACGGCGGATGTTCGGGATGCTTTTGATGGCGGACCACGGTGTTGCAAGGAGGCGCACATGCCTAGATGACCAATTGCTACAAACTCAATGCAGGGGTCTTTATTTATTTTTATCCTTTTTAATATACCAAGATTTTTTTAAATCATCTCTGGATACGCAATTTTTGTTTTACCAGTAAACTCTTTCTTGACTGTGAAGCGTAGAGAGGTTGTTAATCTATTGATTTGGTGCAACTCGATAACTTTTTTAAAATTTGTTTAATAGGCAGGTAATTCATGTTGGTTATATTATGTAGTTAATCAATTTATTATATGTGATATTATTATATTCATATAAATATATATTTATTATTAATTAAAAGTTTAACTTATTTTGAATATTTAATTGTATCAAATATTGTGGTCTATGGATAGATATCACACAACGCACAAACATAATCCACAGAATAATTTTACAATGATACTTTATGATATAATGAGATAAACCAATGTATAGAAAGAGATCTAAAATGTATAGAATAATCAGTATAATAAATTTTTTTTCATAATTTTCGATTCAGTTACTGAATCATGTTTGAGTCTTGTATGAAGATTTTTCAAACCCTATTTTACTTGCTTTAATGTGTGTTGTGGGTCTTGAGACCAATTGAGATTCAAAAGACCTCCAAATTAGGTCTAAGAGATTTATTCATATTAGTTTTATTATTTACTTTTATTTTGTTTAGAACTTTTGTTGTTTTTTTCCTATTTAATTCAATTTAGAACTTTTGTTTTCTTTTTTCCTATTTAATTCAATTTAGAACTTTTGTTGCTTTTTTTTTCCCTTTCTAACTAGTACTCTCAGTTTTATTTAATTATCAACAGCAATCAAAAGAACTCATTTACCATTTCTATTTATTTTCACGTCAAATTACTAATAACATTTTTTTACTATTGAAATTGAGAGAAATATTTCTGTAATGATATTCTTAGATTAGCTTACACGTCAATCAAAATTATTGTTTTTTAACTGGTAGATTCAAATAAATTGACCTGCACACTAATCTCAAGATTTAAAGCCATCAAATTCTCCGAGATTAATTAATTGTGAGAAATATTGCTACTAAATAATATTGTCGTGCCAAATTTCAAGTCTTTATTCATTCTCCATAAACGTCCTGTGGCTGCTCCTAGTTAGTTATTCAAGATTTTGAAGGAGACAGAGACAGAAAGGGCTGCCAAACCCTTTCATCGGGAAAAAAGACAGGGAGAGAGAGCTTATCCCAAGTCTTATCGAATATTACCTCAACGAAACAAAAAAGAAGATGAAATTAACCTATTCTTTTTTTATTATATATTTTCAACACGACGTGAAATTTTCTAACGACTGTGTGGATCTCCATGAGAGCAAACAGAAGCATGTGTTGGAGGGAATGCTCCCCATTGGACATTAAAAATAAACAAGATGGCACTATATTAACGTAATCAAATAACAAAACGAGGATGGGAATCCCTCGTTACGTGATGTATTGTTAAAGAAAAAGGTTGTGTGAGCGTGTATCGGTTTTTCTCCCCCCTCCTGGCTTGTGCGAGACAGTGCAGGGCAAAGAGATTCAGTCAAACGAGGAATATTGGCTTAATCCTGGTCATGATCATATGACCTAGCATCGGGTTTGTAGCAGTAAAAAAAAGAAGAAGGAGAAATTAAATCAATGGATAGGTTAAAATAATGGGGTGGTGGGTGCGAGAATGTGAATGACACTCTGTTAAGCTCGGATCTCAAACGGGAAGCGAAGACTCTCTTTAGACCAAAAATGTGAATTGTTATACGAACTGCAGTGGGGGGCCTCGCTCGTGCTTCTCAGCTCTCATTTTTCTAATGGAACAGAGTCTTCGAAGTTAGCACAGGACTGACACGAGCCAGTTGAGGAGAAAGCGTATTATTTTTTTAAGTGGAGAGAATTTTTGAGAGTGAAAACTGCGAAAGTGGAAAACCATGGAGAAAAGGTGAAATTCAAAGTAAAGAAAAAGGAGGATTTCAAAGAAGTGATAAGCGAGAAAAGGGTTAGAAATTTGTGTCCTTAAAGCCTCTTTAGAGACCTATTTTTAAGCACATGTCCATGAAAGCAATATCAAGGATCCTAAGTTCAAACCCTCACCCTCATCATCCTCATCTACCACCAATTCTTACCGTTAGGTCATGTGGAATTTTACTGTATCATGTCTTGCGCATTTTGTCAAGCACGTAGGGATCATCAGCTAGCCCCCGTTAATCTGTAGCAAACAAGTTTCTACTATTTGATATATCGAGCTCCTACTGGTGTAATTAATGGGGTTATGAAATATACAGCTGCAGGTTCTCGATACGACCAGTACTGACATACCTCGCCAAATACCCTAGCTAGCTCTTGAAGAACGTGGCCAGAAACCCATCATTCTCAGATAGCAGGATAAAGATCATATAGTACACCTAGAGAAAAGCGAGATTGACCCCGAATCATTCGGGCTTTATCAGAAGAAGATCGGTAAACAATGGACTCGACCAGCAAAACCTAGTCGAGGGGCATCTAGTGAAGAAAATGAAACCATTGGACCAACTGTTTGGAAATCTTGCTGCTTGTATGACCCTAAAGGTGATCTTGACTTGCAATAACGGTGATTCAAACTCATTCTCGCACCATTCCCTAGTAAAATGAATGATGGTTTTGTTAAAGACTTGTGGCAGTGTACTTAGCGTCATAATCACATTTAAAATATCCAATTAGTGACTTCACGACCTCTAATTGCCCCTGATAAAACTTACTCATCTTCCTGATTAACCATGCCGTCCAAATCGATCGAGCAGTCATTGCTGGATGCTGGAGACAACTTGTACTTTTTAAGATTTTTACGTTTACAAAAAACTAAAGGAGACGCTCCTAAAGGGGGGAAAAAGCGAAGGGACAGCTCTTTTTGTGATTCTTTAGCCGGTAAAAGACCACCCCTTTAATCTCCACACCATAGATTTTGGATGATTTTGAGAAAATTTTCTAAATTCATCATTGAATTCTAGCTTTTTCGATGAAAGGGGTTGGAGCATTTGGGTACAGGTGTCGCTAAAATGCAACGCATGCCTTGGACCTTCCTTTCTCATTGGAAATTTTAGATTCTCCTCGTTGCCTGAAACTAGAAAGCTACGAGAGGGAAATTTTGTGCGCAAGTCCATCGATCGTTTACCTGCTTTTGACAAAACTCAATCCATCCAAAATAAAATATAATAATCAATTAGAGACTCTGCATTTTCTACTGGTGATAAACCAGTGCGCATTTGAAGCTTTTCTAGCGAGAAAAAAAGATCAACGACGCGAGCTAACAAAACTCATCCACCACGATTCAATTTCGTACGGATTTTACGACCACTGCTGCTAGAACAAGCAATCCTGGACGTGCGATGAAAGATGACCAGTGCTTGAACAATCACAAAACTGTAACCTATTATTTATCCATACTTCCTGATTATTTCATCCATTATCTTCCCCCCCTCTTTTTCAAAAGTGGGTTTCGCAACCTGTATGTATTGAAAGAAGGAAATCAGGGATGTCAATTGCGTTGGGAACTCGTCTTTTAGCTAATTCATTCCATAAAAAAATAATAATAATCCCGTCGGTCTTTAATGGTAGGGCTAGAGCAATGATGTTTTGCCTTTCATTACAAAAATCAAATGGCTTTTTTACATACTAGAAAAAATGATATTTTTCTCAGAAGATTATCTGTTACTATGAAATGGCTACAGCACCATGCCCACATTAATAGAAAACAAGCCTATACCCGAGTACATCTACTTGAATAAAATAAAATAGATCTATTTTCTATCACGATTAGATCAGCAGAATTTCAAGCGATCGATCCCCTCTCCTTTTTTAACTGCGAGCATGGTCTAAATCTTATATATATATATATATATATATATATATATAATAAAAAAAAGGGAGAGAAGAGGAAGAAGGACGGTCTAAAATCCATCCTATCAGGTTGCTCCCCGCACATCACGATAGCATATTTTTTTAATTGTAGAATTTCCAAACGCCCATCAGTTTCGACCTAGAAATGCCTGGTAAGATCATAAAAAATAAACCACCGAGCTTTTTTTTATATATATATACGAACTGATAGCTGCAAAATTATTTTCAATATTATCACATCAAAACAATATAAAATTATTAAAAAATACCTTCAATTAAAGAAACAATGAAACATAGTTTTTATGGTAATAAGACAAGTAGTCCAACGTTGTAGCCCTGTCTGCAGCTGATATCCTGCTAAAGAAAGCAAACGGTGTGATGTTCATCAAATACCTCTTCCGTTTTTACAATTTTATTACTCTGATCCATCATGGCATATTGTGGTGGTATTCATTGAAAGCTCGGCGGAATAGTGGCAAATCACGGCTACCTTTTAGGCAACCAGATTTAATTGCCGAGGTAACTTGTAAAATGCCTTGCCAGATATCACTTCTACTGTACCGGTCAATTCCACAACTTTTCGGGGTTCGACGGCATCGTATAAAAATATGGGGGAAAATCCAACACTCTACAGGCAACAACTAATCATGCAATTTGCGGGGGTGTCTCACAACGTTTTTAAAATTAATTTGATTTATTTTTAAATAAAATATATTTCTAAAAATAACATTAATTACAATACAAAATAAATTAAGAAAATATTGGTTAAAGAATATTATCTTGCAAATCAGTTCGCTATCTTAATCTATTCCCAAACTAAATCGAAACACGTGATCACTCCTCCAACTCCATTCTCAATTAAAACGCATCATTCTTGGCACAAATAACATATATTTTTAAAAGTTAATTTTGAAAAAAATGGTTTTTGTTTTAAATTGATTTTTTTGTATTTGAAAATCATTTTATTTTAATGTACTGTGATATCTAAAATAATTTAAAAAGTAATAAAAATATTTTAATATATTTTTAAATAAAAATAAAGGAATCACAACTATCCGTGCAGACGTCTATTTATTTGGTATTTGGATACTGAGAGGATTTTAAGATAAATGAGAAAATTGCCAGAAATTAGAGATTATATATAATATATAGGAAGCGAAAAAGTTACCATCAGGGGCACAGAAGGTAATAAATAAAAATATACCCAACCTTAATCTCTACTCTGCCGTCAAGGGGGTGGTAGGTGTTAAAGAAGTAAAGAACTGTCCTTGGACAGGCAACAAATCCCTGTAAAATCTTGTAAATGCCCTTGTATTTTGTTATTTTTTGCTCCTCCTGTTCCCTTTCTCCGTGATTCTCATGCCTATTCTGCCCCCACCCTCCTCTCTCTTTCTGCTTTTTACCCTAAAAAGAGCCACTCATTCTCCCTTCATAAACCCCTGCTTGGAGAAGCAGTCTTTTCAGCCCCCAACTTCGATAGATAGTGGGTGAGAGACTGATAAACTGATATACAGAGAGGCATTTGGTTTTGTTTTCCCTTCTTTTGCAAAAGACTGTTCTTTGTTCTTCAATTCTTTGATATAAAAATCTGTTTTTTGTTCTATAACACATCTAAAATCTCTATACGCACTAGAATCCTTGCTTTGACCCGCTTGCTGTTATGAACTTTATTGCTTAGATACACAACAGAGAAAAAAAAGTGATTTTTCGGAGAGTTTTATTAAATATGGCCCCAAGTTTTGATTGTGCAGTTTCAAACCTTCTATGTGCGGAAGATAATAGTATCTTTCGATGATAACGATTACTATGATGCTCCCGTTGAGGAGTTTGAGGCCACGTGGCATCATGGGAACCATCAAATCTGTAATCAAAATGGTGGTGGAGATGGCGGGTGCTTGCCGATGCAGAGTGATGAGTGTCTGGTTTTGATGGTTGAAAAGGAGTGTCAGCATTTACCTAGTGGTGATTACTTGAAGAGACTGAGAAATGGGGACCTGGACATGGGGGCTAGAAAAGAGGCTGTTGATTGGATTGCAAAGGCGGGTTCTTTACTTTCTTTTTTCACTATAGTTTGATGTTCTTAAACATGGGATTTTCTATGTTCATATTTTTCTTGACTGGTTTTCAAAATATGAGATTTGGTTATCCAAACGGGGATTTCTTTTCACCTTATAGTGTATAGGACCTTTTTTTCCGGATTGTTTTATTGTGATGATTAGTGGTATCTGTGTTTGGTGTCTGTAGATAGATTTGCATTCTCTGTATATTTTGATTGATGTAATGCTATTTTTCTATTGTTGATTGTGCTGAGTGACTCTTTGAAATCGGTGTTGTGAGTACTTCGAAGCTTTTGATGAAATAGGTTGCGTTTTTTCTTTTTGTTTGATTTTCTATTTTCATCTCCATCTACTTATCTGAAGTGAGTTTTGGTGGGTTCCCTTCTTTTTCCCTTTTTTGGGGCCGGTGCTAATTTTTAATTGCATTTCTATGTGGTCTTTTCAATTTTTCTTTGAAGATTTTTTGTGCATTTGTTTTTGCCTTCCCCTTTTCCTGTCATTTGATTAGCCTCGCACTAACGCTGATTGTTTTTATGAGTTGCTAGGCTTTTTTTTTGTTCTATTCAATTATTTCGATTCCTCAATTGAGCTTTTGTTGATGATCAATACTACTGGTCTTGTTACTCAACAGGTCCATGCCCACTTCGGATTTGGACCACTTTGTGCGTATCTATCAATAAACTACTTGGATAGATTTCTCTCTGCCTATGAATTACCTGTAAGTTGATTGGCTTCTCTTTTACGATCCCTTACGTCTACTGGTGTGCCGCACCTGATTCCATTTTGATTGCATTTAGTTTAATCCTGCTGTGTGTAATCCGCAGAAGGGTAAGGCTTGGATGATGCAGTTGCTGGCTGTGGCATGTTTATCTATTGCGGCCAAAATGGAGGAGACTGATGTTCCACTATCTCTAGATCTGCAGGTATAGATCCTTTAGAATTCCCGTTTGCATTACCTGTGAAGTTCATCTAATAAATTCAAGGATCCTGATATTTGATAGGTGGGTGAATCAAGCTTTGTATTTGAAGCAAGAACTATACAAAGGATGGAGCTTCTTGTGTTGACCACATTGGGTTGGAGAATGCAAGCAATTACTCCTTTCACCTTCATAGACTATTTCCTTGGCAAGATCAATAATGATCAGACCCCACCTAAGTCTTTAATCTTGCAATCGATCCATCTCATACTGAGCACAATTAGAGGTCCCCTTCTCTCTCTTATGCACACATTGGCAATGTACTATCTAAAATAATTTCTCCCTGCTGTTGGAAAAAAGTTATGATGAAGATATTTGAGAGGGGGTGTCTGATGTTTTTGGTGGGTGGGAATTCAATGCAGGGATTTACTTCTTGGAATTTAGGCCTTCTGAGATTGCAGCAGCAGTGGCAATAGCTGTTGTGGGGGAAACCAAAACAGTGGACGCTGAGCAAGCAATTTCTGCACTCACTCAACCTATACAAAAGGTAAAGTTGGTGCCTTGTGGTCCAAAACAATAAAGAGAGACATAAATGATGACTCTTTTTGGTTATATCATTTTGAGTTTGATTACTTACATGTGTGATCAACCGAGACATGTTAAATACATGATCCATTGAATATGTTCTTTGGTAATTATTTTTTACAGGAGAGAGTGCTCAAGTGTTTCCAGCTGATTCATGATTTGTCGTTGTTTGGTGGATCTGTTAAGGGAACAAGTGCTTCACTCGTATCAGTGCCCCAGAGCCCCATTGGGGTGCTGGACGCTGCCTGCTTTAGCTATACTAGTGACCACACAACTGTTGAGCCATGCGCAGATTCTTCACACAATTCCCCGGATGCTAAAAGGAGGAAGATAGACAAATCTTGCGAAGTGTAGTTACAAAATGAAAGATGGATCCTCACACACAGCTTCTATTTGATTTTGTTACATAGGAGTTTTTGGTGTGCTATGAAGGTGTTGCCGAAAGAAAAATCCCCTAAATCCAACAGAAGGATGGCAGAAAGAGATACGATGGTAGAGCGGGATGAAGTTGAAAAGAAAAGAAAATCTGAAAAAAAAACTTTTATAAATGGAGTTCAATAAGTGGGGTCATGATTAGCGGATGGAGGCAGAGTGGGATTGAGATGCGGCATGCACTTGGCATGAAAAGGACAGTCACTGCTGTTAAATTAGACTTCTTAACAGCTATAGAGAAGGAGTAGAAAATATTTAAAAAAAGAAAAAAAGGTTTTTTTTTAGATACTGTTTGTCCCAGGGCTTGGCTCTTTGGTTAAAAGAAAATTTTTTTAAAAAAAAAAGGGAGAGAGAGAGAGAGAGAGAGAGGGTAGTGTTATGAGATAATATCTTTTAGTATTTGCAGAAAATTCAGCTGGATTTTCATTTCCAGTTTGTTCAATCATTTTTTCTTTTTATTGAGGATTGGAAGAGAAATCTGGTACAGAACAATTATATGAACTGATAAAAAGTACAGCGTATTTTTTTTTCTTTTTTTTACCTTTTTATCTTTTCAAATGAAAGATTACTTATAAAATATGGATTTCTCTGTTTTCTCTGCGTTATTTATTTTATTGCTGTCTCTGAACTCATCAAGTATCTAGGGTCTGCTACCTGTACCACAAACCTTTGTTTGACCGTGTGTCTGGCCATTCCTGGGTTTTCTCGTTTTTTTTATTGCGTTTTGCATCGTGGTGTTTTGTGGCTGGAAGCTTTTTTTTTTCTCACTGGCATTCTAAAATAATATAAAAACGTAAAAACAAATTAATTATCTTAAAACCAGTGTCACCGCAAAAATACACATTGCCGTAATAGAAAAATAACATTCATCGATGGCTAGATACTTCAGGGATGCAATAGAGTAATGATTTGTCATGGTCGGGTGCATGGTGTTCAATGGACCTGAGCAAAATAGCAAATTCTATCCCTTAGATTATAGTTTTCAATACAGGGATGATGTAAAGCCATGGTGACGAGTGTGAGGTGGCACACTTTGTCATGGTCATCTCTTTAGCTGGTCAACAGATGGCCATGAGTTTTGTTGGTTTGGGTTAAACAAGTCACTGTTGACTGGAAAAGAAGAGAAGACAGAGCCAGCCCGACGGAAAAGAAAAATAGTGGAGGCAGCCACCTGCGATTTGACCCAGAACCACTCACTCACTCACTCACTGCCCGATGCCACGAAAATGGTAATCTTGTAATTAAAAGCTGGGGATGGTTTGTGCTCGAATGTGAACCAGAAAATGGGCCACACGTAGATCCACGTCATCACCTAATAAAGGACTTCTGGGGATTATTCCTGACATACGGACATTTCTAAACAGTTTGAAAAATCAACCCACCAATCACATGGGACGTTCTGAGTGTTCCAAATTATATGAAAAGCGAAAAAGATGGCGACAATCTTCAGGCTTCTTTTTAATAAAGTACTTGTGAAATTTTTGATTGTCTTATATTTTTAGTGTTTGGTTATGAGGTATTTGCGATGTCTGAGCCCTCGTGTTTTCCGATCAAATTTTTGAAGGTTCGCCCCTTTTTTCCGACCAATGCCTTTATGTTTTCTTCTGAAGAAAAAATAAATCCAGATCTCTGGAGCCAGCTCATTACATCCATCCTCCTTCACTACTCTCAGACTGTCAAACTTTTCAATCAATCTTTCCTGTCATAAACTAGTATGGCGATATATGCAATGAAACTGTGTATCCTGTGGCAATGTCCCGGTCAAACAGGGATGGAGTGGGCATTTTCCTTTTTCCGAATCACGACCATATTCCTGAGAAAAATCATAGAGAACAGTGAAGTGATGATCGCAGTAAGAATAGGGAGCGATGTAATTCAAAACATTTGCAAGACTGTTTTATATAATTTCCACTTATGTCGAGCACAGACAAGATGATACATACAGGTGCTAGTCATCAAACAAGAACAGAAGCAATAAGGCAAATTATTTATATTTTCTAGGCAAATGAGTATGATCATTGCCAAATTCGCAAGCATATAAAACGATGAACCAGCCAAGTATTGCTAGAAACATTATATATATGTGTGTGTGTGTGTGTGTGTGTGTGTGTGTGTGGTTTCATTAAACAGAAACAAGGAGTGCACTGGCGAAGAGTTCTTGATTCGAGTTGCATAGCCCCCTTGTTGAAATTTGATTAATTTTTACCTGGATGAAAATTGACGAGCGGCTTCATTAATTAATAATTATAATTAGAGGAACATTAAAGATGGCCAGTCAAGTAACTGCTACCTCGTGTTGCACCGGTTCAATTTGAATTTGATTGACAAAATAAAATCTGATAACATGCGTTGGCTCAAATTAGCTTAAAAAAACGCAGTTGTTAACTCAGATAATTTCTAATAATAATAATAATAATAAAGAACAGAAAGAAAGAAAAATGAAACACGTCCATAATCATATATATATATATATATATATAGAAAGAAAGAAAAATAAAACACGTCCATAATCATATATATATATATATATATATATATTCTTTGTCAAAACTACCTTAAAATGATTTTCGGTGTCTTTGATGCTGTATTTTTTTGAATTCACAGTAACCACTATATAAAATAGAATATAAAAAACAACACACCTTAAAAATCAAATTTTTCCAGCAAGATTTTTTCTTTCCAACTGAACAAAAAGGTCATCTTTTGGCAACAAAAACAGCACACATATGATAAAATAAAAATGTTATGGTGGAAAGGAGAGCGATCGCTGCTAGTTTTGAATTTTGTTATGGAAATATTCCTGCCACTGTATTTGTACGTCGATGCTGAGTGGGTTTCTGAGCTGATGTTTCCAAACTGACACTAATTATGGCCACCCCCATTTAAAATCCTTGCATCGAAGTGATGGAGTATCCTCGTAATGTGCACAGAAAATGGACAAACAAGTGAAAACAGAAACATGAATCTCAGAACTGTTAAATACCCCATGCCTTTTGAGATCAAAATTTCACGATGTGTTGTACTTATGAATTTTTTAATTTTAATTAATATAAGTTTATGTATCAACTTGCATGTTTTTTAATTAATTACATGAGTCCTAAAATTAATAAATATATAAATTTATAATAATCATCATATTAAATATTTTTCATATTGTACAAGAGAATAGTGCTGTTGTTGAACTTGAGTTGAGAATTGGATCATCTATAATCGAACAAGCATATTATTCATAAATTTAAATTTCTGAAAAAATGTTGTGAATAAAATGATAGGGAACTGTAGCTCTACCAACGGAACAAATTCTCTAGGAAAGATCATTAATCTCTCAACTTAACAAAAAAAAATAGTTTCGGCATTGAAGTAGTGAAAAACATGTTATTTTCTCCGTAATTTAACAATTCACCCATGATTCTTGTGGGTCGACTTGATCTAGATAAAAGCTTCTGCAAAGTTTATTGATAAGGTAATTCATATTTTATCCTACACTTGTTTCCTACATTGTTACCGAAGCATGTACCGGGGGTGCTTGAAAAATCCTGTAATATTTTGAATTATTTTACCCTACTTGACCGTTAAAATTATATTAAAGATATTATCAATAATAGTGTGTCAAAAAATATAATTAATAGATATCATGAATTAAATGTGTATTGGGATTTTTTAAATTCGCTTAACCCGACTTAATCTATATAGATCAATGTAAATAAACCTATTCATTGTTATATATAGTATTTTTCCTTCTCTCTTTTTTTTTTTATTTTTTTTCTCTCGTCTTTACACTCGCAATGATCTCTCATTCTCTTATTTTTTTCTCCCTTCAAACTTCATATACGTGATTAGTTGTTAGGTTTTTTTGTCGCTTGGCAGTGTAATCAATGCTCCTGGTAAGCAACGTCGAGCTTGAAGTTTCTTTCCGATCATTCACTTCACTGCCAAAATGCAATTTATTCCTCTAATTTTCTTCATTTTCAATCTCACTCACACACACGGATATAAATAAAAATAAAAATATAAAATTGGCCATACAATTTTCTTTGTTTTAAATGAGTCAAATGGCTTTACTAGGTGAAATGAACCTTTTTTTTTTTTTTTTGTCTGTAGAACCCTTTTGTTTTGAGGTTAGTCACTGTCATTGACTTTCATGGCAGCTCGCTTGCCTCGCCACTCATACCCTCTTTGTTTTTCACTCTGGACAAGAATTGAGAACCAACACTTGCAAGTATCATTTATCTTAAACATATAGATTATAGTTGATGTTTTGAAGTTGAATGCACTTTATAATTACAATGTTTTCTATTTAGTAACATGAGAAAAGAAATAGAATTTCAAAGATTTATATTGAACTTTTATTTTCTTAGAAAATAAAACACTTTATAATTCCTTTCTATAATCTATTTTTATATCACATTACACCATGACTTTTTAATAAAATATTTAATTTTTGTTTTTGTATTGTTCTGTAAAATTGTCATAGTTTTTATGTTGTCCCTAATATATGCATTTTATGGATGTTATTTAGTTTCGACAATTGCAACATGATATTTTTTTATAATTACCAAAAAAATAAAGGAATTAATATGTCCAACCCATGAATATATGTAATATCTATAGAGTTTTAGCCTAATTTGATATGTCCAACTCGTATGGGTCTAAAAAAATTACATATACCAAGTTCATATTTTATAAAATATCCAAAGTTAAGTTGGATATACAATTATGGGTCAAAACTAGTTAGTATGCGTGTACATTCAAATCCCTCGAATTTTCACGAGAAAACTAAAAAAGTCTATACGTTTTATAAATAATTATTGATAAAGTAATCATTAATAGCAACCCTTCTAATTGTTTACGAGGCGTGTCTGTGGTCGCTACATTGTTGAAATAATGAACATAACATTATTGTATTAAATATAAGAAAAATCAAAACTATATATAAAAAACAAGATGTTATTGGATCTAGCAAGTGAGCTCAGCATATCTAGCCCATCTAGAAATAGTTTGCATTCATGGGTTTATTTTTGATAATGTGTCGTTTATTTCCCCTATAGTTTTCGGCTTATGCATATCAAAGTATTAATGCACACTAGGATATATGATAAAACAAAAATAATATCTCTTATAATTGTAGTGAGCAAGTACAAAACACAAGCTAGTTACAACAAAAGATAACTAGGTCAAGGTCTTTGCAATGGTATCCCGACATATGTCCTGAATAAGAAAAATGAAAGACTAATCCCGACATACGAGGTCCTTAATGTTAGAGTATTAAATAGTTTAAAAAATATCATTTACTTTCTTTTTTCACTATAGTTTAAAAAAAGGAAGGTCCAATTTTAGGAAGATGATTTTGAGCTAATTTATTTTTTACTTGTGGATCAATTTTAAGTTATTTTAAAGTCAGAATAGATTTACTTTTGTTGCTATTTTTTTTCTTAATTATCTCAGGTGAAAACAAGTTAAAAATAAGTTATTACATTTCAAGAACCCAAAATATGATTTTTTAATCATTTTATTTTATTTTTATTTTTTTAAAAAAAAATGTATGAAATTTAAGCAAGATGATGTCATGTTGTCCATTTTATTTTATTTTATTTTTTAAAAAAAGAAAAGAAAAGAAAAAAGTCGTACACCAGGTTGTTTCGAAAAAAAGTTAAAATACCATGTTAGCAGGTCAATCCTCTCAAGTCTAGGCCTGAACATTGTTTTTATGTTAATCGACATATATTTTTTGGATTCAAATTCGTTATAAATGAAATATCTATGATATTAGCCACTTTTGCTCCAATTTTCAAATAAAATTACACTTTCAATTACTTTGTGAATTATTATATAAAAATTGAATATAAAAAATTCATATAAAAATATGTTATGGATATTAGTGGAATAAAATATCATTTTATTATTATTTTTATTATAAATTTCTTACATTATTTTTTAAAATTAATTATCATTTTATTTTTACTTTTATCATAGGCAAGATTTTTTTATTTGACTTTTTTTTTCATATTATAATAGTAAGTTCACGTTTTAAAAAATAATTCTGATAAAAAGAACATATTTTTGTCAAAAAACATAAACAAGAAAATAGAGCTTTGATGGAAAATATACATATTTTATTCTAATAATACACGCGCGCGCGCGCACAATGAAAAGTCATCTAATAAAAATATATATTTTAGAAGTTAAACTTTTTCATTTAAAAAATATTTATTTTAATTATAAAATAAATAAATAAATAATAACCTTAAAAACTGTCACGCTTGGGTAAAAAAAACTAATGAACACGAAAATAGAGCTTGGGTGGAAAAAAAACTAAAGCAAAGGCGGTATGGACAAAATATAAATATGGGCCTCGTTGCTTTTAGTTGAAGGCTTGTAGTAGTTGAGTGGTTAGATAGGCCGAACCAGCCCACGTTATAACAGGCAGTCCATTACCTTCCTTCTTTCCAAGCAGGGAGTCAGATTCTCGTAAGCGTGAATGCATAGGTGGTAAAAAATAACAAATCATTTTGTCTCGGTTTAGAGATTTCCTAGAGAATATTTAATATTTTAGTGATGATTATTTTTTAAAGTTTTTTATTTAATATATATATATATATATATATATATATATATAATTTTTAAGCAAACATTTTTTTCTTTGTTTTCAACCACATAGATGAGGAGACTGGCTTTACTAGGTGAAATTAACCCTTTTTTTTGTTTGCAGAACCTTTGTTTTAAGGTTCGGCACTGTCATTGACTTTCATGGCAGCTCGCTCCACTCATACCCTCTATTTTGTTTTCTATTTTCAAAGATTTGACCATGTTAGCAGGTCAATCCTCTCAAGTCCAGGCCTGGACATTTTTTGTATGTTAATCGGCATATATTTTCTGGATTGGCATTCAATATAAATGAAATATCTAAGATATTTTCTACATTATTTTTTAAAATTGATTATCATTTTATTTTTACTTTTATCATGTGCATGGTTTTTTTATTTGACTTTGTTTTTAATATTGTAATAGTAAGTTTATGTTTTTTTTTAAATAATTCTGATATAAAGATCATATTTTTGTCAAAAAAAAATAAACAAGAAAATAGAGCTTTGATGGAAAATATACATATTTTATTCTAATAATACACGCGCGCGCACAATGAAAAGTCGTCTAATAAAAATATATTTGTTCGAATTTAACTATTTTATTTTTAAAATATCTATTTAATTATAAAATAAATAAATAAATAATAACCTTAAAAACTCTCACGCTTGGGTAAAAAAGAACTAATGAACGAGAAAATAGAGCTTTGCTGGAAAATAAAAATAAAGCAAAGGCGGCATGGACAAAATATAAATATGGGCCTCGCTGCTTTTAGTTGAAGGCTTGTAGCAGTTTGATTGGGCTAGATAGGCCCACATTATCACAGGCAGTCCATTACCTTTCTTCTTTCCAAGCAGGGAGTCTGATTCTCGTAAGCCTGAATGCATAGGTGGTAAAAAATAACTAATCATTTGTATCGGTCTGCATCTTAGAGATTTCTTAGAGAATATTTAATATTCTAGTACTGATTATTTTTTAAAATGTTTTTATTTAAAAATATATTAAAATAAAATTTTATATATAATTTCAAGCAAACATTATTTTTCTCAAAACAATCTCTTACTGTCTCTATCTTATTTCACCAGCTACTGCCAATCACGAGCTAGTCTAGTCTTTTCTGTACCTTTTCTTTTTCTTTCATAATTTCTTCGTGAAGCAAGTAGGATGGAAAAGTATATGTAATCAAGAGTTCTGCTCGCTTCAAATAATAATAATAATAAGACGAATCAATCATCAAAATACTTCCTTAAACTCGATGGTGTTTATGTCTTGATGAATTTTGAAGAAAAAAAGTAAAAAATCATTATAATTTTACAATTTGGTTTCGGAATGAGAGAGGGTGATGTTTGCACTTTGCAGTATACGATGGATTTTTAATTTCCAGGAAAAATAATATAGATTTTGTTACGCTCAATGAATCGACATAAAACCTTGGATATATTGACTCTAAGAGCATCTTTAAAGGTAAAAGTCATTTAAAATAGTCAAATAACTTAATAAATAGTATAATTTTATTTTCTTATGTGCATTCCAATAAAAGAAATTATTTTAACAACTCGTTGGTATTTTAGCTTATTTAATATTAATATTTTTTATTTCTTTGAAAACAAAATTGATAAAAAAAAATCTTTAAATAATATTTTTTAATGTTTTGGATTATTTTTTATAAATATACAGGAATGATTTTTTGTTCAAAGAATTTGGGTCTCCATTGAAACTGTAAAATCAAGGAAGGAAATTTTTTTTTTTTACTCTTCTCGTGGTTCTTCTGCCCCGAGGATTCGAAAGCTATACTATGCTGTTTTTAACAGACCAGAATGATGTCCCGACAAGCAAGCCTACAGTTGAGTTGAGAATGCCTACGTGGCACACATGTAATTATCTAAGCTCGCAAGCTTGCTTTCATAAATCCAGACAAACCAAGCTTTTGACCAGTTCTTAAAGCAGCCGATGGTGGACTGGTATATCACACGAGGCGCTGCCAGCCACGGGTTCACAAGCCTTCACAAATGGGCCTGGGATGTACTGAGCTCAGATGCCAGAGAGTTTTGCTTGACGTCGTCGTTTCCCACGCCAGAAACTGTGATAGAACCCTAGTGGTCCCCATGCCACGTACCGGATGGTTGACGATTTGATGGGAATCTAATCCATCACCGCTTAGACCTTCACTTGCTACTATAGAGTAGGTTGCTGAAGAGGTACTTTTGGTACTTGTATTCCAGATATGGACAGGTCGACCCCACGCGCAATGTTATCTGAAAACGACAACGTTGAAAACAAAATGTAAATGGGGTTGATTACTGTTACCGAGATGGTGACTTTCCAAGTGTGAATGTAATTTTTGTCTTAACACGGCTGCGTTTCGGTGACTAGAATACCTAGACGGGAAGTTTGCAGTGAGGTGCGTGGTTAGCGACAACCACAGCAGCTCTAACGTCAAACACGGGAGAGATTATGTTGCTGGTGCCTTGGCATTAGCAACAAATGCAAGTCTGGTGGTGTGAATTTTCTCCGTATCTTGGTGTTTTGATGCGAGTGCTTTGATATTTGCACGTGAGGATAGAATTGTGAGTGAGGAAAGTTGTTACCGACCAATCTCAAAAGCCTATATTGCCAATCCTAATGCTAGCACTATCATGATAATAATTCATCATATGCTGTGGTTAATTTTACCGGTGAAATTAACCACCGCATACGATGAATTAAGATTTATTTTTCAAATGTTTTTTTTAATGTAAGGACATTAAGATTATTTTAATTTAACGTGTGAAAAAAGAAACAAAAAACTTTATTCAAGTCCGGTGACCTGCTTTCCTATTCCCAGACCATGAAAAAGAAGATATAAAAGCATTCCGGGAGAGTAATTTTCCTGGGAGGCCAAGTTTTAAAGAGAGAGCAGTTGATTGTCAAGATTCGGATATAGAAGATGGCCAGATTTTAAGCGTAATGTTGAATATTTGAAAACTATGGGGGCCATGGCCCATGCCCACTCTCGCAGGGACAATATGCACCCCTTGGATTTATTACGAGTACATGCATCTACTTAGTGTGTGTTTGTCAAGAGGTATGTACTATGTATAGAAGGAGAGGGGAGAAATGAGAAGGATTGGTATTTTTTAATGTCTGTTTGTAAGTGTGTTTAAAGTTGTTTTTTAAAGTATTTTTTTATTTAAAAATATATTAAAATGATATTTTTTTTATTTTTTGAAAATCACTTTTGATATTACCACATCAAAATGATCTAAAAACACTAGTTTTTTTTAGATAAAAAATAAAATTCAAATTATTTCAAAAGCATTTTCCCAACATATTCTTAAACATCCCATTAACTTAACAAAGGAGGATGGGAGGATAAAAATATACAATAGGTGGTACAGTAACAAGAATTTTAGATTAAGGGGTTTGGTTCTCTTTAAATCTCAGGTTTTATTTATATGATTGTTAATATAATAATCATTAAATATTTATATGATCGTTAATTTTAGAGTTCACAAGATTAATTGAGATATGTGTAAGTTAATTTAAATACTCACGTTAAAAATAAAAATAAGAGGACCAATTCAAGTATACGGTGACTTTAGAGTTTTGATACGAATAACCGGAAACAATAAATCACGAAATGTTCATGAACTGCGAGCTTTATCTTATGGCACATAGTATTAATTGTCCATTCAAATAGTTTACAAATATGAACTGTGAGCTTTCGTGTACCATTTTAATTATGGAATTGAAGGGATTATTAAAAATCACGACCAGGTTTCAGCTTGAATTGAATAATCAGTCAAAGGGTGAATCAAATAAGACTCCATTCTGGAGGCTGAAATCGGTTATTTTTTAAAATGGTTTTTTAATTTTTTTAATGTTAATATATTAAAAATAAATATTGTTTTTATAAAAAAGTTTAAAATGGAATTCCAAGAGCGATTTTTAAGGACGAGAAGACAAGTACCTAGTCCAAAAGCAATACAGTCAAAAAGTAATAATAACTATACCGAAGAAAAGTCTGGGGGAAAAAAAAAACACAGGCAATAAACGCGACTGCGAGCACGCCGCTGGCGGCTACGCGTCCGCAATAACCGTAGCAGTGGGCCCGTCGGAAATTATATTTACTGTCAAATGCCACATGTCATGTATTCACTGCTTTGCCCGTCTAATCTCTTAAAAATTCAGACATGACACCATACCCCCTGGTGCCACCCAAAACCTCGCGTGCTTGGCAGCCCATTTAACAATCCTTTGACCACAAATTACCACTCTCTCTCTCTCTCTCTCTTGCTTGTAGTCTTTTATTGAAGCACGAGCCAGCCCAAGCGTGCACAAATGCATGCGCTCAATGAGATCCCAACGGCGATGCGATGCGTGGTTGTAATATTAAGTAGTCCCGTGCCTCTTTTAACGCTCGTCATTTTTTTTGTTTCTCTTTATCACCAGGCTTGACCTCCCTGATCCCGCCACGTGCTCCGTGACTTTTGATCGAGTGGTGTGGACCACGTGAGGAGGAGCCGCACAGGAGAAGCAGGGTAGAAGTGTCATTAGAGAATGGTATGTCAAGGATAAGACGGCATGTTAATTAAAAGCTGTAAGTCGCGTGTAGCACTTTTTAGCATAAAGACTGCTGTTTCCCACTGTATCCGGGGATTCGGTGGTCGGATTTGGAAGATTTTTTTCCTTTTGTTTTTAACTTCTTTTGCCATTATTCCCGTATACCTGTAAGTATTTTTGAATTGTTTATTCTGGAGGGTTAGGCGATTACAAATTGATTGGTTTAGCTACCGTGTCGATGAAATTACTTATTTGACCCTCCCATCGATGGTGCTGTCTCTTCGCCCGTTGATGTGCCCTCGTGGAGTGAGATGGAGCGGCGCGATGCCGTGATAATCAAAGGATAGTTGTGGCCGTGCCTGATTTATTTCCCAGGTTAGCGAATGTGTAAGCGTGCGTGACTAGTTAGTTGAGGCGTCCCTTCTATCCAGTTCAGATTTTTTTGTGCTGCATTATTTATTTATTTATTTATGGTTTTTCTAAATAATGACAAGGCATGGGTTGACATGGAGCATATTTTAGAGTAAGTGTCTCTATTTTGTCAAGATCTCTATTGATTTAATTATTTTAAAAGGAGCAATTACTATAAAAAAACTGTAACTGTAGGACATTTAATAAAATATAAGTACAGAAATTACATATCATCCAAGAAACAAAAAACCTTCTGATTGATTTTTTTATGATGTTTTGAATTTTAATATGCTCTGAAAATAGATTTTTTTAATTTTTGGATAGAAATTAATTATACATTGTTTTTTTTTGGAGTTTAGAAAGTAGATCGTTGGTGAAAAATATTTATCACATGCAAAACAATTATTACTTCTATCAAGTCTAAGACCTCGTCATAAAATAAATAAGTTTTGATAAATAATTGCAATAAAAAAAATGATGAGATCTGAATTTTAAGAATAAAAACATCTGTTGTTGTTTCTTATATGATAAATATTAAGCAATTAAAGTATGAAAAATGAAGAAGTATAAATTGTGAATTTTTTTTCCAAGATGATTCAATGAATATTCATAACTCATGTTGTTGAAATGAACGGGTTGAAAAGTCAATTTTCCAAGAATATAGGGTGTGGAAATTTTAACTAATGTTTGTTTGGGTTCAACGCGTAATTGAATCTAAAAACATCAAGTCTAACAACTTGTGAGATTCATATGTACTTGGATTCTATACGAAACTAAATTTAAGAACACAATTTATTAAATTGATGTGCTATAGCCGAACCCCAAGATATTAAGTCTACTAATTCGACAAGCCTATAATGTTCATTTAAGTTTATAGCATAACTAAACCTAAAAATATTAATTCCGACAGCTCAACAAACACACGTTCGTCTAGACTCAACACGTAATCAAACCTAATATTATTGGTCTTGAAAGCTCTTCGAACTCATGTCAGCTCGAGATTAGAGATGACTGAACTCCTGGATGTTGGACATGAAAACAGATCAAACTCGTGCATATCGAGAGTGGATGGAAACCTGGGAATTCTACCACTGAGTTAGCATCCTGACTCTGTTCGTTGAACATGATGGTCCATCAATTTTCAAGCACCGAAAACACACCATACTTCCCGTGATTAAATGGCTCACAAAACGCACCATGATCCAAGTGATGAACCCAGATTTGGTAAAGGCAGGACATGAAAACGTCATTTAATCTGATCTGTATGCAAGTTTTTATTGTAGATGACAGAGACCACCGTTTGTTGAACGAACATAATTATTTAAAACTATTATAATATTGCAAGTTGATGGATCTCTCTAGTGCTCCTTGACCACAGGGCCATCCTGTCATCCAAACAACAAATGAATGACGAAACAGAGCACTAAGCACGAACTCATTATTCTTACGTGAAATGGGGGTTAGTTTCATAACATGGTAGTTCTCTAGTCAACATGATAATTACATCACTGTTATCGGTGGATAATCTTGACTTCTAAATCCAGGTTAAACGAAAAGCAAAATGTAATCAAAGTCCATAGTGGAGGGCTTCAATCGATTGGAAAAAGAAAGTTGAACTATAATAAGCTTTGCTAATTATTTCTCTTATTCCCCTTTTGAACCTAATAAAAACTGAGACGAGCAGTGTCGAGGCAGAGAGCTAATTTTAGGGTTACTAATGCCCTTATAATTTCCTGTAATCGAATGCACTGCGCACCTCGTTATAACTCAGCTGTAATCAGTACCCAAAACAACGTGTTTTCCACTAAATTTACATGAAACTTGCTATAATTACTCAAATTATAAGACCAAATCCTCGTGTGAGAAATATTATTCAATATTTGCTGGGCCAAATTGCATGCATGTCAGAAAAAAGGGATGGTAAAACAGCTCTAATGCACTTAAATAGGCTCAACTACAGGTGCTGCCGCCAGTGTTCTGGGCCGGTGGTTGTAGCAAGTATTTTGGGGGTTGACTTGCTAGCTAATTAATGCCCTGCTAATTCCATCCAACTACGTTGGGATGAAATGATTAAAGCCATTCTGCAGTTCGAGTATGTCAAACACCATATCATTCTGCTACGAAAGAGGATTTCTTTTTGCCATTTCAGAATCTGAGAGAAGGTGGGAAGTTAACTTCAACATCACATCTACGAGATCGCGATGCTTGGATTTCTATTTTCTTGTCATCAAAAGGATATGAATGTCCAACAACCACATCTAAATCATGTTCCGTCGCATTGTATCGTGGTGCCACATCATAGCAAACACACACGTGTGCACGCTGTACACACGCGTGTCTTTGCGCAGGCATTAATAACCTTGATACACACACACACACACACCAAAGCCTTATATTTCCCACGATAGACGAGAAAATATACAATCCCTTTCCATGGACATCAGCACAAATACCCTTTAAACTCGCCCATTATGTTTGGACCTTGTCATTGAGAACCAAAGCGTGCCCACTTCACGTGGTTGATGATGGGATTTCGAACAATTTTCAAACCTAACCACCTTACTCAGCATACCTAATCTCCAGCCACTGAACTTAACTTCCAAACGCCTCCTTAAAATAAGTTAAAAAGAGGGTTGACACTTTCTAATGGGCCATTTCTTTAAGGTAAAATACGGCAACGAGTATAAAGTAGAGTGGGATGAAAGTCTTCAGCTGGTGGGTGGCGCCGAGCATGTAATTTTTGAGAGAGAAGGGGGCAGGGATTCCCTCCACCTGGCTCTCCTCTGCGATCTGGTTGGTGGGAATTGTTAAAAGCACAACGTGTTCTATCCTCCTAGTGCGGGCTGGAGTGGTGGAGAGGGTATTGTTTTTTTAGCTTTCCAAGCGTGGATGTTTTTGTTGGAGAATCCACAACCAAATGGCTCCATAGCCCCATGCCCCACGCTAGTCCCCCCCACCATAAATCAAATTATATGTTAATGACCGCTTGTGAAGGAATTCTCTCTCCTCCATCTTTCTTTCCATGGAAGTAAATGGATTCACTCACTGTAATTTTAACCTAATTCAAACATTTTCATTTTTTTATTGGATCTACGTGTAACTTATCACATTGCTGATGCATTTGATCATTCACAAGCCCAGCTGTAAAGGGACTGTTAAAACTCGGTAAAAAAAAGAGGTGGAGGGGGTGTTATTATCTGCGTCATCGATCCTCATCTTCTTAGAATATCAACGATCCACTGGGAAGTGAATATTCAACTCTGGTGTGTGTGTTGGTGCTTTACACAGAATCATCCATTTTATTTCATCTTCTCGGTGGGTACTGGCTACAACCAAGCCCGAGCTGGCATCGAAACAAACCCATGTATAAAGGACCTTTTTTTTTTATTGGTTACAACTTACAAGTGGTCAATCCATCATTCCCGTGGATAATCTGACATCACATCCAAGAAAACAGCGACGTTTAAATTAGTAATCTGGTGATTAAACGAGAGCGATAGTAAAAAAAAGAAGAAAAGGGATGAGCACGTAAATGATGATAAAAAAAAGTAAAAAACACAAGACGTGTAGAGGAATCCTTCGCTTTACATCTCATTTTGTATTCGCATACGAAGCAGCTGGGTGAGTGCCACCAAAAGGGCAGACCCAATGGGAGTGGGAGCGGGTTAAGGAACTTGATTAAGCATGGTTATTGTTCCCTCCACTCCAAACAACAAGGCATGAAAGCACACATTTAATTATCATTTGTTTATTCCCGGGCTGTATATATTATTGAGGCCATGGATCTTCTTGACTGTGCATAAGATCTTCCTCAGGTGATTAAATCATGGGGGTATCTTTGCATATATTATTCCGTGGGTAGTACCATGCCCTGCTTCGCAGAGTGGACTCTCCTTTTCTTTTTCTTTTCTTTTCTTTTTTCTATTACTCCTTGGAAAACAGACAGCATGAACATGTTTGTAGTTTTTTTATGTTAATCTCTTCACTTCCCAGATTAGAGAGCTGTTCCTCGCGTGGGAATTATATTGTACACTTGCCCTTGTTGTGTACTCGGACAACCTGCCAATCAAAAAGAGTGGCACTGGATAGATATCACATGGTCAACAAAATTAGTTGTCAGTGCCTGTAAAGCTGTTTGCTATAACTAGTTGTCACTGATATCCTCCTCCCTTTGAAAGTTTTCGTTATAACCTCTCTTTTATTATTAAAAAAAATACGTTCCCTTTGATGAAAATTATATGGAATTTAATGTTGTTTGAAAATTAGTTTTTATATGTTTTGATCGCTTTAGCATATTTAAAATCCATTCTTTCAGGATTTCATCCTTATTTTGTATATAAGAACGATTCACATTAATTAAACACCCTCCATTTTAATAATCTTTGACCCCGTTGATTGCTTTTAAATTATTTTTACAGAGATAATTTTAAATTCTAAAAATAAAATGATTAATCTCATGATTTTACCTTTACCATACAGATTAGTTTTAAAAAAGACAATAGCTGCCTGGCCACCCTTATTTCTCTTGTTCAAGAAAATATCAACAGACAAGCAGATTATATTTTTTTGTTTTGTAATTTGAAACCAATATCCCAAATGGAGAATTAAAATTACAATATTGATTATTTTTCCAAAATTTAAAATTGACATTATAAAAAAATGATTTAAGATAAAGGTTATTTAAACTAAGGATATATAATTTATCTTATTAATTTTATACGCAAGACATTGGCAGAATACTAGAAAAAGATAACATTAAGACCTGATTTCAAGCATATATCAAACTATAACAAGGTAACAAATAAAATTGAAAATACATTCAGTAGTTTCTGGAAGATTCAATGACATTCAAGTTTAAAAAAGGTTTCACTATTTTGGAAGGAAAAAAAAACCCTTATGGTCTTGTAAGAAATCACTGAACTCGACCTGTTAATAATCTTATTTATTTCTAAATAAATCATAAAATTTTCAAGTTAAATAAAAAAAATATTTTTTTATCTTGGAAAATAACACATCAAAACTTAAAAAATACATTAAAAAATAAAAACTCCCTGGGTATTTGTTTTTGTTTTTAAAGTGAGGTAATAATAACATGGCCCTCTAAATGAGAAATTCAATCGATTACGTGCCCGTTTGGTTGTGTGGCTGCGGCCACGTTTTCAAAAAAGCCGGAGTGTCAATGTTTGGCAATGAAAAAATGAGAATTTAAACCGCATGAACAGTGACTAGGCCCCACCACTTTTGCGTTTCTACCCGTGGTTTTTGAAAAGCAGGTTTTTGCAACTTTTTTCAACCCGTCGCTTTTGCAACTTTTTTCAACCCACTGTCTCTCTATTTTTTAACGGGCGCTAAACAAATCATGCATTATGCAAGTAACAAATATACACAAATAAGGGAACAATCAACAAGCATTTAAATCGTCGCTGCCCTCTGTTAACAAGTAACAGACGACGATCTCTCTCTCTCTCTCTACAGCACCGTCGCTGCCCTCTCTCTCCACCGTCACAGCCAGCTCTCGGCACTACCATCATCCCCCTCATCACCGTTATCTTCTCCTCCATGCCACAAGCTCCTCCGTGACCTCTAGAAGCTGCAGCAATCCCCGTCGTGTAGAGAGGACCAGCGGCAGCAGCACCAGGTGCCACCTTCCGAAGCTCATACCGGCCACCACACAACACCATTTCCGACGCCACCACCACAGGAAGAACCACCTTGGCCTCCTCTACTCGTCGGTATCATCCGTTCACCCTCTTGTCAAAGTCGACCATGTTACTGTTCACGTGAACAGTAACATGGCCAAACATTTCATCCGAAGAACGAAGGGTGCAACGCACCGTTTTACCATTTTGCATGTTTTTATTTGCACTCTTGGGCTGGGCTGTGCTGGGCCTGCTCTTGGCCCATCCAGGTCCAGCAGAGTTGGGCCCTTTTGGCCCAACTTGGTTGGGCCGGGCCATTTAATTTGGGACAAGCCCATTCCATTTTTAAAAAAAAAAAATTAAAAAAAATATGTAGATAAAGATCTGTTCTGATGACAAATAATGACGCGTGACTTCGTTACACTCCACAACCCTGTTATTTTTCGATTGATTATGAATTAAAAACGTGTAACTGGATTTTGCATTGGAATTATCACAGAGGCATTCACGTAACGATTTAGTTCGTGTTAAAATTGCAAGTAGTTTGATGAGAGTATAACACCAACTATCTATTTTTTTCATGAAATATTAATTATATTTTATTGTTATGATTATTAATCTATAAAATTTTAAAAAAACAATTTATATATGTGTGTGTGTCCTTTAAATTAATTTCACACGTTGACAACAATATGATTGTAATCCCAATTATGTACCAGATGACGTTTTCTCAGATATTGTAGCGCGAGATAATAGTCAGGGATTACAAATGCCTTCACGTATGGATAATGTTCGTGATAGCATTGCAAATAGTTTGATGAACAAATAATAAATAAGTGTCAATTTGACTTGATCTATTCCTTCCATTACAAAAATATGATTATTAATACAAAATATATATACAGAGAGAGTTCTAAAAATATGTGTATATATGTAAAAAGCTACATGCAAAACTTGGTAACCAAACACACAAAACTGCTTTTTTTCAACCGCAGACTCAACCACAGTTTTTAACCAAACACTCTCTGCTTATTTTGAACCGCAAAAAAAGCGCTTTTTTTCAACCTGCTTTTTTTCAACCTCAACCGCAACAGCAACCGCAATACCAAACAGGCCCTACAGGACCGCAATTGCTGGGCCAATCCATGGATGAGCATTTTGATGGCACCGGCACATCCATAAATCACATCAATGAAAAGTATTATTGTACTTTATGGAGGGGCCGGTTACCAAATAGTCCATGGACGTTTCTGCCCTTGCCCTTATATAAAGTTAAGGCAATTGAGCGAGAGCTTATGCTGTTACGGGTTTAAATAGGATGCACCCAATTGCAAGTTCTGATAAGTGGGACCCGATCATCTCTCTATAATCATGGTTTGAACGGTCAAGCATCGAATTATTGGTGTTCATGCCCCCCCCGTCCGGCGTTCCTTTTTCATCCCTCCGAGAACTTTGAACGGGTTACGGGGAAAAAAAGGAACCCCGTTCGTGCTCGTTTTCCATTCAATCCATGAAATCGGACGTAAATTTCTTATTGAATCAATTTATCTGCTCGCAAAAAAATCTACCACACGATGAAATCTTGGGTCTCGCCACACACGTGTGTGTGAATTTTACAGCCATTATTTTTAATGCTAGGTGCATCGATGAGATTTTTATAAAAACAATTTTCTATGCGCTTTCATCATAAAACAAGTACTGGATTGTCAAAATTAAAAATAGATTATATGTATAGATTTGAACTCATAATTCATAGATCATTAGATTTGGATTTATAAAATCTTTTATCAAATTTAATCATGCTTAATATGATTATTTTCAACATACCAGACATAAAAATAAAAAAAGTGGAGCATGGTTTTTAAATCTCGATCTATCTTTTATTTTATATTAATTTACGCGCTAGGAAATAATCGGTGCAAGGAATTGCCAAAAGTTTGAAAGAGATTAACACTAAATTAGAGATTAAATATAATAAGCATGAATGCAGATATTTTGTAATTACTTGATCACAAACTTGACCCTCTACTGGTTCCGAGAATCCACAAATTTTAAAATTCATTCTTTGTTGAGGCATTCGAGATTTTCTTTGAAAAAGACATTTTTTTAATAATAAATAGAAATGTCAATTAAAATATAATTCAGTAATTATACATCTCTAAGTAAGAAAAAATGCACCCCTACACCAAAAAGAGAGAGTTTTAAAAAAATAAAAAACATCCTAAAACAATAATTAAAAAAAACACCAATTCACATAAAAATTGGAGCAAATAAACCACATTTATTCATTAAAAAAAAACATATTCATATCCTGGGAAATACATGAAACCGTGAGAACAGCATCATACGTTGTTGGAGTCTAATTCAAGCCAGGAGTGAAAAAACCGTGGTCTGTAGTTGTGGCCGGACTTAACCAAACCCAGACCAACACGGCCGAACGTCATGATACTCCACCACCCCACAGGAAGTGAGAGAGGAAGAGTAATCTTACGGTGCATCATGATTGTACACTAATACCTTGCGTGCACTCCTCACGCACGCACGCACGCACGTATGAAAATGAAACTCGCTTCTCTTTTTTGTTGTGTTTATGGTGTAGTGTTATCACTTTTTATTATTCCCACTCACAGGGACAATTCCGTCAATTCGTTTCTATATAATCTCCCCTCCCCTCCTCCACTCTCATTATTTCTACTTCGACTAAACTCTCCCTCCATCCCTCTCTCTCCGGCAAACAAACCCTTCATTAGTTGCTGTGCGGTTTGCAGGTTTCCATCTGAGTTTCAGGTTGAAGAATTGAGCAGCTTACTTTTCATTGTAAGTTCTTTACCCTTTTGCTGTTTTGGGGGTTTGATATTCTTTGATTGCTCACACAAGATCGTCCGTTTTCTAAACGGGACTGTGTTAATTTTATCCGCAAATTATCTGGCTAGAAATGGATAGTGCCATGTTAACTGCTGAGTCCTAGTTGTCACCGAGGAAAATGAGATCTTCATGTTAGTTTCGGAGTTGCGAATCTGTTCTTGCTTTGATGTACTGTTCTTGCTTTGATTTACTGTTCTTGCTTGTAGCTTTGATCGATTAAGTTAGTTTTGCCTAGCTATGCTATTTTCAGTTCAGCTTGTTTGGTTTGCTCAGAAATATCAGGAAAATAAAATTAGAAAACTTTGAATTTCATCCTCCCATGCTTGGATTTCCAATTTATTACACATTCTTTCACGAGGTTCTTGGAGATAAAATATCTGATCTATAACAACTGTGAAAATCATTATGAATTTAAAATTCTGACACGGAGAAACCCCTTTGCAGGTTTGTAGAATTGGTATTGGCGAGGAAACAACTGTGGCGGCATTTTTGGGAGAGAAACAGCATGCGGTGGTTTCTGAGTCTTTCTATTGATGTTTATCGGAAAGTTGTCTCCTTGAACCTGTATTGTAAAGTGATCCTGTAAATTCCCTTTACTAGCCTCGATTCTTAAGCCTTTTCGTCTTGTTATTCGTCTATTCTCGATGGGTTCCACTTTCTTCGTCGTCGTTCCTTGTTACGTTCGCCAGATTAGCTGAATAGTAGCAAATCATCCTTTTTCTCTCTGCTTCCTTTCCCATTTTTATTTCCTTAGTGAAAGATCTGACAACTTCTAGTTTCTTGTCCGTGCTTGTCCCTCTAGTTAAGTTTTATTAGGTTTCCCTTTGTCGACAAATAATCTAGTTTTCTGCTGTTCAATTGATCTTGTCCTGCTCTACGGATTCCAAGTACTTTGTTTGTTGTTCTCCGGAGTTTTCTTTTATTAAGAAATTGAAGGGCTGGGAAGTAGTTATGGTGTGCCAAGCAGCGAGCCAAACAAATTTTCGGGCATTGAAACACGAAAATGGGATTGCTGGGTGTGCCACCATTATAGTTAGAGTTATAGCATGCTTTCAACCTCTCCAGGATTGCCAGGTCAGTGCTCTTTTTTGGAATTTTTTTTTTTGCCTGTAGGAATTAGATTCCACTTGTTTGTGCCTTTCATTGGCTTGCTATTCTCTTTGTTTTTTTTTCATTTTTTCAGATTCTTTGGTTATTTCTTTTATAGTTGATAATGGGATGGCAAGTTTATGCTATGCTTTTAGTGTACTAATCTTCTTTCTTTAATGTATTTCAGGCTGAATATTTTCGTCATTTGCTAAAACCTGTAACGTAGATTTACTTTTCGACTTTCGTTTTCAAGCTGAGCTGGATTGTTTTATTTTTTTCGTTATTACTGAACGAAGAAGCAAGTGAACAGTCACTTCCACTGCAGAAATCCGTTTTCTGGTATGTTTTGCTCTGTCTGATTGCATTAACGCAGTTGTGAACTCTATGATATTTTTTACAATGTGGGAAATCTTTTCTAATTTGACAGGTGATTGTTTTGGTTGAATGGGAGAAGATCGGGGATATCTGTTTCCCCAGCAGCAATTTAATTGGCAATCACCCAATATGAGTTACTTGGGCGCCTCGTTTTCCTCCGGGCAGCAAAATACTCCTCCTTTGCTAATGGACCCTAATAACATGGTTTCAGCAAATGGTCTGCCCGAATATCCATTGGCTGAGCTTCTGCGCTCGCAAGTTAGTCAGGAAAATGAACCAAGTGGGTGGTTCTATGGTTTGCCCCGCTTCCGACAGGCCTTCATGCCTCCTTTTAATCCCCTTCTTAAAGAGAAAAGGCCTCTACTGGACACTGTTCTCAAAGAGAAACTTCCCACTGCCCCTCGTGACTTTAAAGGACATCGTGCCTCCGCCAGCCTCTGGTTGCGCTCAGAAAAGATTCCTTGTTTTTGACCAGTCAGGCGATCAAACAACTTTGATCTTTAGTTCTGGAATTGGGACTCCAGCCCAGTGTTTCAAGTCTTGGATCCCAAAACCGACCATTGGTTTAGATTTGAACAAGGAAGTGACTGGGGCTAAAGAAAATCAAGGTTTTCATTTAGGGCCAATCGCAACTGATGAAAATGTTGAAGATGATGGGGCTGATATGCAAACTGATGTGCACGAGGACATTGAGGAACTGAATGCCTTGCTTTACTCGGATGATGATATCGAGTACACAGAGGATGAAGAAGTTACTAGTACGGGTCATTCACCTAGTACAATGACAACTCACGACAAGCGAGGTTGGTTTGGTGGAAGCACAGAAGAGGTTGCTAGTTCTGATGGTTCAAATAAAAAAAGAAAGCTGTGTGATGGAGGCTATACTGATGTTCCATCACTCATGGACACTGCCAGTTCTGTAAAACCCGCTATAGGTTTTGAGTACGAGGATGATGCAGAATCGAGGTGTGACAATGGCAATAATTTGGTGTCCGAGGAAATGGGTTCAGAATCAGCAAACAAGAGGATGAGAAAAGAGAGAATTCGTGAGACGGTGAGCATTCTACAGAACCTGATTCCTGATGGCAAGGGCAAGGATGCAGTTATCGTTCTTGAAGAAGCTATTCAGTACTTGAAGTCGTTGAAGTTCAAAGCTAAAGCTTTAGGGCTTGATGCTCCATGAGTATCAGAATTGTTGGCAGTAATGCTGGGCAATACTGCCAAGTCTTATCAGTTCTGTCATTAATTTGTTATTACTAGCGGTGTGTGTAGAATAAGGTAAAAAATGATGTTGGGGTTGATCTGAACATGACAAACATCTCCCCCCAGCTAGAGAGGTGGAAACTATCGAAAGGAAGGGAAGATTGCAGCAGAACATCTCTTTGTTCAATCATCCATCGATGCAAATCAGCAAGCTTTTGGATTATGAGAATTTTGCTGTAGTCTCTAGAAAGAGGAATGGAAGTGCAGCGCGTAACATGTCTGAATAAAGGAAAGGTGAATCATTAAGCCATGTATTAAGGTTTAGAGAAAGTAGCACTCCTGTGTGAATGGGAAGGCTACTACTTGTTCTAGAGGGTCCCCCAGAAAGCGAGGATGTATGCACGCTTCTTGGGTGTCTTGGGACCCACCTCTCACTCTCTTCCCTTTTTGTATTTTTATCAAAGTTTCATGTTTTGTGGGGTCATCTCTTTTGCGATGCAAAAGCGATGCACGAGCGAGGGCAACATCATGTGGTGGCACCATTTCACGTCCTCTTCCAAGTATTGTTGTACTCAGTATCTACGATTGTTTTCGAACATGGTATTGTAATATGGATGTGAAAGAACCTTTGTGGTGTTTGTTTGATGGGGCTGGCTATCCAATGACTGTTCAATTTAGTGATTATATAGAGGTTTGGTTGGATGTGATTAACTCTGTTTGGTTGTATTGATGTCTCTATGCCTACGTACGTGTCCCCATGTTCAAGTTTATGATACGAGACAGTGATGTGTTAATGTGTGATTCCTTTTCTCCATGAAACAGTGCATAGATTTACGTATTCGTGGAGATGATGTCGCTGCGAGGGACCACAGGCCAGGTTGCATTATTTAGGAGAGGAAGCGCATGTGAATCCAGGCACGGGCGGGCGTGACCTTTTTTCCTGCTAATTCCACAGTGGAAATTGCAATCAGGGAGATGGAGTGTCGAGCCTTTTGACCCGTTTAAGGCCTCGGGCTGGGTTCTCGAGTAATGTGATCTTAAAAATCTAAGACGGAGCGAAATTTAAAAACATGCCGTCATATAAATATATGTATATTTTAGGTTGACTTTTCAAACATATTTCAGCTTGATTTTGACAATACCCATGCTCCACTCACCTGAATTATAATATAATGTTTTACATGACATGTTAATCTGATTATGGAGTGTTAGACATCCTAGCTTGATGGGAATACATGCCGTTCTACCATCTAAATCCACGAGAAGAAGATTTCTTCCCTTGATTTATTCGTTTTCAAGAAAACCTTTTCATGGTCGATACAACTCCATCAAACTTGACAAGTTGCAGGAGAATTTTCTGCAGCCCATGGGAATGGAGTGATGACGTGGTCCCAAACCACAGCAATAAAGTGTTGAACGGTGAGATTTGCAGCTAGCGTGGTGCTAGTCTTTAATCGAGTGGAACAGCCCTACTGTTTGCTTTTGACGCCCTTTGCAGCAGGATATCTGGCTTCACAGGCTTTCCAGTCACGTCCTTTTTAAGACGTGTGGGGAGGGAGAGAGGCCCTCCTTTCCCATTTTACGCCCCGCCGTTCTTCCTGGCCCGTCTTCTATCACTGATCTCACACGGGAGGCCCGTATTGCCATTTGCGCGCGTGTTGCTCTCCTTGATTCGTTTTAAAAATAAGATTGACACGTGTGAAAGATAAATTCAAATCTGTAATCCAGAATAAAAAAATGACAAGAATATCTCAATGTTTTCCCTCTCCTAGTTGTGTTTTTTTATTATTATTATTTAAATTAAATATTTTTGATGTTTTAGATTATTTTTATGTGCTGATGTTAATTTTTTTTTAAATATATTATTTTAATATATTTTGAAAGAAAAATACTTTAAAAAATAAATTCAATCACATTATTACACATTATTAAGCAGGTAATAGAGTTGCTAATGAAATATTATCAGTTATTTCATTAAAGGTCCATCTGTTTTGGTAGAATAATATATGGGTGGAAAATATTTTATATGTAGATTTTTTTTTGAAAAGCATCTTAAATATAAAATATTATTTTAATATTCAGCTTGAAAGATACCTTTACATAAAATATCATACGTGTAAATTATTTTCAGTGGTGGCAATGATAATCAAATGATAATAGTAATTGTACTGACGTGGCAGAATCATAAATAAGGAGTGATTGTGGTGGTAGTACAAGAAAAAAAATAAAAGGCAAGGTGATTGTGGTAATAGTAAGAGATAAGATGGTGGTAGTACGATTATTGAAATAGTTTAATTATATTGTGGATATATTGCTATTTGTAAAACATTTCACTAACCTTCTCACGAGTTAATAATATTTTTCAGGAAATGAATTGGTTTTAAAGGTTGACAGTAAAGTATTTAAAATCAGCTATTTTTTTATGTGATATTTTACAAGAAATAGATAAAAAAATATATTTTTTCAAGAAACAAACATGGAAAATCTATAAAACATTTTTCTATGAAATATTTTCACACGAAACAAACAAGCCCTAACTTGATAAATTCCTTTCCTGAACTACCTTTCAATGTTCCAACCAACTCCAAGAACAGTAGCTAAATATGAGGATATGCATGCCTTAACTACTATAAATCTATCAAAGCTATATTTTAGTTTATATTAAATGTGTGCCTCGTGCTACCCTGCGGTTCGAGTAAAGGAAAAAAGAAAAAAAGAGAAAAATGCAACAATAATAAAAAAAACACCAAGAAAATAAAAAGAGATTCGAGTTAATGCTCCAATTGGTAATTCAAATAAATTAAATAAAAAATACAACAATAATAAATAAGCTAAGAAAAAAAAACCCTGATCTGGGTCAATTAAGAGTATAAAAAAACATAGCGTGTAAAGGAAAAAACAAACAATCAAATTGGATCAAGTCATTATCTTCTTGACCATGTATATGAGATTATGATAACTATGGATAAAAGGTTTGAAGAGCATTTCTAATAAATCAAATGAGAAAAAAAAAAGACTTAATGTAAATTAAAAAAAAAAGGGAAAAGGCTAAATCTCGATTTCTAACCAAGAAAATATTGTGAAATGAAAATTAAAAAATAAATATAATTAGGAAAGATAAGAAAAAAAACTTGATTTGGGTCAACCCCGGTCGAGATGCAAAATCTTCAAGTTAGTCATGATAGCATGATAATCGCATTTGAAAAATAAAATCCACAAGCTTGATTATTGACAAAGCCCAAAGGGCAAAAAACAATGAAAAAAAGACATTCGATTAAAAAAGCAATAAAAAAAAAGAAGTTAACTTGGGTTAACCTGTTGATGCCACAATCATGAGTGTGTGACCAGTATTATCCAATAGAAATGAAAATATAAACGGTACAAAGACCAATTTTCAATAAATAAAAAATTGAAGATAAAATTAAAATAAATCATTTTAAAAAAATGATAAAAAAAGTCGGATAAATTTCCCCCGTGGCTAGCCTCCCTCCAGTAGAGAGCTGCAGAAAATGGAGGCCACATGAGGACGAGGCACATATATATCATAGATTTTTATCTAGAAAAAACTTAGAATAGAAAAGGAAATTATCTTACATAACAACATATCAAGAATTATTTCATATCATCTCGAAATCCTTGTAAACATGCTGCTAATCCAATATGATCTTGTCGTCAATTTCTTTTTATTTTACACCTTGTCTCCACCATCATTCTATCCTCTCAAAGAACAACGAATCATGCAAGACTGGCTTAGAATTTATAATGTCTCTGCACTCATGGTGCTTAAGGTCTCTTGAAGATTTTGTTCATCGCGTGGTTTCCATGTCATTTATTTGCCATGGATTCTATGGCCATAATAGCTCGCTACGGTGCTCGCAAAATCGACATTTCTTCCTTTAGAGCCCTCTATTATATGTCTGAAGCTTTGTCACAGGTAAGTTTGTAGTACAAATTACCACTCTGAATCTCATCAAATATGCAGTCTGATACCAATTATCTAGTCAAAATCGCACTGGTGAATCAGACTGATGCCCTGTACGACCTTATTTCTACCCATTGACCAAATATCCCGGATCATGTTTATAAAAGTGCTGTGCATGATATTTAGTTTTACCAGCTGCCGGTTTGTGTGGTGCGTGCACTAGCTTAGGGTGGATGGCTGATTTCCTAGCAGCTTTCTGTTCCCATCCAGGGAATTCTGATGAAATGCTGAGCGAAGTGCAACTAATGATGAAAATGAATTGAACATATAATTGATTCGTTGTTCCATCATGATCAGTTCCTTATTCTTAGTTTCTTAGAGCTGGGTAAACACAAGGGAGCTCTAGAATTTGCCACTGCAGATCTGTGTTTTGCAATATCTAGTGCTCTAGAACTGTTTAACAAGGATCTTGTTTTGGTCAATAATTCAGATTTGTTTGTCATTCACCGCCTAGATTTTTATTTGCAGTTACCCATCAATTGCATAAAATGTGTATAGCTCTGGGTATCAGATCATTGTTTTCCCTCTTTGTATTTTAACTCATTTACTTGCTAGAAAACAGGTTGAGCCCTAGAAGAGAATTGTTGATAGGGTGCTATATATTTATTTACTGCTCAACACTTTAATTTAGTAGAGGCAGTCTATCCGTGAAATTGATTCTGACAATACCTGTTAGAGAATAATATAAATTATATTATGGGGCCTCACTTATAAGCTTATGCTTTTGGGTGAAATGATTCTTTCACATGCTATCAGAGCCTTGTTGACCCAGCGGTCACGAGTTCGAATCTCACCATCCTCATTCTATTTGATAAAAACTAAGCACAAGGTGATGTGGGCCTGTGCAAGTTTCAAGCCCAAAGGACTTTCACTTGAGGGGGTGTGTTAGATAATAATATAAATCATATTATGGGGCCTCACTTATAAGCTTAAGCTTTTAGGTGAAATGGTTCATTCACATGGTATCAGAGCAATTACTGTTGAGATTAAAAATATGGAAAAACAAGAAATCCTGAAGAACCCGAAAATCACAAATATTGGAATGAATCACATTCAATTCATTCAATTTATTCAATTGAAACTTGCCTATTTATAGGCTTACAAAAACTAAAAATTGAAATAAGCTAGAACTCTCCATAGACTAGGAGAGGTTATTGGATAAGGATAGGATTTATGATAAATCCTATTAGAAATAGTAATCAAAACTAATTAGAACTCTATAGCTAAAAAAGAGCTAATCTCTTTAGAATTCTACAACTAAAACTTCTTATTTTCTTATCTTCAAAGCTAATCTCATTAAAATCTAACAATACCTACCGAGGGCGTGTAATTTCCATGTGATGTATCTAATGTAGACAGTGGAGTGTACTTTGGTTAATTTTCTGCATCCACCACCTCTTTCCGAGTTTTCTATCTCCTCTTTCCCAGCTTTAGAAACTGTAAATAAATATTAAGTGTTTTTTGTTTACTTGGAAAAAAATGCACCATCACCCTTTTCAGATTGTAGAACCATAGGTAGATATGTATTGATTGCTGCCAATCTCTAGATCACAATATCATTTTTTATTTGGATTTGTAGAAGATCATGTAATGGCCACTGATCTTAGTGATGAAATTCATGAAGATGAGAGTCCAGAAGTCACGTAACCACTGCAAGTGTAACAGCAGTAGTTATTCCACCATAAAGACAGTAACAGCAACAACTGATCAGCTCATTCAATTGTACACGTTATTATTCCATCAGTTATTGGTCTGCATAATTATTCCTATGCATAACTGTTACATAGCAAATGTAGTAGATATATATACAGCAACTAGTGTACAGATTATGTAGATTGAAAAATACACAGTTGAGAAAATCAAATACAATTCTTGTACTCTTATTTTCTATAGGATTTAAGGTCTGGTTGTCGTTAATCTACTCTGTGTTGAACAAATAGTCCATGGCGATTCATATTTTAGTTGCAATGTTAGGATTAAACAATCATCAACATAGCAATCACAATTTTTTTGTTATAGTTATTTGCAACTTGTAGATATGGATAAGTGGAGCTGACAAAATATAATATCCTATAGCAATCATCAGCTGTGTTAGTTGATCTATCTGGTGTTTCATAGCACTGACCATGGCTCTTTCTTCCCAAGATTATATCTTCATCTGAGCCCCGTAGTGGGCGGGCGTTGTCACTGAGTGATATACTCCACCACCCAGGCAAATAGTGACGCTTCACAGGATGGTCCGGGGTCTGATAGAAAAGATTCTGTCTATGATGAGGAGTTGGACTTTGAGAAATCAGTTTCAGCCTTTCAGGTGGTGAAGGGCGTGATGTTGAACCAAACATTCTTCCTGGGAGTTTGAATCTGAGGATTCACAGGAGAGGTGATTCAGCGAGAGATTCAAGCTGCACAAATGGCTCATGTGGATCACCTTCATCCTCACAAAATGATCGAATGCTTTATCAGGCTAGCATGATCTTATTTAGCGATGTTGTATTTAGGGAAAATCACCATTATTTGATAGTTTACCATGTCAAGGTTGGTTTTATGGCTCTAGGGATGGAATCTGAATCTGATATATTGCTGCTGGAGACGGTCAATAATACAAAGCAGAGATATGTTTGTCATTTTAATGTTGGGACTGGTATAATACAAGTCAGACTAGGTTTTTTGGGCAAAGAGTTTGGTTTCTTATGTACCCCCTACTCTTTCTTAGCACCTAGGATGTAAATCAGCTTCGGTTGCCTTTACTTTTGAATGTTGCATAAAGTCAGCTATTATATTTTCTTGTGATTCATATTGGTTCATTGATATTGGATAGCTTCTATGGGTGTACAATACCACCATTGCCTCGTCAATGGGGCTCTATTTGACCATAATGAAAATGACACATTAAAAGATTCCAGGTCCTGACTGTCATGCTACCGAGTCTTGATATGTTTTAGCAGTTTTGTTTAGCCATTACCATTGACTCATTCTTTGCAGCAGACTTGGGATAGTTGAGGTCCTGGTCTTCAGTTATAGTTGGAATGAATTATCATTACTAATTTTAAATTGATTGAATGTCCCCTGATGGTTAGGTTGTTGTATACTAGTTTGCTGTGGAAAATGAGGACCAGTGAGATCTTAAGGAGTTTGTGGGGTGAAGGGGTCGTAATTCTTATGATGCTAGCTGACAGAATATCTGTAGCCCCAGGTCAGGAGCTTGGTTTCTATAAATTTAATCAATCAACTACCTGTAAAAGTGGCTTCTGATCCTGTGTCCATCACTCCATTACCTGAGATGATCCTTAAAATTTCTGTATGTGTTTGTGGGTGATATTTACTTGGAGATGTTAAGGAACCATCTCACCTAAAATTCTCTATCTAACAGGGGAATGCCTTGTGTGTCAGTTTTGAAGAATGCTGTCTCCTGGAAAAGTTAACCCGTCATCCTGACATTGTTCTTAGGAGTTCTCTAGTTCTGTGTGTCCCAGCAGGAATTTAATGATGTTAGGCTGTCATGGTATCTGGCTCCAGTGGTTTTAAGAAAGAAGGAATTGAAATATATTTAAGCAATTGGATATATACATACGCAACACTACGGTGTTTATTCTCTTTGAAAAAGGCACAGTACACGGTAATCGAATTCAGCTTGGAGCAACATTGTCTATATAAGAAGAAAAGGTTCTAGAAATGGTAAACATGAATGTGGACAATCATTAGGGGACAAATGAGACTAGAAAGGAAGTCAAAAACACTTCATGAAGAGGAAGAATATCTCGACCGAACATGAAAAACAAATTTAAGGAAATTAGAAAGACAAACACTTAAGAGGAGAAGAGTATACTTCAAGCAAACCATGTAAACCTAATCAGACAAATTGAACAAGGCTGCACTGCTTGATTAAAAAGCTCTCTATCAGCATATCAGCACCAACGAATTGGATTCTGCACACTGCATGCATCATAGATCTGTTGGTGTGCCTAGATTATTGTTAATGCACCTTGCATTTTTCTTTTCTTTTTTTCAAATGTTGCAATCAAGATCAGGTCCACAAGCAGCTTACCTGTGGACTGTGATCAATGCCTTTTAGTTTCTGATTATTGATTTGCAGGTGATTACGTGGTAGATTGATAAAAATGTTTCTTGGAGATGAAGCTGGTAGCTTTCTTTCTCCATGTGACTCTGTGTTTTTGCTTGGATTCACTAGTCTCTTCCTCGTTATATTTGATGTATTATTCTTCTTCTTCTTCACAGTTGTGAATTGCGTCTAATGCCATCCATCTGATTGTGTTGTGGCAACCAGTGGGATTGATAGCACCATAAAGGTTGGTTTGATGGATTTGATTTTTGTGCATCTATTATTATTTGGTTATCTGATCCTGGAACAACCAATGAAGGTTATGCCGTAATCGTGAAGCTATCCTGTAAGACTACGAGTCCTTGGTTGTCCACAGAATTTTCATATTATTCTGGGAATTGTGTTTTGCCACTCTTAAAAGTCCACTAAAAGAGACTTTTCGATGTGAATCCGAACTGGATGTAAGAATTCGATTTTTCAGGAAGTTCATTTGTACAATTTCAGTCTGGGTTTTATACTCTTCTTGACCCCACTTCATTTTCATGGACGCTGCCCTTTCACACAATACAGCTCAATTCAACAAAGTTTCTGTCTGGAGTATACAGGGCTGGTCAGGTATCTCGAGTAAACAATTTGTTGACTTCCTGAATTTGAAGTCCAGTTCTACAATCTATTGTTCAGGTTTTATGTTCTTCTTCACTTCACTTCACTTCGGTTTTATTTACTGCATTTATGGATGCTGCACAATACAGCTCAAATCAATAAGTCTCTGTCTCGAGCCTCTAGGGTTGGCCATTCATCTGTTCCTCCAATATTCTGTATTCGGACCCATTATATCAGCATCATGGATTGTCGTTTCTACTTTTCATGCTTGTGTCTAATCCATCTAGAAGAAGTAAAGCAGTCACGAGGATAAATGCTTATCCAGCACCCCCTTTTCTTCCCATCGGATTTAATGATTATTTTCCCGAGAATTTCTCAGAGCTGATCAGGCCTGTGCTCGGCTGAGCCTGCAGTCAAGTATCTGCTTTCATTCGTGAGAGTTTGACTTCAAAATTCATACTCTTTTCTGTGCACCCACCATGAACACATCTTTGATTTGCAGTTTGCACCAGTGTCTTTTTTTCTTTGTAATTATTATTATTATAACTTCTGTGGCTGAAACATGTTGACGATAAGGCTGGTTGCTTCAGCACATTGAAGCCCTTGTTAGCTGGCAGACTATAATTCTAAGAGAGAAAATAACACAGGCATTATCTGTCAGCACTGTATCATGTTACTTTTTGCTGAAATGAAAGCCCCATCCACAATTATGGATCCATTTCTATGATTGTTTTCTTCATTTACAAGCTTTTTTTTTAAATGAATGTAAATCTTATAATAACTGTGTAAATAAAAATATATTTAATAATAATTCAAATTAGAAAAATCAAGAGATTGACTTGATGGTGTTGACTAAATTTGTACTGGTTTATCCAATTAAACGATGATAAAAATAGATATTGACTGAGCTTCATTTGTTTTTTATTAGACCAGAAGCATTATACATGAAAAAACATTGAATCTCAACTCTTTGCAATTCAAATGTTGAATTATAAAAACTAGCAAAAAAAAATGTAATTAGAAGAATGAGAGTAAAGATTAAATTAAAAAAAAATAGAGGGTAATCAACAAAATTTGATTGAAGGGTTTAATTAAAAAGAAAAACAATTGTAACAAAAGAAAAAAACATAAAGAATAAGTTGCAAAAATAATACAGTATAAACTTTCATTTAAGGATGAAACTTAACTTTAACAAAAGGGTTAAGTAAAAAACAATTTTAAATCAAAGCAATATGTACTAAATTGAAAAACATTATACATAATAAATTATAATCAAAGGGACTTGATTAAAACAAACATTTTTTTTTATATAAAAGAGTGATGAAAAAATAGAAATTAAAAATTATGATTGAAAATGAAATAAAAAAAGACCAACATGCACTTTTTTGGAGAGGAGAGGAAAATAAGTGAAATTTTTTACCACTAACAACAAATCATTTATCCACTAATGTCATATGTCACCCCAACAAGAAGAGGATATGGTGGAGCTTACAACAAGATGATAAAAAACAATTTTGTCTACTAAAAGGTATTGCACAAGCCACTCAAAAAGCTTGGATACTTAGACGCTGACATATAGAAAGCGCACGCTGACAACTTTTTCAATAAAAAAAATCAATTATTCAACATAAAAATCAAAATATCCTCCATAATTATAAAATTAACAAAACAAAAAATCTATGAAAGGATGAAAATGCACCTAATCCATGTCATTTTCTTTTTATTCCAAGAGCAAAAAAAATCTTTTTATAGCATTCTAAAACATAAAAAGACAATAGCCCTAGTCAATGATTTTTTTTTCACTTAAAGATAAATTAGTTATTTTATTGTTTAAAAAAAGTAAAATAAAATGTGTATATATATATATATATACCTAACAAATTTTTCATTACCAATAAACCATTTAAAAAGATCAAATTGCCCTCTACAGGAAGATATCTCATGTTTTCATGTAGTGTGATTCCTTGTCCTAAAAAGAGGTGTCCTATCCCATGACGAGTGACAAGATTGAATCAAAGATGTTTTTTTTTTGTGTGGGTTAATCATCCAATTTATTGCATTTTTTATTCACACAAGTCCTGTCCTGCCGCTGCTATGCGAGGTAATATCTAATGAATGCATTTTGGAATACGACATGATTTTTTTTTTATTAAGAAACAAAGAATATTCGGGTTTAATAAAATAAGTTAAAAAATATATAAATTGATAAATAAAAAAGAAGTTTTCCACGCTAATTAAATATTAAAGTAAATAGTTGATTTGACTATTAAAAGAGAAAAGTTTATGCTTACGCAGTATTTAATCTTGATTGTTCTTTTTATTCATTCATTTAATTATTTCTATTCAGAGGTTAATCTTTATTGCTAAGAACATATGATTTTTGTTTTATATATATATATATATATATATATATATATATATATATATGTCATGTCAATCAAATTCATTTTATTTAAAATGTGAATGGAAACTTTTAAAATAAGCTACAATAATCTCTTTAAAGTCTCATAAAATAAAATAAAAACATATTAACAATAAAAATTGCTATTTTTAAAAGATATCACGATAAACTATTAATTCTAAATCATAATCAGCATAATAACAAATAGTAAAAATGTTAATCAAATAGAGGGGGGGGGTATTGTGGGAATCCACGGGAAAATAACTCACAAGCTATAGCCACAGTGTTTCAGTAGGCTCTTGTATTTTATTTTTAATTGGTGAAAATAAAATGCATTCCAAAACATTGATGTTACACGACGAGGATCCAACTTACCAGGCTGGGCCCTGAGACAAAGTGGGGATAGGAAAATGGGAATTGGCCGGTGTCTTAGGTTTTGGGCCCACTTTAAAAGAGGTCTGAATATGTGATTACGAGAAAGTAGTGGCAATATTAGCACAAGAATAGGGGGCAAAATGATGTTCAGAGGGGCAAAAAAAAAGAGAGAATAGTTTGAAGGGGGGGAAACAGAAACAAAAAATAATAAAAAGGCTGCCAAAAAGCATGGAAATGGAAATAAAAGATATCAGACTCAGACCCCTCTCCACACAGTCCCCCTTTCCTTTCTCCCGTCTTGTCAACATCCCTGTCCCCTCCTTTTCTTTTCGATTTCTCTCGTAATCACTGCAATGAAAGAAAAGAATCTCCGTCGTTCAAAACGGTTAAGGAGACCTGAAACGGAACGGAAACTCAAGACCCCGCAACAAACACACTACTTTTTGTTACACTATACGTGTCGTGTAGTTAGCTTATTGCACCCCCACCCCCCCCAAGCACCCCCCCCAAGCACTGGTAGGTGACAGGATAATGGAAAGACCATTTTAACGTCTTCAATTTTTTTTAACAATTATCTAACCCTTTTTTTTATACCTTCGTACATTCTCCCTGTCAATGGGATTCAATGTTTATAACACGGAATAATATAGAAAAACTATTTTAAAAAAAGTTATATATATAAGGAAATGAAGATGCAGCCGTGTTTTCTGGGGGAAATTTCTTGCGAGACATTTTCTTCCTGTGGTTATTAAGAGGTCATAAAATGCAGCTATTGAAAATAACCGTCAAACTGATAAATTCCCCTCCTAAATTCAGCCGGCAAGACAAGCTCCGGGCCTGAAAATTTCAGCCATTTAAAATTTAACTTTTATATGTTCAGAGCGAGCGAGAGAGCAGGAAGGTTTGATACAGATGCTGAGCGCGTGGGTGAACGTGCTAACAGGGAGCAGAGCATCTAAATATGGGATTTCAGAAACCAAGGTGCAGTGGTATTAGCGTTTTTATTTTGATCTCTGAATATTATTTATTTCAATTATATCCTTACGAGCCATGCTGTCTTGGTTTTATTAAGTGTTATTTGCTTCAGATTGCATATTCTCTTGTGTTTGATTTGTCGCTAAGTATTCTTACAATGTTGAATTAGAGACCAATTTTACAAAAAAATAATAATAGTTTTATGATGCTCTCAAAATTAAATTGAAATATCAAGGATCGGAATTGACAGTTTTAAAAAATAACCATTTCACGCTTTTCCTCTTCATATGGCATGGAAATATTCAATTTGATCCATCAAGTTTTCCTTTTTTTTCATGCCCAGCCTCTCTAAGTTTAATTTTTGGCGTTTCAATTCTTGAATGTCTAGAGCAAAGAGGGAAAGTCACTAGAAAGCATGATGAGAGAGAGTTCTTGGATGACCAAAACTTTGGCTGTGACTTTGATGTTTTTGGATTTGTCTTTTAGAAAAGAACTCATGAAGGTGATTCTGACTTTAATAAAGCCTTACAAGGTAAATCAAGATCAAAATAAAATTCTATTTTTTTAAGAAAACATATACGAGTCGTCCACACCTATTGAAAAAGAAAAAGAAAAAAGAAAAAAACTCACACATGCCCAGGCTTTATAAATGTGGGCAAATCTCTCCACCCACGACTCGCCTAATTTAGTTTTTAAAATGATCTTTTTTATTACAATTTATAATAGAGTTGACTTTAATTTTTTTTTATCTAATTAAATAACCTTATTATTATATAATATTTAAATAATATTATATCTTTTTATGATAACATTAATAGTTATTTTATACAAATCTAACATGTTTAATGTTCTTTCAAAAAAAGAAAATTCATTGTGATGTAGATAAAATATTTTATTGTTTAATATTATTTTTTATAGTATTACTCTTTATTCCAACTTTCTTTTGAGATTATGTTTAATTTAAATTTAAATGATAAACATATTTTTTTTATATAAAAATACAGGAATAAGAAAAGAGAGTTTAATTGCCTTCATTTTTGTTCAATAAACCATATTGACAATAAAAAAAACATATATTTTTAACATTGAAAATTAATAAGAGAAGATGATTTTGACTAAAAATAGTTTTTCTTCAAAATAAAATAATTTTCTTTCTTATGAATATTTTTTTTATTTCCACATGATTAAATTAAAAAAAAATGTGCATCTATTATTTTTTTCATTTTACAAAAAAAAAACTTTTTACTTTAATATTTAATTAGTATTAACAACTGTTTTTATAATTTATATATTTTTCTATTTATTTTATTAAACATAAACATTATCTTTTCAATTCTTGATTGGATTTTTTATATTATCACAAAAACATATCAATGAGTATTATTTTTTATGTCAAAAAAAGTAAATTAAAATCCTAAAAATACCAGGTCCAATTGATAAACGAACTCTAGACCAAGGTTGTTAATTCTGTTTCAGTTGACGCTTTGTTTTTTCAATAGGGAACAGAAATGTTTCGATTTCGGAATGTTTCGGCATACCGTTTTGGGAATGTATTGTTTATATATATATATTCCAAAAAAATAATTCTAATCCAAAAATAAAATTATTTAGAATTGTGCAATTAATCTAAAAAAGGACACGATAAAAAAATCATGAACATGTATAATATTACGAGAATATCATCATCAATCTCGCAAGGATATTATATTTTTTGATTGCTCTAAAATTGTGACATATTGAATATAAATGTATCAAGAGACTTCTCGTAAAATTTAATCTCAGTCTAACGACCAAATTAAGAGATATGATTGATATTGTAAAATTATTTATTATTTAAAAAAAATACTATTTTACCAAAACAGAACGGACGGAATAAAACCGGAACATTCCAATCGAAACTAGGACAGAATTTTCAGAACAGACCAAAATTGTAAACAAGATAAAAAATATATTATTTTATCTCATTTTTTTATTTAGTACGAAATATTTCAGCCCAAACAAAACAAAATTAACAACACTACTCTTTTTCGAAATGGGAACTATATGTTTCTGTCAGCTTATGATCTTAAACGAGTGACCTTCAAAAAATAAGTTCAGATAATTTTGGGGAATGTTTAGCAACGGATATCAAGTTGTTTGTGTAAAGAATAAGAACAAAGATGCAATATATTGATTGAAATGAATTAACTTTTACTGAATGAAATGGCTAATAAATAGCCTTACAGGAATACATGAATAACAATAAAGCAAGTAAATAGCTCACGTTCAACAATAACGTGGCACATGAATTACCGAAATAAAAGCAACTAAACCCTGAAGACTAGATAAAACAAAGACTGAATCAAATACTAAAAATAGACCCTTTCATTCCTTCCCTTAAACTTACTGCAGTATGCAGTTAGTTTATATCAATAATTTCTTGAACTCCCAGCAGTGTTCTTAATTTCAGAAAAGCATCAAGCTTTAAAGGCTTGGTCATTATATCTGCCAGCTGATCATGACTTCCACAATGAACTAGTGCAATTGTACCTTCCTTAGTAAGATTTCGCAGAAAGTGATATCTCACATCGATATGCTTACTGCGTCCATGCATCACCGGATTTTTGGACAATTTGATAGTTGAACTGTTATCACATTTCACTTTTATGCACTCGTTATTTGAGTGCCCCAATTCCTTCAAGACTCTTTTTATCCAAAGAGCTTGACATACACACATTGCAGCTGCTACAAATTCTGCTTCAGTTGTAGAGAGAGTCACTATTGGTTGTTTCTTCGAGCTCCATGACACTGCTCCTGAACTTAACAGAAAAACATATCCACTTGTACTCTTCCTATCCTCCATATCTCCAGCATAATCACTATCCGTGAATGAGAGTAGTTCATCACTTTGTCCTTTCTTGTAATAAATTCCAAAATTTATTGTTCCTCTCAGATACCTGAGTGCCCTTTTTGCTATCTGCAGATGAAGTTCTGTAGGCTTGGCCATGTATCTGCTAATTAGACAAGTAACAAACATCATGTCTGGTCTTGTTGCTGTGAGATACATTAGACTTCCCACTAACTGCTTGTAGTATGTTTCATCTACTTCAGCTCCACCTTCATCTTTGTTGACTCTGCATCCGGGAACTATTGGATTCTTCACTGCATTGCATTCCATCATACCAAACCTCTTCAACACCTCCAGTGCATATTTCTTCTGACATATGTAGGTACCGCCTGAATGCTGTAATACTTCGATCCCCAAGAAATACCTCATCTTTCCCAAATCTGACATGTCAAACTCCCTCATCATGGAGTTTTTGAATTCAGACAACATATTTGTATCATCGCCAGTAAATATAAGATCATCAACGTAAACACTTACAATGATAATCTTTCCTTCCCTGCTTCTCTTTGTGAATAAAGTCTGCTCACTTTCACACCGTAGAAAGCCTTCATTCACAAAATGACCCTCGATTCGACTGAACCAAGCTCTTGGAGCCTGTTTGAGCCCATACAATGCTTTATGCAGCTTGTAAACCAGATGTTCGCTGCCCTTCTTTTCATACCCTTTAGGTTGATCGACGTAAACATCTTCATGCAATTCCCCATGCAGAAAAGCCGATTTGACATCCAACTGATAGACAATCCAGTTTTTTTGAGCAGCGAGAGCAATAATCATCCTGACTGTATCCATCCTTGCCACTGGTGCGAAGACTTCCGTAAAGTCAATTCCTTGTTGTTGTGAGTACCCTTTGGCAACTAGCCTTGCCTTGTATTTATCAACATCCCCATGCTCGTTGTACTTTGTTTTGTAGACCCATTTGACTCCAATTTTTTTTGCTCCCTCCGGCAATTCTTTGAGTGTCCAGGTATTATTCTTCTCTATGGCATTAATTTCACTGTCCATAGCAAGCCTCCAGTGTTTAATTTTCACAGCATCTTCAAAATAAATAGGGTCAGAAGACATAAGTAATGCCATATTAGACTCAGATTCAGAAAAATCCTCCCCTGTAATATAATCTTGCATCCACACTGGAGGACCCCTTTCTCTTCTTCCACTTGTCAGCAGACCACTACTCTCCCCATCAGATTGCATCCCAGCCGTTGGATTCATTCTACTTGTCATCAGATCTTGCTCTCCGGCTGGCAGATTTTGTGCCGTTTGTGTGAGTCCACGTGTGAGCTGCTCACCTGTTCGGTCTGGCAGCATCGGCACCGTTGGATTAAGTCCACATGTCAGCTCCCTGTTTGCTCCGCCTGGCGTCATCTGGACCGTTGATTCTGTGCCACATGTCACTTGCCCTGAAACCTGTCCACTCAGTCGCTGCCTACTCAGCTGCCCGCTTGGCTGACCGATCAGTCCACTCAGCCGCTGCCCGCTCGGCTGACTGCTTGCGTGTGCCGTTGGATGAACGCCACATGTCAGCTGATCTCGCCCCCTGTCAGACTGAATTCCCACCGTTGGATTAGTCAATAAAGACCCATCTCTCAGCTCCCTTCTTCCATCTGGACGCGTCTCAGCCGTCGGATTGCTTTGCACACCAACTCTTTCACCTGGCAGCATACACACCGTTGGATCAGCTCTCAGCTCAGCATCTTCATTCATCTCGTGATTTCAAAAATTATCACAGACAACATGTCTGTGTTCGTTGTGTCCGTCGTCTCCTTCTCCTTCTTCTCCATTGTTTTCAACCTCAAGATCATCACCTTCTTCCCCGTGAAATCCATCACCATCTTCATGTCCTTCTTCGTTGTCACCCCAAACCAAATCTGTCAAGATTTGTTCTTCATAAGCAACATCCCAGTCCCACTGCTTGTCTTCCTCAAAGACTACGTCTTTGCTAACCACAATCTTTTTGTTTAAAGGATCAAACAGCCTGTATCCCTTAGACTCTTCACTCATGCCCAACAACACACACACAAAACTCTTATCATCAAGTTTTGTGCGTTTTACATCTGGAACGTGGACATGGCCTAAGCATCCGAAGACCCTGAAATGAGTTACTGAAGGTTTGCTTCCACTCCAAGCCTCATAAGGAGTGGAATCTGTCAAAGCAAAAGTTGGACACCGGTTGAGCACATAGAACGCCCAGTTCACTGCTTCGGGCCAAAAGGGTTTCGGAATCCCTTTGCCAGAGAGGATTGATCGGACCATGTTCATCACGGTTCGATTTTTCCTCTCGGCAACTCCGTTTTGCTGTGGAGTGTATGCCGTGGTTAACTGCCGTTTGATACCTTGTTGGCTGCAGAACTCATTAAACTCACTTGAGGTAAATTCTCCCCCTCTGTCAGTTCTTAGACACTTCAATTGCAGTAGGGTTTCCTTTTCAACCATAGCTTTGAATTTCTTAAAATAGATGAATGCTTCAGATTTTGTAGCTAAGATAAATGCCCATGAATTTCGGCTGAAATCATCAATGAAACACAGTATATACCTTTTGTCACTGTTTGATTCTGGAGAAATAGGACCGCAAATGTCTGCATGAATTAACTCTAGTTTTTGATTTGCTCTCCAATTGCTGTGTTTAGGCATAATTTCTCTTTGTTGCTTGCCATTGAGGCAATCTGTGCAGGTGATTGTTGGGGCCGAGAACGTGGGCAGTCCATGCACCATGTTTTTCCACTGTAGGGTTCTTAAGCCTTTGTAGCTTAAGTGACCAAACCTTCTGTGCCATAACACTGAGGGGTTCTGAGAACTGGTAAGTAGACAATTCTCTGCATTCTGAGATTCTGCATGTATTGTAGCCTGAGTTTGTGCAAGTAGGATGAACATCCGATTTGCACTCATCTTGGTTTGAATAATCAAACCTTTCTCAGAATGATAAATCTTACAAATTCCATCCTTAATTAGAATTGCTAAGCCCTTTTCTTGTAGTTGACCTATGCTCAATAAATTGTTTCTAAGCTCCGGAACATAGTAAACATCATTCACAGCATGTTTAATTCCATTGATCAGTAGTTTAATTCTGCCTTTGCCTACTACTGTCATTCTGCTATTGTTTCCAAGTTTGACTGAATGCTGAAAATTCTCATCTAAGTAGGAGAACATACCTTTATAACCACACATGTGATTAGAACATCCTGAATCCAGGAACCATGCATCATTTCTTGTTGTTTTATGTAATGTTACATAAGACATTAGCAGCATCTCATCCTTCTCACTTAGCTCCACTGTGGACATTAGTAGCATCTCATCTTCATCTTCTAGTTCCACATAATTTGCTGCTTTGGTCATAGTTGGACACTCGTATTGATAGTGTCCAAGCTTGTGACACTTGAAACATTCCACCATGTCTCTATTGAATGTTTGTGTTCTGCCCCCGCGACCTCTGCCTCTGAAATTGTTCCTGCCACGACCTATGCCACTGAACCTATCATCATAAGTTCTCAGGGCATGATCATCTGTGTCATGCCTTTTGAACTTCTGTTCATGGACAAGAAGTGAGCTCTGCAGCTCATCAACCGAAAGTGTATTGATATCTTTCGACTCTTCAATGGAGCACACTATGTAATTATACTTTTCAGTAAGTGTGCGTAGGATTTTTTCTACAATCTTCTCATCAGGTATGCTCTCTCCCAGATTTCGCATGTCATTTGCTACCAACATGACTCTCCCGAAATAACTTGTGACAGTTTCTCCTTGTTTCATTTCCAGCACTTCAAAGTTCCTACGAAAGATTTGAAGTTGAGCACGCCGAACCCTTGTGTTACCCTGATATTTGATCTTCATGGAATCCCACAGGTGCTTTGCTGTGTCCTTCTGAGTGATAGTCTTCAGAATGGACTTGTTAATGGACTGAAAAAGGTAATTTTTCGCCTTTAAATCCTTCAGCTTTAGTTCGTCCAGTGTCTTCTTCTCTGCATTATTCAAAATTTCTCCTGATGCAGGTTCAACATATCCTGTCTCGATTACATTCCAATATTCTTTGGAACGTAAGAGATTCTCCATCAGCATGTTCCAATGCTCGTAGTCTCCATCAAATTTGGGAATGCAAGGTGATGCAAAATTGCTGGATTCTGCTGCCATCGTTGAGCTCCAAGAATTCCTCTCCTTTTGTAATGTTTTTGAGAACACTCACACTCACTGTCACTCTGTGTTTAATCACTCACACTCACTCTATAAAAGCACACTCACTGTCACTCTGTGTTTAATCACTCAAACTCACTCACTTTGTAAGATCACTCAAACTCTCATTCACTCGGTGTTTGAAGTCACTCAAAACAATGTTGCCTTTTGTTTCTTTTTCTTCGTCACAGGCCAGATATTGGCTCTGATACCAATTGTAAAGAATAAGAACAAAGATGCAATATATTGATTGAAATGAATTAACTTTTACTGAATGAAATGGCTAATAAATAGCCTTACAGGAATACATGAATAACAATAAAGCAAGTAAATAGCTCACGTTCAACAATAACGTGGCATATGAATTACCGAAATAAAAGCAACTAAACCCTGAAGACTAGATAAAACAAAGACTGAATCAAATACTAAAAATAGACCCTTTCAGTTTGCGCATATATTGCTGCACGTGCTAACCGCGACACTCGAGTGAAATCATTAAAATGGTCTGGGGACTCTTGAGAGAGAGACAGAGGAGGAGAGAGATGAAGTTGGTTTAGAGAGAGAGACAGAGACAGAGAGAGATGCAGTTGGTTTGAGAGAGGAGGAGAGAGTATGGTTTCCAGCCAGCTGACAAGAGAGTGACAGAGTACATGGTCAGCGTGTGGCGTCAGATATACCGGGACTGGTTTCCGGCGTTCTGGCTTCGGATGTAGAACAACCACATGACGCCGCCGCCGCGGAATCGATTATACATACCAGCTGCTTTTGTACATATTTATTATCACTATCTTAATGTCATGTAATGCACGTACTTAGTGAACAAAGAATAACTAAAAAGAAATGGAGTTTTCACAGCAACGAAAAAAAATAGATATTTATTTTAATTATTGTTTTTCTACTTGGACGCTTCTCCCCCACCTCTTCAAGTCCCAAGGTGCATCTCCCTCCAAGTAAACACTCCAATCATATCCAGGAGCAGTGCTCTATTCACGTATTTATTTTTACTGGTATTTCTCTGATTTGTCCATTCCTGGGTCCAATTACTTAATATTTTCAGCCACGAACCATCTCATCCTAGTAATTATCAGGTATTTATTTTTAGTAGTATCTCTCTGATTTGTCCATTTCTGGGTCCAATTACTTAATATTTTCAGCCACGAACCATCTCATCCTAGTAATTATCAGGTATTTATTTTTACTAGTATCTCTCTGATTTGTCCATTTCTGGGTCCAATTACTTAATATTTTCAGCCACGAACCATCTCATCCTAGTAATTATCGATCTGATGACTCGTGAAAGGTGGTAGAAATTGCATTAATAGGTTGCTGAATAGTAGGCCTGATAAGTTGATGAAATAATAAATGTTGACGGTGTAGTGAGGGGACACATGATGTCGGAGATGGGGGCACGTTGGCGGCTCCAATATTCCGACAACTTGAATTTTTCCAGGTGTAATTCCGTGTCCTAAGATTGAAGTTGCCTCTCTCATCTCCAGCTGCTCCTGGTGTTGAAGCAGCTCCATCTTGTTTTTGGCAACCATGCTACAAGCATTGCCATGTCTATTCTTGATTTGACTTTTGGCCACCCCGTGATATTACAATGTTCCTCTTCTGTTCACTCTGACTCAGCCCTTTTACTTGCCCCATACAAGATGAGAAAAAACCTCCAACGCCAAGCTCGGTACCGAGTTGCATTTGCCGGCTAATGAGTTGTACGGATTTATCTATTCGATAGAACGCTAGTTCTACTCTCAAGACGTATGATTCTGCAGATGTCTTTGCCTTTGTGTCCATGTCATGTTCAGCGAGTATCAAAGAAGAGTGGATCCCCAATGTTTTCGCGGTTATAAAAAATAATATAAATTATGTTGTGTAATTTTTGTTTGACAATTTAAATTTATAGGTGAGATAATTTTTTGATATTTAAATTTTTTTTATCAAAATTTAAAAAATAAAGTGAAATAACACAAATAAAAATATATTTTTAGGGATCTAGTATGGTTGATAGAGTCATAATGGATATTTAGTGACAAAGATCTAACATGTGGCATATAGGACCTGTGAGGCTGTGACTCTTCCAATACACTCGTCCCTATGATAATCTCTTATGTAATTAACTTTCTGCCTAAAAACACACTAATTCACACAATTCAAGTAATCAATTTTTTTCAACATCAAAATACATTTCACTTAAGCAACATATAACATATTCAATCGTAAGTACACAAATCTAGACTGATGATTAACATAATATTTTATTAAAATTAAACTACCCGTACATATTCATAAATATCATAACATATAATATCATGTAAATATATCAAATAATTACCCTAACTCGTAAAAAGGGTTTGGAGCACTCGTAGAAGGGTTTGTACTTTGTAGCATCACTAAACTTGTCTAACTTGAGGGCGAGTATGTAATATCCATGGAGGTGCGAGGAGGGCCAATGTAATCTCAGCTCGTGAATGAACTTAGATCGCTCATGGACAGGTGGATGATCTAACAAAAAAAATATCAAAGAAAACTACAGATAATTTTTTATATATAAAAAAAAATCAAACCACAAAATTAGAAAAAAATATTTAAACCTGCATTAGCATTGGAAAAAAAATAATACATGATAAACTTGTATTGAAAGATAAAATTGAAAAATCAATAAAACTCTTTACAAAAGAACCAAAAATTAAAAATCAAAAGAATAAGAATCAAATTAAATTAAATAATATGATAAATTTGAATTAAAAGACTAGATCAATAATATTTTAAAAACACTTTTATAAAAAAGGTTAAGAATAAAAATTACAAATTAAAATAATAGGGACTAAAGTTATGACATGATAATAGCACAATGTTAACCACCGCGAGACACCATATTTGGTGCCCGGAAAATATCAGCGTCTCTCACGTGCTAACAATTTTTTGACATTATTTAACATTTATTAAAACATTGTGATTTTGTTGATAAAATCAACTTAAAAGATTATAAAAAAACTAAACCTGCTCCTTTATGTCATGCATGTTTTTTTTCTTCTCTTAAGGACACTTTAGTGATTTTACTATTTATTAAAAAAAAATATCTCATGCATAAGCTAGGCTAAATGCTATTTGATCGAGAGGCAAAATTATAATTAATTATATTGTTAAAAAAATAATCTGGCAATACAATAAATGAGCCATTTTTACCACTTCCCCTTAATTGCTACATGATTTTTTTTTGGTAATGATCCGAGCATTATGCCTTTCTAAATTGAACGAGGAATAGTAGATCTAATAAAATCATGGTACAATAAAAGTATAAATTTTGACGGATGATCAGTTATAACTAGTTATAACATTTGTCCTTTGTCTAACAAATCTCTAGATAAATCAAAATTAATCAATCAATTAGCCACACAATTGACCTCCCTATAAACATGTAATATTTCAACCTCTCATTCCCTACCCAACATATCTTTAATTTGCATAATAAAATTATAGTTTATATCAATCCCCCCACTACCAGCTTTAATAAGCCTCACTACAACCATGAAGTCTGACTCCAAAACCTTTTATCTAATGTAAATTGCAACTCAATATAGATAGCTCATAGCTCTGCAGTCACAGCTCTGCAGTCACGGACGAATAAATACCAATATTTTTTAAAGTCTTGAATCACTCATCTAGCACATGCCATCTCTGATTTGTTGATTTAACTAAGAGATACTGTTTAAAATTTTCAAATTTGACTGCCGTATCATTCGTCTTGGCACGCACCGTTTTGAAGTAAATTACGACCACGCACACCATGCTAAAAGAACAGCTGCAATCCAATTCCATCTTTATGTTCATGATTTGTCAAATCATCAACAGGAAAAAAAGTCAAAATATATCCTGAATAAAAAAACCGAACAAAGACAAAAATGTTGAATAATTATAAATAAAATAAAAACAATCCTTAATCTGATTCGTTAACCACTGGATCAACCATGTAAAAGCAATATAACCAATCTTCATCATTCAGAGTGCTACTGTAAAATATGAGTAGCTCGAGGACTTGTGCGACTGCTAATTGTGTTGATTGAGCGGGATGCTTGGTTATTTTCTCCCATGTTCCCAAACACCACCTTTCCCTTTCACTCTCACGTCACTTTTTGACATAACCCTGCACGCTACCTCTGCCATTTTTCTCTCTTGCCCTGTTCAAGTGAATTTCTTTTCTCCTTTACCACATTAACTTTCAACAAAAATAGGAACAGAAACAGACAACAGTGCACGCCACGATCACGAACCCTAATTACAATGCCATGTCATCAACGTGTCAAAATTCAATTTGACCAACCATCATCACTAAATGCAACTTCTCCTTTTCTTTTCCAAAAACGTTGTAAGTTGAAGTGTCTTCATTTTAATGAGTATTAGCTGATTTATTACGCTTAGCATAATACTAGCTAGCTAGATAAAACCAAACCTTTGACAGAACTCCTACTCTGAAGAGATTAAGGAAAAGGAAGGGCTATTTACTCTTCCATCATATATGTTACTCCCGATGAATTATGATGCAAGAGTTTTTGATCAATCAGATACAAATCTGCTGTAACTGGATCATGTAAATACATATACTAGTATATAGATATATTTATTTATGGACTAGATGAAAAGATCCAAGCACAAAATGACACTGAATCAAGCAAGATCTGAAAGAAAATACCATGAATTTCGAGTCCCCATTGAATTGTGCTCAAATTTAGTTAGGAGATTTTAATGTTTTAGCTCTCTAAAAAGGCCAATCAGATTTGCCAACTTACTTCAAGAAAGCATTAAAATTAAGTTCGAAAGATGTTATTTTATCATTTTTCATTGTTCTCTTATTTATTTATTTTTTATTTGTATTCAGATCTTGGATTTTGTGTTTTTTCCCTCCTATTTGATTAACAATTTAGATTTTTTTTCCATGTAAATGTCAGTTCTAGAAATATATAAAGGGACTGTGTTCATTTAGGAAGAAACAAGTGATTATAGAAAATATCTTTTTCTAAAATAAATTTCTTTTTACTTCGCTCAGCATAAAATTACTTTATGTAGAATATATCAAATAACTCAATTGAATGAAGGTGAAAGTTGTGTCAACAAATCTTGTTAGGTAAGATTATTTTATCTGATTTATATTATTTTCTAATATATCTTCTCAAATAAAAAAAAATTGCTTGAAACTAGCACACAAATCCATATTATCTTGTATTTAATTTTTATCAAATAGAATAAGGATAATAAAATTCGAATTCATGACAGCTCGGTCAATAAAATTGTTATATCATGTTAAAAAATTATCTCACCTAAAAATTTAAATTGTTATGTGAGATTACATGATATAATTTATATTATTCTATAATAATAAATTTACTTTTATATATATATATATGCAGCTTGAGATCGATTTAATCGATCTCATTGAAAAGAAAAGGATAAACATGGAGGTAGATATTAGAACTTACCTTAGTACTGGCAGTGCTTATAATATATTTATATTTACCGGCAATAGCCAGTAAAATGTGAAGGGTTAAAGAAAGAGAAAATGGAAAGCGTATGAAACTTTGTAAGGCTTTCGAGTAAGACACCTCTTTTCCGCAGGCCAGGAAATTGATGGCCACACTCTCCTTAACCTCTTATCTTCTCTTCTTATGATCTAAAAAACGAAAAGCAATTATATTATTGTTATTATTATTTTTTAGTCTTTTATATACATTAATCCCATATAAATACAAGCTTTTATCAACGGCTTCTTCACTTGGTTATTATAGGGTGGATCTGCTCGCATAAAGCACCGGCCATGCCATGTAGATCTTCTCTATCAACAAAAAAGAAAGCACCATCAGTGTAGACCAGGAGAGAAAGAAAGGAAAACAAAAAAAAAAGACCAGAGAGAGTGGAGAAGATATGGAGTTTGATGAGCACGAGGACCAAGAAGAAGAAATGACGGGGATGCCACCGGGTTATGACTCAATTAGCAACTCAGCTGCTGCTCGGTCAAAAATGGGTCCTGCAGGTGGCGGAGGAGAAGGTGCTTCAACAACAACGGCAAACACAAACACAAGAAAATCTTCGATCAGATACAGAGAGTGTAAGAAAAAAAATCATGCGGTGGGAATCGGTGGGCACGCACTTGATGGTTGTGGTGAGTTCCTGGCCGCGGGGGATGAGGGTACTTTGGATGCACTTAAATGTGCAGCGTGTAATTGCCACCGCAATTTCCATCGCAAGGAGTCTGATGGTGGAGGTGAAGTAATATTATACCACGGCCATCACCACCAGCAACAGCCACAATTCTCTCCTTACTACCGTGCTCCACCACCGACCGGGTATCTTCATCACTTGACACCAACTCCGCAGTCAAGGCCACTAGCCTTGCCGGCTGCTTCTGGTGGTGGTGGGTATAGTAGGGAAGAGGAGGATGTGTCTAATCCGAGCAGTAGCGGTGGTGGTGGTGGAGGAGGAGGTGGTAGTTCGAAGAAGAGGTTTAGGACAAAGTTTACGCAGGAGCAGAAAGAAAAGATGCTGGCTTTCGCGGAGAGTCTTGGTTGGAGAATCCAGAAACACGATGAGGCTGGTGTGGAGCAGTTTTGTGCTGAGACTGGTGTGAAGCGGAATGTGCTCAAGGTCTGGATGCATAATAACAAGCACACTCTTGGTAAGAAACCCTAAAAATCTGTAGGAACATAAAAGACCAACAATATTTGTTATCATGGTCATCTTCTTCTTCCAGTTACTGGTGATAGCTACTTACTTATTGGTGTCATGGAGATATTGAGAAGTAGTCGTCACTAGTGCAATTTGGAAAGGGAATATTGGAAAAGTTGTGCTGTCAATTTAACTAGGGTTCTTAGCTAGTGCCGAATTTTTTTTGTTTTGTTTTGTTTTAGTTTCTTCTCTCTTTCTAGTTTCATCACGACTGTTATTCTGAATACGTTGCTGATGATGGGCCATTGCTCAAATCGTCAGCATCTTCTAACTGTACGTAGTTTCTCTCTTTAATTGAAGCTTATTAGAAACCTAGCTAGTTACTAGTTTAATTTAAATGGTTACCTGCTAATTTTCCTTGAATCTCAATGACGAAATCGAAAATAATAATTCGACCTGAAAAAGATCTTTGGGAAGCAACCACAATATCCTTGAATTATATATATATATATATCTACTGATCAGCAGTCTGATTCATGAAAGATGAGTACATAAACACAGCCAAAAACCGATGGTTTTGTAAGAGACAGTCTATATCATGTGACGATGATCGATAGGATCAAGAGAATTCTGATCGAATTGAATCAAAACGTGTTTGGCATGCAAAGCTGCAATTTCTTGTGTCAGTTCACAACTGTCATCTTCTCCTTCTTTCTCTCTAACTCACCGCTCAAGCTTTAATTAATTCCCTCCCTCCCTCTCTCGTAGTAATTTGCTTTTGCACTCTACACGCTTCGGGCTGATTTATGATCGTGAATAAAGCTCAAAACCACAGAAAAAGGGCCGTGGACAGCTGTGCTCACAGCATTGGTGGATCCCTGGCTAACAGAGAGGGTTTTTGTGAATCGGATGTCATTTAACTCTGCTGAATCGTATGTCGCAGTACAAAAACCCAGTTCATTTCCTCATGTACCATCTGCATACCTTCTTCCCCATTAATTGCTATCTCATTTTCTGTTGCCTGCGTTTTTTTTATTTATATATATATATATATATATAGAACAAAATAGTAGTCTTCGTTTACCTTTGGTGATCCTGTGCATGCCATCTTTTACACAGTTCTTTCATGCTTCTTCTGCTTACTCTATATTTTTTTCCCTCGATGTACTAGGGAAAAGCAAAACACTTAAAGTTGGAAAGTGGTTGCTTCTTAACATAGCAGTACTATATCAGAGTCTTTTCCAGTCATTTTTGCAGACCTTGTGATTGCCATTTACTCATGCACATGGAGGGAAGACCCAAAATACCATTTAAAAGCAGGCTTCAGTTTCTTTAATTTTAATCTTAGATTTCACTTTACTTTGTTTTCTTGTTAGGACGGGTATATAAAATGGATCTATTTCAGTCGACATATTTCCCAGGCTTACATATTCATTATGTGTCATTAAACATGCTGTAGAATAATTCATTTAACCCTTAATTAGTTTTTTTTTTTCATTGATGGGGAGGTCGCCCCATGATTTTGCTTCATATATATATTCTAATCATCGTTTTCCCCTGATCAAGTCCTCCCATGCATTTCAATTGGAGTCAATAATTAATTTACTTTGAGAATACTAAATAACCGCTTTGAGAAATATTAATTGAGAGGCTGCCTATTTTATTTTATTTTATTTTTCTGAGAAGAAATGCAATGCATAAAGAAGCTAAGAAAATGTGGAGGGTGCAGCGAGAAGTGGAAAGTGGAAACTCGGGCATATTATACACATAGACAAGTAGATGTTGGAGAAAGGCAAGTAATGAATAGATCGAGAGGCTGCTATGGCGTTTGAAGCTGTCGGAAAAACGATCTCAAGTTCGGTCTCATGTTATGTTGCCTGCTTTTTATTCTGTTCCGTTGAGGGACATGTGGGCTCTGTCGGCCAGAAAATGAGAACGGAACAACAATAAACAGGGCTGACATTACAGCTAATATTGAATGTGTTGTATATGTTTTGGTGGTTGTCTTTAACTTGTAACCACCAAAGCTCTTTAATTTCATATATTGGATTGCAACTTCATCTTCTGTCACCCCCCCGCTAACAGTAACAGCTATAACGCCTTCTCTTAACCACAAAACTTGAGTTAATTGGCTATATATGTAACGATGTTAAAAATCATAACACCGGTGGATAAAAAAACAAAACTCTTGTTCCTTATTTTTAGGGTTCGATGAGCTGTTCTGCATGAAGTCTTTCAGACGCAGAAAAGTTATCTGGAATAAGGAGAGGGGGGAGGGGAAAGTTGATTATATAGCATAGCATGCACCTTTGGATCCTCTGAGAGAGGGAGTGGGGGAATGAGTGGAGGAGTGGGTTAAACGTATGGTGTGCAGCTAATGAATCTCTTTGCGTTAGTGCTTTCGCAGTCATCATACTAGAAAGTTTATCAGAAACGTGAATTATTATTATTATTATTATTTCCCTCTAGCTACTAGCTAGCTCCCAAGATTTTAAGGACATCGTTGGATACGATTTTACTACAGTGCATTATGTATTGACAAAGCAAAATGCCAGAAACTTGTATGGGTGTAGGGTATGGCTGGATAAAAGTGAAATCCCATTGTTGGCAAGCCAGGGCTATTTTTGGATGCTAAGGACTAAAGATACATCGCCATCAACTCTTCCTTTATACGGGCTGACAGGTTAAGATGCCTCCTCCGTGACCACCAACATGGCTTGTTCCATGAAAATTCATCTTAGTTTTTCCAATCCCTTCGATTCCCACGTAAACGACAGCAGAAAAAAGAAAAAAACAAAGGGGAAAGAAACGATTAATACTTTGGAGATTGCTACTTAGCTGGCTAGTTTTCATCAGAATTAATCAATCGCCGGGCCTCTTGTAATATGCAGCGGGGGATATGACATGATGAGATCGAATATTTGATAAAAGGCAAATCTCTAAAATCAAAATGGGGTGCCCACTATCATTGAATTGTAATTATACTCATGAATGAGTGCTCTTTGTATTTCCACAAAAAAAAAAAAAGCCCAACGGAAGAATAAAAAAACTATGATAATTGTAGAGTTCAAAATGATCGATAAGCTCGTTCATCCGTAATTTTTTTTATTTGTTTGATAGTTCTAATTGTTTACTTAGACATGAAAGGTTCTATGCTCCTTAGATTCCCCTTGGCTTAAATTAGAGTTTGAAAGCAGACGGAAATTTGTCAACTGGGGATGAGATGTGCTTGTTTTTCTGATCAAACTCCTCTATAGCCTAGCCTAATTAGAAGAAAACAGGCTTGAGATTATGGTTAAAATATAAAACTGAAAATTAAGGGACTACAATATAAAACAAATATAACCTATATAGCTCACCCTCGTATTAATTTTGTTTTCTCTATTTTTCAATCCTAGTTAAAGAGGCTAGAGATAAACTCATTTGAAAATAACAAATAAAGTAAAGTGGTTGGTTTGACCAATATTTAATGATGAAAATAATCTTTATTGGTTTTAAAATGTTTTATTTAATGAGATGAGTTTGATTATTATGGGTTTTGTCTATAAACATGTCTTAAAAAATAGATTGGATTCCATTTTGATTTGGTTGATTTTTATAGTATCTCGGGGGTTGTTAGATGGTTCAAGGTGTTTTATATGTTGTTTTCAAATAAAAATAGGATGGAAAAAAAATCCAACCCTATCAATCCGCCCCTTCGATTTGTTTAGAAACCTGAACTAGACAAATGGTTGGGTTAGGAGTTTTTTAAATTTAATATGTTAGATTGGGTTTAATCAAAATACCAAAAAGAAATTCATGGCCTGTATATTATTTTTCACTTTCAAAAGAATTTTGGTCTAACACACAACATAGCGTGCGAAGTAATAATTATCACTATTCATTTACCAAATGTTCAAGTCTGATATATATATATATTCTTACTCTATTTCTCATAATATTTTATTAAATAGTAATATGAAATTATTATTAGGGTTTCTCTTAACTATTTAATATAATATTAGATTTTTGACGATCAAATAATTAAAAAAAGCTAATCACAAGGAAGTGATGTGCATGCTCGGATTTTTAAGTATTAGTGGATTTATTTAAATTTATGTTTCACACATTATCATTTAAAAAGTATAAAATCATTATTAACAACATTTCACAAAACAATTTAATTTTTTGAGTTAAACTAGTTATTTGACTCATTTAGTATCTCTTAATGATATAAAATAACATAGCACGTGTAAGAATTCGCCCACGAGATTTCGAAGCATATCAAACTTGCAATTGGACTTTGAATCTATGTGCATTGTCGAAGTAGAAAAAAAATAGGAATTTTATTAATATTAAATACAGGGAAATCATTATTTTCATACTATACTAGATAATTTATGATTTGTTTTTTGCAAAGTTATTAAACAACTTGTTCAAACATTAATAATGGATTATAGGGATTAGCTCAAGATGATCTTGATCGATTTAAAATAGTATTGTTTTTTTTTAAAAATATTAAAACAATATTATTTAGAGAAAATAAAATCAATTTTATTTTTAACCTGATCATTCGGGTTGACTATCGAGTCAATCGGTTGAAAAAATCAACTCTAAATTAAATTTTAAAGACATAATCTAAGCTAGAGCCAAGGTAGATAGGTTTTAAATTAGACCGAGTTTAATAGTTATCATTATTTTTAAAAAAAAATAATATACAACAAAACAATGTAAGATACTATTCCATGCAACTAACAGGAAAAAAGATCTATGAAATTTTTAATCCTAGACTATTTATGTAAATACTTATCACATCTCACGTGCTTAGATGAGTTTGAATTATTATAAATTAACCGGAAATTAACTGCATTCATTGATGAAAGAAATCAAACCTACAATTTATCCTCCTTCCATTTAAAAAGAATCGTGGAGAAATAATATATATTACCTTTTAAAAATTAAAAATTCTTGTACATCAGTAGATGCACATTTTACTAGCTGTTTATACTCGTTTTTTTTTTTCTGAGGGGAGAAAGCCAAAAATTATCCCCTATACATAAGTTGGTGATAATTGAATGCCGGCAAATTGCTTTCTGACCGCTGCACAACAACCTGCTCATCGGTCTCATCAGTCTTGTTTACCATCATGTATCCAGCTTCATTGTTTTTTATTATTATTAATATGAATATTAAAGTCGGTTTATATATTTTTCCATTAATTTTGATGAATTATGAAATTAATTATCATATAAATTTTTAATAATTATCATATTAATAATTACATAATTTGAAATCTAAAACAATAAAAAAATCCAAAATTTTAATTCCAAACTATTATCGAACAGACTGTTCAAACTTCACTATTTTTAATTTAGAGAGGTGGAGTCCATATTTTCTCAAATTAATCTCGGGACTTTTAAAGCGGTCTTGGACGTTTCTTCTTCAATATGCACTAAAAATATATATATATATCGGCAAGGCAATAAAAGCAGAAATGATGTTTTGTTAGTTCAAACAATGGGCCATACTATTGATGATTTCAAGTCTATCTGCCATTAGTCGTGTTATGTTATCCTCTTTTCAGTTTGCCAGTTGGGACTCGGACAGAAAGCTGTCCTGAGTACTGACCAGATTCAGGATGGGTTGTCTGTCCGGGACCCTACATGGGATTCCGACACATATTTGGGCCTGTCCAGTGCTTATCAGGTTATCGCATTACCATATAATATGCCTGGTAAGGGTGGGCCTAACTATACTCTAGGCCAGGCTTGGTTTACTAAATCCTAGTCGTGGTGTATTAGAAATCCTTCATATTAAACATGAACACAACGTTTGTTTGATATATATATATATATATAAAAAAAATTAAAAAATAGTAATTTTAAACAGAAACAAAAATAGATCTTAATAAAGAAAAAACAGGTTAAAACACTATAATAATTGATTGTGAGGTCAAAAATGACAATAGACCCAAGACGCGCAGGTCCACAGATCCTACTCGATGGAGGATCATTTTTTATTTTTTTCTAGAAAAAAGTACACTATCGAGATACTGACGTTAAAGATATCCACAACCACAAGGAGGCTACTGCGAATTAGAGACTATTCGTGGCTTGCTCCTCGGCCATTTAACTGAAGCCCTTCACACCTCTACTTTAGAAGATAATACGCAGGGCAGATTGCCTAGGATCAAAAAAGATTGAGAAAAAAGAAAAGAAAGAGGAAATCGTCTTTATCTCAAGACAAACAATTGATTAATAATGGAAAATAAATGTATGAACTCACGACGCTTATTTCTCATAGATTTAACTATTAATCTGACAACACGATCATATCACAACTAAAAATAACAATCAATGTTTGGACGACAGAAGGAATATTACATCGATTTCACAAGCGCAAGCACCATGCATGATATGTTTCCCATTGTGCATTCCAGATTCTGCACAACGATCAATTTTTATCTACACCAACTTGCAGCATAATGTTCTTCATGGGGTGATGATGGAAATTCCAGGCCTTAATTGCATCACAAGGAGCGGGGGAGCTGCAATGCTCGGCACACATCATGGCGCGGGGTGTTGCAATGCTTGTTGAAGACTTTTAACAGCATTATCATAGTATACAAAACCCATCAACCAAAATTCATGGTTGTCAACAGATATAATCTGGATATATTTTTCAGCTGAATTGACTTTGCTTGTGGATGGATTGACAGCCTTCAGCTGATGTAATGGAATAACAACCTACGAAGATACAGAGAAAAGAATGATATAGATAAAGAAACTTGATGAGATCAGAACTAGATTTTATTCCAAAAGTAAGAGAACCAGACAAAGGCATGCATGTTACCCTACATTATTATATAATCAGTAACAAGCAAAGAGACAGTAAATTCCAAACACATCAGATCCTATTTCCACATTTATAAGAGCCTCAGCTTGTTTAAATGGAGGAGAAACCATTGACTCTAATACACTTGTTTAAATGAAAAGGTAGCAGCATAGATATAATTCACTTGTTTTGTTAATTCCCTCAAGGTCAACAAGCAAACTTGCAACAGCAAAGCATTAGTTTTCATGGATAGAAGAGGGATTTTTCTATCAAAAAAGTTATTTTCAATGCCATGGATAACATATGTAGACATGACGGTGCACACACATGTAAAAACAATGCAAAGGGTTAAACTTGAGCAAAGTCTTTTAGCATGAAAGATTTAAACAGATAATAATAATAATAATTAAAAAAAATTTGAAACATCAAGATTCTGAGGTAAGGCTTTTGCTCCACCCTTTGATAGCTGCATACAGCCATGTCATTGTCAATCACCATTGATTCATCAATGAATGTAGCAACAGAACAATATTTGGCAAAATAACTATGACCATCAGCATTGATCTTGGGGATAATGGAGCAGTGTCAGAGTGTCTACCCGGAAACAATGCAAAGGGTGATACTTGAGCAAAGTCTTTTAGCATGAGAGATTCCATGGATAATAATTAAAAAAAAATGAAACATCAAGATTCTAAGTTAAGGCTTTTGCTCCACCCTTTGATAGCTGCAGATAGCCATTTCATAGACAATTACCATTGATTCATCAATGAATGTAGCAACAAAAACAATATTTGGCAAAAAAACTGAGCATCAGCATTAATCTTGGGGACAATGGAGCATTGTCAGAGTGTACCCGGAAACGTAACAAAGCATGACCATTAAGAAAACTGCTTGACCTTCCTTAGATCCTCAAAGTGACATGGTATCTTGGATTGATAATTAACAAACAAGATGCAACGCAAGGGCGGATAAGTCCTCAAAAGTATCAGCTGGTGGTTGTACCATAAACAGACTACAGAAAAGATCCCCCATGCAAATAATAACACATACAGACTATACATTGGTCTTTGAGAAATATTTGAATGACAAGAAGAGAACACTTTATATAACACTTTAATAGCCGTGACCTCTGCAGGATGAAACCATCTAGCATCGACCGCGAGACAGCTTGGAGGATTCATTAACTTGTAGCTAGAAAATATTTGACCTATATTAAAAAAAAAAAATCCTAATGCAATGCTATCAACTAAAAGATTTGTTAGCTTGATAGGTCGTGATTGAATGGATAAATTGTCAAAGGTTTCATGCATACGCTTCTCGCTTGAATCAAGGATCTCCATAATGTAAACCGGATTTTCAGGGTCCTTTCTTATTCTTCCTAGAAAATAAAAGAAGTCTGTGTATTAAACCAATACTATAATTATTGCAGTCATTGGAGATGCACAAATTCATAATGACGACCCAAAAGTTTTCACATGTGTGTAAAGGATTGTAAAATATCCATTGCCAGAAGACTGGTGATGCATAGTTGGCTCCTATAGCACGGATATATAAACTATGTTGCCCAAATAACAAAAAGCACAATGCACATACCTTATAATAGCTCCACTGAGATTCCTCGCCAACTTTGTAAGACAAAGGATTGTCACTGCAGAAAGCGAGCTTTGCTGTTGACAAATATAAAACTCCCATAACTGGACCAGCAGAAGTGGATAGGTAGCATGCAAATGTCTTCACAAGTTTCTCCTCGGGAAAAGTCTCAAAAGTTTGTTGAAAAATCTTCTCATAACCACCTTCTGCGATAACTTTGGTTCCCTGAGCAATTCTTCCCACAGCAGCATCAGCAAAACTAGGGCCTGTCTTCACTGGTAAAAAAAAAGCATATTTAAATGAGAAAAGTTCACTGAGAAGATGGCTAAATATGAAATTGAGTCAATCAAGCGTCGACATTTAAGCTGAAAAGGTCTGGTAAAGATGCTTGAAACCAGCTATATTTGTATCGAAAAAACATCTTTTCAAAGCCACCGAGACTGAGTTGCAACAAAACATCAAAAGACAATAGAACCACAATTAATAGTTAAGAGAGAATAAAGGGGGCGGGGAATTTCACCAACATCTTGACAAAAAAGAGAGCATAACTAGAGTTCAACATTGATCATGCAAGGAAAAGAATGCATGTCCATCATAAACAGTCCATCAAATGCAGAAGCGGGCCATGTAACATTATCATCATTTCAGTCTCCCATAAGGTAATAATTGCGCACATCAAATAGCATCTGCATTTACCCTAGCACTAGCATAGACAATCAAATAAAATAACAGCATACAGTGTTGCCACATGTTGCCAGCAAGATCCTCAGCCTTCTTCGTTGCCTCAGCCGCCTTCTTTCCCCATTTCCCTAACACGTCCTTCACCGCCTCCACTGTATCTGCTCAGAGATGATCCGTAAAGCCAGTTAATTAATTTTTTTTCAGAAAAAAACAGTAAATTAAATAGTAATTGAAGAAAATTACTCTTGGAGGAAGAGGAAGCAACGGGAGCAGGAGACACGTAGGGATTGGACTCGGCCGGCATGGTAGTGGCAGCGGTTCCAGCGATAGAAGATTGGCCTGGAGGTTGAGACTGTGTTGTTGATCCCATGGATAGGTTGGCCCAATTCTCAGGAGGAGGAGCGACGTCTTTGGGGTCTAGCTTAGGGTAGGGAGCGTAATCAGAGTAATGAGAATCGCTGTTCTTGTACTTGTCCTCGACCTCCACGTGCTTTACAGATTCTAAATCTGACGGTGATTGTGGTTTCTTGGTTTGATCGATCCCTTCGTTGTTTTGATTCATTTTGATTTTGTTTTTCTGTTGTTTCGTGCTTTGGGTCTGTTCACCAGAAAGACAAAAAAGAAATATGATAGGGAGCTAGAGAAATAGTATAAAAAAGAGTTAGGAGCATAGACCTAGCGAGGGTAGGGGAGTCTGGGTGGACGGTTAGATTTTCAGATTTGGATACAGATGGTAGTATTTAGAGTTTCTAGAGAGGCTTCCTATTTTGATTATGATTTTCTCCAGGTTGAAGGAAGGCAGTCAATGGACCCGATGTGTTTAACGCGTTTACTAGTATGTAGTTGAGAGCGAAGTCCGGGTGTTTAATGGGCTTTTACCCAGCCCAACTACATGTTTTATTTATCTACTAATATCGGCCTCTCTTTTCTGACTAAGTGATCGGCCCATAATCCTTCATTGAAGAAGTTTCTTTTACAGGAGGTTTAGAATTTCAATTCAATATTTAGAATTTTTTTTAAAAGGTATTGAAGTGAATTAAATTTAAAAAATAAAATTATAAGAAAATCAACAAATATAGATCTGGGATATTAGACATTGCAATTGCTACAGTAATTCCAGATAAAAATTATTATTCTAAAAAGACCACTTTTATTTTTTCTTACAACCTTAACTTTTTTTTTTTAACATTGCTTCTTCTATTTTTATTTTTATTTTTATTTTTATCGTGGTTGGGTTCATTTTGGTTTGATGTAAGATGAAAGATCACATGTTCTCCATGCATTGCTCACTATATAACAACATAACCACCATGATGTAAACTTTAAATTTGACTACCTTTTCTTTTTAAGTTTTTTGTGTGCTTGATGAATTTTGTTATATAAAAAAATACTTTGGAAGAGAGGGAGTACTCAATTTTTTTTTGTATAACCTATTATTAGAAATCAATATGGTGATGGGATTATGAGTACACAATGTTTGATATTAGAGACAAATAGACATGGAAATTTTATTGTCTTATGATGGTGTTTTAAAATCCAATATGCTTATGAATAAGGTTTTTAAGTGTCTAGACAATTGGTAATCACACATTTACATCAATATTCTTTTTTTTCTAAAGTATACAGAGTTAATGATTGGTGGCAAGAGACCTAACACTTGCAAAACAATCTTTTTTGGTGGATTTTAAAGACCCTCCAATAATAAAGTTAGTGATTTTAAGTGGGATTGCAATAAATAAGATATTGAGATTTTAACTCTAAGAAAAAAATGTTTGTTCCTTTTCTTATTATAAATGCTTCGAGAATAACAACATGAGCACTTAAAGAATATAAATTATGAACCATTTACCTTTGTGGTTAAAAGGGGTATATATGTCATTTAAACTTTTCTCATGTCTGTTGAATGAAGGAGTTGAAGCATTTCTTTTCTCCTAAAAACATTTAACAAAGCTAAACACCATCTCCACAATACTACTAGAGGGTTAGATATCACTTACACAATATTAATGTTAATGAAAATATAGTAGGGTCTTAGAAAACTTTTATACACTTATAAGTATTAGGTATAGAGAGATTATTATTGTTTACTTTTAAAATTCCATGTTACAAGTTATAATAAACATGCAAGACTTCGTAACCCAATATAAGGTTTATAATGATTATTAGTTCCATGCTCGTTTGGCCTTGGAATAATGTCAAGTCCAAAAGTGATGAGTTTGACATCTTATTAAATTCATATGTATTTGGGTTCATCATGTAGCTTAAAATATTTTGAACTTGGCACCTCGTTAACCCTATATATACTCGAGATTAACATATGGTTGATCTTAAAGATATTGAGTTTTGGTAGTTCATCAGATTCACATGTATTTGGGCTCAAGATATAGTTAATCCTAATAATTTTCGAGTTAAACAATTTATCAAACTCACATAAACTTGGAATCAGAATGTGGTTAAACCTAAGAATATTGGGTCTATTAGCATATTAGCCCACATGTACTCCGACTCAATTTATAGTTGAACTTAAGGATGTTAGGTTTGACAGTTCATCAAAACCACATGTATTTGGGTCTAGTAGCATTATTTTTTATCTAACCATTGCGTCAATATAAAATTATACAGCTAATTTTCAAAGATCTTTTTTATATATAGGATTAAATTTTCAGATCAATCAAAGTTTGTTGAGTATTTATGATAAAGGAATTAAAAGTTATTTGTATTTTGTTATGTATTTCTTGATAAGATCCATGGTGGTTTGTCATTGATAAAAAATGAAGTCAATAATAACATATTAAAATATATACATACTATCTCTAAACTTGATGATATTTTTAATAAGTCATATGTATCTTATATGTATGTATGGTAAAGTTGATTTGAGAATTTATTATTATCAAATTAAGATGAAAGAAATGGATGCAAAGACAGATAACTGTAAGACAAGATGTTGTGTAGTCTTATTGTTTCACATAGTAATTTAATGGGATTGATGGATTATATTATGTGCATTAATAGGTCTTTGTTATTGATTACTTTGATGATATTCATAACAAGAATTTAGGTGAGCATTTATGTTTTTTTGTTGTTTAATATGCTACAAAAGAAATAATTATGAGTTAATCTATTAAACTGAAGAAATTATTCATCATTTACAATCATTTATGGCTCAACTATACTAAAATTATTTTCCTTACTTGTTGATGAAATGGTAAGACTTGATGACAATAAAAAAGCATACATGATGAAAGAATTGCTTAATAAGGTATGGCAACATGCTAAGAAAAAAGAATGAAAAATATGTATTTCAGGCAAACAAAGTACAATTTTTTTATTTATTTAATGGTGTTTTTGGCCAAGAGGAAAAGAATATTTAGGGTGGGCAACAATGATGGTAAACAAGGAGTTGTTGGCTTGGTTTTATAAGGGCTGCTTAAGGTAAATAAGAACAATGAAAATGATGTTGGGATAAAAAGACCATTGTGTTGGAGAAATATGCATGGTGTGTGAAGAGAGAAAGGGAAAAATATCACATTTAAAAAAAAATATTTGACTTGAAGAATGAATAAAAATATAAAAAAGGGAAAAAATAATAAATATTAATTTTTTAAATGATTACCAACACAAATTAACATTAAATAAAAAACAACCATAATAACAAAGGAAATCATAAAAATTAAAAACAAAAACTAAGAGCATGTACATATAAGCATGGATAAAAATAACAAGCATTTCAGAAATATATATAAAAAAATAAAGGAATTAAAATAAAATCAAAGATTAAAAGTATAATAGCCTAAATGAAAATCAAACGTATATTAGATTTCATTTCAAGGACAAAATTGAAACAAATTTAAAATTTGATACCGAAAAAATTAAAGAATTTTAAAATCAAATAGGAAATTAAAAGTTTGAGGATTGATATGAAACTAAAATGTATAATCAATTTCCATTGAATGATGAAATTGAAACAAATCAGAACTTTGATACCAAATATATTAATAATTTCAGATCAATCAGGAAATTAAAAGATTGAGGACCAAAATGAAACTTCAATATATAATCAATTTCCATAGAAGGATAAAATTGAAACAAATCAAAACTTTCTATAACAAAAATCAAGACCATAAAACACAATCGAAAGATAAAGGGATGGAAATGAAAAGGGCAACAACCCCGGGGGCTACCAAGCACTTTCACCGGCAGGTGAAAGAAAAGAAGGAACAAATATTCGACCGCCAACTGGAATGTTCCCAGCCACCATTGGACGAAATGTGTTCCACCATACGGTGGAGGACAATGAGGTGCAGGCGGTGACACACCCGATATATATTTTTCATCACTGGAGTAGCCCACACGCGCCTCTCGTAGAGGGCGTGAGCCCGAAAACCGCATGAAATATTATTTTAAAAATGATCATTTATCGAATCACCCTTGCATCCAATTCTTGCATTTTGTATTTTATTATTTCTTGGTCGGGGATTTATCCTATTTATCACACGAAATTAGGGCTTGTATTTTATGTATTAATTTCTTATTTTGTGTGTTATATTCATGCTAATTTTGATATAGATTATCACACCTACTAATAATTTTTTCTCTCTTAATTTGTTATTTTTTTTAATTGGCGATCTTCCAATTTAATAATGATTTACAATTTTAAACCAGAGGTTTACAACATAGTTGCACCAGGTGAGAAGCAGTCACACCTGAAAAATAAAAAAAACAATCCTTGACATATCAACAAATAAAGTTTGAGGCGAGTATATTTTTTTAAATGATCTTTCAGTGGCGAGTATAAGTTTATCATAATTTATAAAACTGTATGGATATAAACTAAACAGTTCTAATAGTAATTTTGACATAATTTCTAGGCAAAATCAAGATACATTATGTTTTTCAGAGTAGTTGTACTCCGTCAAAAGTCAAGTCGGGGAAAAGATTTGAAATCTGAACAGTAGATCTCGAGTTCGAGTCAGGGACATGCAATTCTTGTAAGAAACTGGGACAACTAGAGTTTTTTTTATTCATCTCGACTCACAAAATATATTTTCTAGAAAAATAGAATTTCCTGGAATTTAAATTTTTATTTTTTTTGGGGGGAAAAAATCCAATACATGTAGAAAGCTTCCAAGCTTTCAATGTCACCAGATATGAACTATGATTCCTTCCCACTCTGCGGCAAATACAGAAAGTTTGATTTGGCTACTGAACAGATGAGTTTTCTACACGACTCGCATTTGCTTTGAATTCTATGTTATCTTCATCTGGCAAATTTGTCGCTTCTTTCTCTTTTAGTACTACCACTAATCTAGATATTGTCAATGAAAATAATGATCAACGTCATTGCTGGGAAAAAACCCATTTGAGTTGAAATGATTTTAACCCTGCCTTAAAAATCCGATCATCCATCAAATTAAGCATGTGGAACCCTTGATGATTGAAATGACCTGAATAGTGTTCAAAATATAATCTTTTCCTAGATTGAGGTGTGTGTCCCACCACTAGACACATGTTATGTGTTCAATTGGTAGTTCAGGTTTCTTAATTTCTTCAACTCATTGAATCCACTTACAAATCCCCCGTCCCCACTTCATGGTCTCCATGAATCTCCTTCTTGAACTTATAAGATCTCCCATGAAAGAATTCATCATTCTATCTAATGTTTATTAAACTTGAATATTGTCCATCCTTCTCCCAATCTTTAAGGGGATAGGTCCACTAGATGCGATGTCGTAGTTAATTTTATAAACTAGGAATATTCACGGACTAGATATGCAAAAAAATATTCATCTACAATGTATTGATTCTCAAGCATAACGTTTGGTGTGCTGGTTTGCTGGAGAGCTAAGGATGTATAAAAGAATGCAAATCAAGTTGCTATCCATGATTGTATCCTTTGTTTTTTACTCGTTGATTGATATAAACGAACATACACTGCATTGAAAAGTTACACTATTTATCAAGATCCACTGACTTTGTAAAATTAACTTAAATTCTCATCGTGATAAAAAAAAAAGCTGAGTTGTAAATTAACATAAAAAAATAGTAGAAAAAATATAGTAGAAAGAAAATATAAGCGCCAATTGTTGATCACTGTTGGAAAATTGAAAAACATTCACTATTAGTCATGTTCTATATGATGATACCTGCTTAAGATTGCTTCATTTGTCACTTAAATGAACAAATTTCTAGTTTTTTTTTTCCTGAAAAAACATATATATTTTAAAAAAATGATGAATTATTTGATTTTATTGTTGTACTAAGATGAATATCCTTAATACTTGACTTGTGTACAAGTTATATATATATGAAGATTTCTTATTTGGTCATTATATATAGTATAAATACCAGTTTTTGTCTATTGAGTTTTCATATAATTGTATTAGATGATCCATCGTGTCATGTTCATGGTCAGAGTAAAGTTTTTTTTGAGTGTAAAGAAAATGTTCAAATGACAGAAAATTTGATGATATCATCATTAAGTTTGATGTAATTGGTCAAACTTGAAACAAATATTATCTCTATTCCTTGCCTAGCCCAAAAATTAAGTAAAAATATATAAAAAGTGTATCAAAGTGATCAAGGAGACTTGTCAAGTCTTGAGATAAAAAAAAATATTGAAGTAAAAAAAAGATCCAGTCATGTGAGACAAGGGTAACATGGTAAAAACATGGTTTCACTTTTAAAAATCTCGATGCAGTTTTTTTTCAAAAAACTTGTCTGATCTAAGTCAACCCGTTAAACTCATGACCTGAGTTATTAACTTTAATGGATTTAACAATATTTTTTAACTTAGTTATATGATAATAAAATAAAGAAACCAATTAAACATTAAAGGATTAAAAAAAAACACCAATAAAAAACACCTAATATACATCATGAAAAACTCCGAAAACCACATAATAACCTCAAAACACTTCATAATCACCCCCAGAAAAGAAAAGAAAATCAAATAAACAAAACTTTAATTCAAGCCCAGTCAACCTTTTCAACAAGATAAGGTTCAAAACCATCAAAATTAAAGTTTTATCGTTAAATAGAACTCATTAACACAAAAAATAACAAGTTTTTTCTTTAAAATATGGTTCAATTGACAAAATCTTTATCTAGGAATTTTCCTGTGAATTTCTCTTTTTTCTTTTAACTCGTGGTTTGAAAAATAAATAAAATAAAATAAAATTCAAAATTAAAATTATAGAAAATTTTCGATTGATTATATATTTTTCCGTGGTTTTATATTTCAGACCATTATTTTTTAGTTTTGTATTTTTTTTAATAATCTGAAACCTATTTTTATCTAATCAAACTATAAAAAAAAAATGAAAAAAAGTCTTAAAACAGGAAAAGAAAAAAAAAGAGTTTCAGCAAGGTTATTCCGCAACTCTTTTAACATATAGTTGAAGTTTCTTCACTGGCCAAGACCGTTTCACAAGAATACACTGCACAAGATAACCCTAGAGTCGTTTATATACCATATATACCAAAATTAATACAGTTAAGATTTTAAGAGGCTCGTATAAGAGTAAGATTCAAATTAGATTGTTTTTTATGGTTTTGATAGGTTAATATATGTAAAAACAATTTATTTAAATAAAAAATATTGAGAAAAAAAAATACAGAATTTGACTTCTAATGGCAGGCATGAACGACAAGTGACGCTATCCTGAGCAACACCTAAAAAGAGGAAGAGTTTGGCTGCATCCACGCTCTCTCTTCTATTGTTTTAGGATGAGGGCGGAGGCTGCTGTTGCTAGGTAGCAAACAAATACATTGCCAGAGCGTGATTTCACGTGAATAGTTTCCGCGTGGACAAGACATAAATCTGACAGTGCCACATCGGTTATGCTAACCTTTATTCAAAGTAGCTCGTCCTGAAGCTTCTGTAAGTGACTACCGGTCGCTTCTTTTGATTGGGCTGTGCACTTTACTTTCCTATAGTAACGCGTAGAGTTGAAGCTATTGTTTAGATCTTTACAAAAAGATCCTTTTATTTTTGTTCAATTGAAAAGAAACCGTCATATTTCTTGTTATTCACTACTCCAAACCGTTGACTAGACAGAGTTTTTCCCCCGTGAAAATCTCTCCCTCAACTTTTCCCTATCATTGATTCACGCTTTCTTCATTTTCATAAATATTCACTTAAGCCATGCCATATCCCGTCAATCCTTGTATATAATAATTCAAACGAGGTCAAAACTCAGATATTACGCTTTCGATGATATCTATATTTTTCATTTCATTTTCATTTTCATTTTCATTTTCGATTTAGGATAATTGGATATGACTAAACATAAACCTAGACATTATATATATATATAATTGTTTGAGACATGAATTCTATTTTCTTAAAAAAAAGAAAATCAAAATAGATTTAGATTTTATTTTTCTTTACAAGATGAAAAAAAGTTAACTATGAGAATTAATTCCACCTATCTTCCTTTCCTACACCAAGGAGATGTTTGAAATTATGTTCAAAAGTGTTTCTGAAAAAAAATAAAAAACAATTATTTTTATTTTAAAAAATATATATTTTTGGTGTTTTTAGATAATTTTTATATAGTAATGTCAAAAATAATTTTTAAAAAATAAAAAAAATATTATTTTGATATATTTCTAAACAAAAAATATTTTAAAAAATAACCTCAATCATTCTCCCAAATAGTATCTAAGAGGAGAGTGGGCACAAAACTTGAAAAGACTAGAAGATGCCCTTGCACAAACCATGGCTCCTAGTCAATAACTAGACATCAACCTAGAGTAACTTGTTACAAATGTTTGTCATTGCATTTCAATTATTTAAAAAAAAAAAGATGAAGATTTTTTATTTTTATTATCAACTTTAAATATATAAAAAAATGATTTTTTAATGATGATATCAAAATTAATTTTTAAAAAATGAAAAATATATAATTTTATTATATTTCTAAATAAAAAAAACACTTTAAAAAACCACCGATATCAAATTCCCGACCAATCACTCGGAAATTCGGAATGCACCCCCAGAGATACAAATTCAAGAAACTAAAGAGCCATCTGCAAAGAAAGAAAAATAAAGGGTCATTTCACGAAATGAAGATAAACTTTGCACTACTATACTATGCTCCATTTCAACAAAACCAAAAAGAAAAGGAGAAACTAGAGAAATGAGTGAGCAGAGAAGGATGAGTAATTAAAAGACAAAAAAAAAAAGCTTTTGTTAAAAGGGGGGAAGAGAAGGGAAAAACCCAAATAATGGAGACGTGTGGAGAGCCATTGATATGGGAGATGAGAGAGAGAGGAGGGGGAGTGAGAAGGCAGCATGGAGAATCCCAATGCTACTCAGTGTAGTAGACTTCACAGCCTAGTACTACTCCTGTCACCAATTATACACCAAATAATAATCAAATTCCTTACCTCCTCACCCAATCTCTCTTCAATCCCCCAATCAAATATAACACCCTCTCCCTCTTTGATGACCCCCGACTCAATTTCTCTCGTGTGATCTAAAAAATAACTCAAAACTTTCCCCAACCCAAAACCTTGAGAAAGAATTAAAAAATCGTACTGTTTTTTTCCTCTAAAATTTATATGATCACCAACAAAAAGCCTAGATCATCAGACACCGACTCTAATTATATGAGAGACGATCGAACTGAAATGTCTGAAGACGACGACCGATCTCCACCGTCGGATTCAATCGCCAACGGTTCTTGCCCTACACGGACCTGCACTCCTGGGTCTGGGTCTGGGTCGGGTTCGTCTTCCATCCCCGAATACGCAGCTCCGTACCCGGACCGAGTCCTCGAAAACGTCTTTAGAAAACGTTCTCTGGTTCTTAACCTCACGTAAGGACCGAAACGCTGCCTCATTGGTTTGTAGGTCATGGTACAGGGTCGAGGCTATGACCCGATCCGACTTGTTTATCGGTAACTGCTACGCGGTGTCTCCAGAACGCGCCACGTCGCGGTTTACCCGAGTCCGTTCGGTGACGCTCAAAGGAAAGCCAAGGTTCGCTGATTTTAACCTGATGCCGCCTAATTGGGGAGCCCACTTCGCGCCTTGGGTCTCTGCTACGGCAAAGGCTTACCCCTGGTTAGAGAAGATTCACTTGAAGAGGATGTCAGTGACGGATGATGATCTGGATTTGCTTGCGGAGTCATTTTCGGGGTTCAAAGAGCTCGTGCTTGTTTGCTGTGATGGGTTTGGTACTAGTGGACTGGCTGCTGTGGCTAGTAAGTGCAGGTACGTTGTTTGCCCCCCCCCATAGATCTGATTGCATTGTCAGTTAATCTTTCTTGATATTTGGTTTGTTTTGTTTGATTAGCGGTTGGTTTTAAAAGTTTGAAACTTTGTTTTGATTCGTGCTCATGGAAGGAATGTTTAGATCTTTGTGGAGCCAGAAGCTGTTTCAAAATTTGGTCTTTTACTGGGCTGGGATTCGTTGGACTGTTTAATTCAATGGATTTTTGTAGCAATATCTGAATCCAAGCATTGCCGAGATATTGGGGAGTTAATTTAGTGATTATGGATATAGCTTTTTGATCTATGAACCAATGGAACTTTTGCTGGCTGTGATGTTGTTGGTAATTTTTATTTCATCCCTTCTGTTTGTTAATGACGCTTTTTTTGGGCAGTGGGGATATAAAAGAGTGGAACTGAAATCATTGAAATTTCTGATGAGAAAGTTGTTGCCTGGTGGACTTATAGTATGTTGTGTACTGCTTTGTTTGTGTACAGGCAACTCAAGGTGCTTGATCTGATTGAATCAGAAGTATCAGATGATGAAGTGGACTGGATTATGTGTTTTCCAGATACCGAAACATGTCTCGAATCCCTGATTTTTGATTGTGTAGAATGTCTCGTTGATTTTGATGCACTGGAGAGGCTGGTGGCTAGGTCTCCGTCACTTAAGAAACTTAGGCTAAACAGATTCGTTTCAATCGGGCAACTATACCGTCTAATGGTTCGAGCCCCGCAACTCACACATCTTGGGACAGGCTCATTTAGCCCATCAGAGGATGTGGCTCAAGGTGAACTGGAACTGGATTATGTCTCTGCGTTTGCTGCTTGCAAATCCCTGGTTTGCCTATCTGGATTCAGGGAAATCGTTCCAGATTGTTTGCCTGCGATATACCCCGTCTGTGCCAATCTCACTTCATTGAACTTTAGTTATGCAAATATCAGCGCAGAACAGCTCAAACCAATTATAAGCAATTGCCACAAGCTTCAGACTTTCTGGGTATGTGTTTTGCTGGGGCCCTTGTTTAAACAGAAACTGCCATGAAATGTGTGTTTTGAGAATGTTTTTGGTTTTCATTGTCCAGGTTCTTGATTCAATATGCGATGAAGGACTTCAGGCTGTGGCTACAACTTGCAAGGAACTACGTGAGCTTCGGGTTTTCCCTTTCGATCCTAGGGAAGACATCGAGGGCCCTGTTTCTGAAGTGGGCCTCCAAGCAATTTCAGAGGGTTGCAGGAAGCTGCAATCTATTTTGTATTTTTGCCAGCGGATGACAAATGCTGCTGTTATAGCTATGTCAAAGAACTGCCCAGACCTTGTGGTCTTCCGACTCTGCATAATGGGGCGCCATCGGCCTGATCATGTCACTGGAGAACCTATGGATGAAGGGTTTGGAGCCATTGTCATGAATTGCAAGAAGCTTACTCGACTTGCAGTATCTGGTTTATTGACTGATACAGCTTTTGCTTACATTGGAAAATATGGGAAAATTGTGAGGACCCTATCAGTTGCTTTTGCTGGTGACAGTGACATGGGGTTGAAGTATGTGCTTGAGGGTTGTCCCAGATTACAGAAGCTTGAGATTAGAGACAGTCCATTCGGGGATACAGCTCTTCTTTCTGGTCTACACCACTATTACAATATGAGATTCCTTTGGATGTCCGCTTGCAGGTTGTCTCATCAGGGCTGCCAACAGATCGCTCAAGCATTGCCTCACCTGGTGGTGGAAGTGATTAAGCATGAAGATGTTGTGCACATGGATGACTATGCTGATACATTGTACATGTATCGGTCTCTTGCAGGGAGAAGACACGATGTGCCACAATTTGTTTCCATCTTGTAAGGCTTTTGTACTACCAGAAGTTGCATCAGCTGTTCTGATGGTGGCTGTGGGCATTATTTTGCTCGAAATTAAATTTGACGGGTACCTTTTTCATAGCCGGCGAGAAAGTCATGATGATCCTTGCTAGAGAAAGCTGAGTAAAACTTAAGTCCTTGCACGGTGTTGTTGCAAATTGGCATTCAAGCCAGAAGCCTGATATTTTTCAAGAGGACAGGCATATCTAGGAGGGGGTATGTGGAAGATGGATATATCTGCTACAAGGCACTGGACCACCATTGGATCTTGTTGTATTGGTATGCTTCTAAATTTTATTTCTATTTTGCTTTTCATATTCATTTGATCATAAATGAGAAGGCTTCCAGAGGAAAGGGATGGGTGTTGAGGCGCATAGAATATTCAATGGAAAGAATCGTTTTATCCTTACCGTGTGAAGAAATCAAGATGGGTATAGGGGTTGGAGATATGGAAAATTAAGGATCTTTTTCTTCCACTTTGAGTGCCACCAGTGAAGGAGAATCAGAAGAGGCAAAACCAATGAGCAAGCCATCGCGGTTGAAAGAAGAAATTATTTTAATTTGATTCAAATGGTAGCTTAGTCGTAAGGTGTAGCTGGTGAGAACTAAAGGCCCAGACTTGATTCGTCCCCCTCTCCTCTCTTTCTGAACGATTGTTTTTTTCAGATGTGTTGTTGTAGCATATGACTGTTGAATTTATTATTTTTATTGTTGGCCAATGTGAGATGGGTAATAAATGCCAAATATGCAGCATGTGCATGGACCATACACATCTTTAGTGGGAATGTGTCACCACCCTCTCTCTCTGTCTTTCTCTCATTTATTTATTTCCCTGAATGTGGAATAATCGATTGACAGTGAGGCCCCTATTAATTATGTATGGAAAGTGTTGGGCAAGTACATGTTGCAGCCCCCCCTGCCCACCGTGTGGGGTTCCACTGGGTGAGAATCCCAACTCTCAAGGATATGGACGGTTCTGATCATTTCTCAATTCCCATGTTCCTCCGAGAGTTGTAACTTCTGCAAGTTACTGATGCGAACCTGGTTGTTCACAAGAGAATCTGGTTTGATCTATTACCGGTTGAAAATTACTACAGATCTCTTTGATGTCAGATCTCTTTGATGTGCTCTGACTTTTATCATGGGGATTCTTTCTATGGGTGGAGGTGGGACCGGTATTCTGATGATTTGTCACAGCCAAGCCCCTCTCTTTCACTCTCTCATTATTAGTAGAGAAACCTATCCATCTGCCATCTTTGCTGGTATGCTCTCTCGCAGGACTGTAAAAGAAGCAAACCTTTTTTTAAAAAAAATCGAAGTGGAATCTGACTGTGCATTTGAACTAGTACTGGGATTGCATAGCTAGGCCAAGTCTTATCTATTCCAAGTTGACCAAACCCTTGGAATAGATAGACTTCATCCCTCATCTTCCACCACTCTGATAACAAACGGCTAACCCTCTCTCTCTCTCTCATGAATCATTGGTTCCATGTGAGGGACCTATCCGAGAAGCTGCCCGCCAAGTGACAGCCAAACCATGTGGTACAAGTCACCGTAAAAAGAGAGCCATTTGAGCTAGACCTAGGGTCAAGGATAAGAAGAAGATGTACGCGATTGAGGGTTCAACAAAAACATAAAAGCATGTCGAGTTTTTGGTACTTGCCCCTTGGCTTATCCGTTTTGCTTTTCTTGGATTTCATGGTGGTGGGATTGAACAGTCCCACGGATGACCAGAGCCAAACAATGGTGGCCTCTGCTTTTTTATTATATTCTGGCCTTTGATTTTTCTTTTTGAGCCCTGCTCCCTTGTCCCCATATAGAAAGGGGGAGAAAAAATCTGATAATGACCATACACAGGGACTGCTAGGGCTGGCATCACTCAAATTTGTAGTCTTGGATATGTGGTAGTGTCATCTCTTGATTAAACCGTCTTACCTAATGAGCATATCTTATCTATATATCATTTGATAGTGAGGCTTTCATTTAATTGAATGGTCATGATTAAGTGTAGCACATCAAATTTAACCCACCCCATTTTGGGTTTTGCACATGCCTTGCACTGTTTGCCAAGCAGATGCATCATCATAAAAGGTTGCCATGACAGAGTTTAGGCTTCGCTGCCCTGATTGGTGGTCGCCCATCTCAGGATTGCCCCACCACAGATTAATCAATATTGTGGGCCACGTGTACGGTACGGGAGGTGGGATACCTTAATAACTTTACACATTAAAAAACAATAAGAAGCTATAATCATGCATTTAATAACAATAACAATAACAATAACAATAATAATACCACTGTTGCTAAGAAAATAATGGAGAGTCAGAAAGAGAGAGAAGGTAGCGTCCATAGTAGCAACAAAGCTAAATAAATATTGGCATCTGGCAGGTGATAAGTGATCCAGTGGGTGGTGTGGGTGTGGAAAAAGTCGGTGAAGCCAAAAAAGAGTTGGCCTGTTGAGCACATTCATAGCTGAGCTAAGCACGAGGTCAACCACTAAAGAATATGCTCCCCTGTGCTGCTCCACTTAATTTAAATCTCGTCTTGTCTCCATAGCTTAGTTTATACACAAGCTCGCATAAAACTACTAGTACTGGCAGTGTTATCTGTTTTCGCAGTACCTTTTTCCGAGCACTATTTCCAGGATCGATCCTGCTTTTCCAAGTGAACCTCATCATTCATGTTTTTATTATTTGCAAATCTGGTGTTTAAAATCCCTTTAGCATGCAGATTGCTGGGTGCTGATAAAGTGAATCTACACCACTGACGTGACAAGAAACTTATTGGGATCCATTTTGATTTAATCAAATACTGAATGCTTCGTGATTCTTTCTTTCTTCCTCTCCTTTTGTTTTTTGGATTCAGTGTGGAGAGGAAAGGAAAGATTTGGCAACAGCTCAAGACCCCAGCAAGTATTAAAAACTCCCAGACATTTGGAACATGCAAGGTGTGATTCGGCTACTGTTTCTGATAAGATGATTGCACAACGTTTCGTTGTGGACGAGGCAGTAAATGGATTTGGTATGAAGTAATTTGTAATCCAGTTGGAGGAGAAAACATAGTTTAGCTTCGCATGAAATGAAATATAATGAACTTGCAGGCCTCTGATGTATAAAGTCTTCCAAGAAATGGCAATCATATGCAAGCAAAAGCACATCTTGATCAAAATTATATACTGTTAAACTTCTCCATTGAGATTAAAATTACGATATTTCACCTCAAATGTCAAATATTAAAAGCAATGTGTTCTTACATGGTGGACAAACGAAGAAGATGCTGTTTTCTTTCCCTTCCGCGCGCACGCGAACCCCGTATAACTTAAGTACTACAAAGTACAAACTAAAACACGAGGATGTTTTATTTTCCCTCTACTCGTAGAATATTATTTTCTTAGAATAGTGTCTTTTTATTTGATTTTTCTTTAATTTTACTTTTAGATTTGTTGTTTATTATGTTATCACACTTTTATGATATAAATTATAAGTTTAATTAGACTTTATAATTTATTTTATTCACTTTGTACTATGTTATTTCAACCTCGTGTTCTAAAAATAATGTTTAACGGGTTAATATGAGTTAATTCAAGTTGTTTTTTGTGTTTTTTTTTAAAAAAATTCTCTCTTCAATTCTTTTATTTTAATTTTTTTTTCAAGGTTTATAGTTTCAGGACTCTTTTCTCAACAATAAACAAATTGATAAATTATTGTCCGATCGAATAAAAACACATGATATTATAAAGAAAAAAACCTTATTGTTTTTACCAGTCAAACACAATACAACCACTTTTCAATTCTTGATTCGTTAAAACAATTCCCACGTACCTTTTAAACGAGAGACATGCCTACTTTCTCGAGCTTCGTATGCGAATGGAGAGGGATTCCACATGAGATATGCTTATAGACCAAATCAATTACACGATTTCTAGTTCTTAAGATTCATATTGAGAGAGAGAGACTATGATTTCTCGTAGATTATATACGAGGTAATTTTTATCTTTTTATTATTTTTGAAAATTTTATTTGATCAAGGATGAAAAGTGAAATTAATGAAAGTATAAAGAAAAAATAAATTTAAATTTAAATTTAAATTGTATGAGTTTTTTTGCAATTACTCAAAAACAAATGCTAGCCATCATGGTTCTTCCTCTTACTTTTTTAATTTCCAGCAAGCCCACAAGAACTAACTTAAGCCATTATAATGTGTAAGATAAAATAACCCCCAACACCTCTTTTCTTTTTTCTTTATCTACGCTGACCACCACTATCTATCATTAAAAAAAAATAGATTTCAGAAAAGAAAAAAAACTTTAAAAATCCGCATCACATACATATCTAATATCTTCCTGATTTTAAAATCCAAAACGTTGTGGGTTTTTCCTAGTGAAGTGACGTCCCTTGTCACTGTTATCCCCGCAGATTGCTAAACTTTACTGCTAGCCAATTAATGGGTTTTCCTTACGGGTCAATGCCCCATCGCGTGCCATCTATCGAAACGACCGAGCCCTGCGAGTCAAATCTGGGGACCAAATTTGAAGTTGTGACAAATATTGAGCCTCTTTGATTTTGGGAACAGGTTGCACGGTCAAGACGAATATTGTTTTTTTTTTTTAATATTTTTTTTCCTTAACATTGAATTGTTTTCAAATTAAACTTGATGATTTTTTTATTTTTTATTTTATTGGTTATCTCATTAACATGATTTGGGTCACGGAGTTTGATGTGTTTTTCCAGTTTGTTGGTGTTTTTTAAATATATTATCATTTTTTCAATTGATTTTTTACTTCTATATTAGATTTGTTTAAAATTGAATTTATCATTTTATTGTCATTTTTGCTTATCTTAATCCTATAACTTGTGTTATAGATTTGGTTTTACCTTTTTTTTTCTACTTTTATTCATTTATTATTATTAAATGTCTATATATTTATATATATTTAAAAAATATGTTGTGTCGCTTGAAGTTTTTTAGGGAAAAAACCCGCAAGGGGGGACTCGAGCCCACAGATCTAGTAAACTCCATAATCCATCTGTAACTTTACTGTGATTAGGTCTCCTCAAATAATTTAAAGGTTCTAACTTCTAAGAACATCCATAGGAAAAGGTTCCACAGCAACGACAGCATATAAAATGGAATATCATTCTCTTTTTTTTTTCTTCCTTTCTTTTCTTAGCTCTACACCAATGTAAACATCTCCTTTCAAGATCCAGATGTAAGTAAATATTTGATAGTTGATGCACTGAAATTTTAGAATCAACATTCAATTTTTTTTATTAAATTTATATGAATATATTGATATAATAAAGAAGATGTGTTTTCAAGATCGGTTGAGAGAGAATTTTACAATTAATTAACGTAGAAAATATTTATTTATTATTATTTAAAAAAAAACAATTAGTGGAAGTGTCGTGGTTCTGAAGGTGCAGAATCTTGACCCCTCCTCGTGCATGGTCCTTCCCCTCCCGACCCAGTAACAATCCCAAAAACACTGATCAAGTCAAATTTATCATAATCACCTTCATGGTGGAGCTCACTAGCCCCCTTGTTTGCTAGAGAAATATTTTATTGATTTTTCTTATACCTGACTTCTGGTCAATATAGTTAGCTTTTTAATTAAAAAAACTTAAGGTTAAGACCGAGAAAAATAATTTTTAGTTTAAAAGATGATAGAACACTTTTTATAAATGATTTAAAAACTAAAGCACAGCAATATTTTTCAGTGCTCTCCAAATAAAATAAAAATATTCGATAAAAATAAAAATTAAACGAATTTAAAAAAGATAATAACTCAAAATGAATAATTTCTCAATTTATTTTCTTTGATAAATCCGGGGACTTGAAAAGGATTTTCAATTCATTTTTCATTATAAAACTAAACATATTAATGGATATTAGTTTAAGCAAGTATTTATAATCAACATTGGGTCAACCTTCGTCAGTGGTCGCCGATGGGCTCTTCAGCGGTTGGTGTTCCTCCTGGAGTCAATGGTCTCCAATAGATTTCCTTAATGATCTCTTTCAGTGTCTACAGAAACCCACTTGTGGTGGCACATCAAAACACAGGCTCCGAGTTCATTTAATGGGGGTCATAAGCCAGAAGACCTTACACACTGATTTTTTTAGGAGACTCTTGCAATGGTTCTCCTCAAAAATCCCCCACCGCTCGTTCCTGGATATTTTTGGGGGTGACGACAACGAAAGAAACAGTGCTTTCCTTTGAATTTCACTCTAGCAAGGAACACCTGGGATCTATGATTTTCCACTCACCACACACTTCTCAGCCTGACCCATTTGAAAAGAAAGTGGGGTGGGGTGGGGTGTGGTCAACTTGCATCGACATGGTCTTTCATAAAGTAGAGCGTCAGAATTCAGCTTCAGTCTGGTCAAAAGAACCTTGAAAAAGAAACTCCAGATATTTTATTCAAGGTGGAGCACAGTTTTGGTCAGGATCAACAACCAATATTACAGCATCAGCAAAACATAGATATTGAAAGTTGAAACCCTCCCCAGCGAGGCTGAACGCCCTGTAGCTTCTTTTTTTCTTTTCTTTTTTTCGTTTCAAGGCCAGGCATCCGATATCATGGATGGATAAACAATTATTTTGGGGTCATTCGCACTAGTGGTTGGTGTCAATTGATAGTTACCAACATTGTATCTTCCGAGGTCCAACCACTATAAAGGGGAGATTTTTAGATCCCCACTAATTAAAGTGACTTCCCATCACAACTCACTGTATCTTTCGAGGTTTTTGTAGGTTTGTTAGAGCACGAGTAGATAATACTTAGTTTACTGTACACACGCGATGTTACGGTCATATCAGCAAAAATATTAAATGTATAAAAAATAGTCACTTCATGAAAAACATTTTAATATATTATCATTAAATCTCACCTAATATTTCAAACCTAAGAACTCACCGCATGACTTATTGTTTAATATAAAATCTCAAATTAAATCACGTAAAAATTAAGATATCACTCAATAAACTTGTCATGTTCAAAAACAACTTCATTACCTGCTAAAAAATAATTTGACTTTAAACAAAATTGCAAGATAATATTTTTTTTTTTTTAAAATGAAATGTCAACACGTTGGACCAATCTGATTTTCACAACTTTACAAATCTGTAATTTTAATTGTAAGGAAGGAGATCCTCACGAGTTATGACAAATGGAAAATTATGCACGACTCTACTAGATGCTACAGGGAGTGTTTATTTTTATGGTTTGAAGTTTTACAAAAATAATAAATTGATTTTTTTAATGTTTTTAATAGGTTGATGTTAAAGAGAGAAAAAAATATATATACAAGGATTACCAAACTAATAGAGATTGCACAACGAAGTTGAAGTACCGGTGATCTAATGCAAATGGTTGAGGATTATAGGGTACAGGCTAGTTAAGGGCTGTATGAGGAGAGAGTTTGTCCACAACCAGTTAAGAAGCACAAATCCCTGAAGAATCAAGCAAATAGTTTTTTTAATGATTCAATAATAGTTGGAGTTGCTGTCGTAGGAAACATATTACAAGTTATACTTGTAACAGTAATTAACAGCAACAGCCTACCTCTGCTGCCAAGAACTTTTGGAGTGCAGTGTGTCTCTACTAGGTGGTTCTTATTCATAGCTTTCAATTAAACTGCAAGATTTTGAACCCAACCCTGACCCGTGCCTTTCACTCCAGTTATTTCGTAAATAGATCTGCGATTCAAGATCTAAATTTACGGTACAAGGTTCCTCACTGAATAAGAATTTATGCTCCTGAGTGCAACACAGTCAATTAGACATCAACGAAAGAGAGCATAATTATGCTACTTCCTACTTGTACCAAAATAACTTAACACAATTAACAGATAACAAATTACCATAAAATCATGAATGGCAAGCTTCACAATGAGGAAGCTGGAAGTAGTAGTCACGGAGCCAACCGCACAATCTTCCAAACTAGCTTTCTATCAATTTCTTGAGGAATGTATTGCAACCTATAAGAGATTATGCATGTATTAGCTATATGCAGTTAACTACCATGAGACCATTTGATATCCAAAACTCTCTTTTGGGTGTAAAATCTCAATACCCATGTCCTTCGTAGCATTCAGCAAAACACGATAGACAACAAAATTGTCAAAGGAATTATATCTCTACATTTAAGATGGCAGATTTCCAGGAATACAAACTTAATGACAGCAGATTTACATATATCTCTATATTTAAGATGACAGATTTCCAGGAATACAAACCTAATGGCAAAAGATTTACATTGATTTTCTTTAATTAAAATGTATTGGCTGTATGGTAGATATATGGTAGATGTATATATGGCAGGGGCTGAAGATCAACTTGTATTTCCTTCTTTTAATAGCTTGTAAATCTGTATATATAGGGCTATGATCAGTAATGCAAGACAGACTTTTGCAAAGAGATTTCTAAAGTCTAAACTGTGATGGTATTAGAGCTTTATTGACCCAACGGTCACGAGTTTGAATCTCACCATCCCTATTCTATTTGATAAAAATCAAGCGTAAGGTAGTGTGGGTCTGTGCAAGTTTCAAGTCCAAAGAGTTTTCACTTGAGAAGATGTGTTATAGAATAATATAAATCATATTCTGAAGCCTCACCTAATAGCTTAAGTTTTTAGGTGAGATGATTCCATGACAAAAATATGATATGGAGGGTTGCAAATACACCTGCTCCCTTCAATGTTTGCATGCAAATGGAAATATGCACTGCGAGAAATGCGATGAAACTAACCTGTCATGTAAACGAGACTGCTGTCCTTGCCAAAACTCGAAAAGTTTTGGTTTAAGCCTGTACCCTCCCCAGTGTTTAGGTTTTGGAATCAAACTTCTGCACTTAGACAACAGGGAAACACTAGATTAGATTTTATTGATACTTCCTCTTGAACAACCATACAGCTTGAAGGAGAAATTGCAAACCACTACTCTGGAGATCCAGAGAAATCATTTTCTTAAAAAAAAAATCACTTAAATTTGTCTTGTTTGTAATAATAAACTGATTTACATTACAGAATTGTAAAAGTTAGTTATTTGAAGCCACTCTCAGAGGAGAACGAAGAGAAATGCAACTTACCCATCAGAATATTTTTCCTCTAATTCTTTGTATGTTTGGTGCAGAATATGCCTTCCAGGGATTATAGTACTCTGAAAGGAAAAGGAAAATGATAACCAAAGCTTAAACCAATATTTTGATGTGTTGGATACAATCTGATAAGAATAAAAAAACCTGCTTGCTAGCTATTGCTCCAATTTGACTCCCTTGAGGACGGCTATGAAAGTACTGTTCTGATTCCTCTTCGGGAACTTTCTGCACAGGTCCTTCCACTCGTACCTAAAAATCACATTTATCATGTGTTTAAGCAACAGACCCAATACGAAAACAAAATATTTTCTGCATAATTCTTAGCATACTTCATGATTATATAGCCGTATATGAACTTTAGAACCAGGCCTAAAGTGGAGTTTAAGGATAGCCTAAATATCATGCAATATAGGATAATAGTTCGCATAATTCATCGTTAATTGATGGTTATACTTAGGCAACAGGCATGATTGATGGAATAATAACATCATGCTTAGCATAATTCATTGTTAATTGATGGTCATACTTAGGCAACAAGCATCGTAGATGGAATGCTAACATCATGCTCTTGACAATGGCAAAATACAGCTTTTCCTCTCCTACCTATTTCCCACAACTAACAATGCAGCATCATTCTTTGGGACAAGCAGTTATGTCCTATATACAATGACAACAGACCTGCAGCTATAGATACAAAATCTGTATGTTTTGATAAAACTAATTAAACTGTGTGTGAGCAAATTGTGATACCATTTTGCAGCTGTTAAATATTTACCACAAGTGTAGCACCAGATTCAACATGGAAATTTTGAGGCAAGTCCACAAATTATTTGAGATTTAATCATCTGAGCTAACTTCCAACTAGAAAAGAAAAGCTAATCCATAGACAAATGGAACAGCAGAAAAGTACATGAAACTGCACGGTCTTTTTTTCCTTCAAAATTCCTAAAACAGATGTGACAGAAAAAACATGCAGAAAAACTACGACACAGATCCATCAGCAGGCAACCAAGTAAACTACAACCCTGACAATAATGATCACTGGAAAGCACATAAAACTGAAAACCAGGGTCTTTTTTAGTTTCAGTAATCCAAAAGAAATTACACTTTTTGTCCAATCTCACATGTAAAGTGCCCATCACAGTTGTCTACTAGATCAGTATATAATATAAGCTCATATACAGCATACAATAATGAATGTGGTATAAATAAAATTCCTCCCACCATCCTTGTGTGTGTCGAATCCTCAAAAAAACCCTTCTCCCAAGAAGAGGGGGGGACGATTCAAGTTCATGTCAGCAAAAGTATAGAATACCTGCCGATTAAGACTATCCCAGTAGAAGAGAAGTGATGCTTGGGGATTTTCAGATAATTCACGCGCCTTTTGACTTTCATAATTGGTGTACCTGAAAAGGGTAAAATTTACAGCAATTTTTTAAAACAAGAGCAGTTATGAAACCATTTCTATTTCACTATTGCCACCAGCAATGGCAGAATAACACTTACCAAACAAACCCATCCTTGTCAACTCCTTTCAACAACACAATTCTTGATGAGCTGTTGCAAAAAGTAATGTGACAAGAGGTGGCTGTTAGATAAACAAATTCTATACATGAGTAGGGAGTCATCATATAGTCATTTCAGCATCTTTACAGACATCTGAAAGCATTGAAAGAACATTCGAAGTGCAGATCTTACATAAAATAATCATTAATATGAATGAAAAAAAAACAATTAATTCTACAAAACAGACAGCTATGCATTTTATAAACAGAAAAATGTAGAGCAAGGTTTGAACAGCAAGTCCTTTCATTTTCAATTAATGAAGAACTGAGTTAGTATTAAATGAAAAACAAATTAGAAGATTAAGAGATGCTTTTGACTTTTTAATAATACCAAACAGGGACAGCTGTTAGAATAGAAGAGTAAGATAAAATGGAGAGAAACTCATCTATAAATTCTGTTAGGATTGTAAAATCAAGTGACAGCAGAGAATCCAATTTGATTGAAAGTTTCTGAGCCCACTCATATATATGTTCTTTGTATACGCCTTGAGTCTTGGTTGTTCTAGTTAAAGTTTAGGAGTAAGTAATTTTTAGAATTAAGATACCTAACAAGTCTCATGTAATGGTATCAATCAGGGAAGGAAGCTAGTTAGTTTTACACAAATGTCAAATTTTAAAGATAAATGAGATTATGTGATGCAATCCTAACCCAAGGGAATGATGTCAAGAAAACATCGGGTCCTATGCCCAAGGAAATCCAAAAATGATGGTTATAGCATTAATTTCTTTAATCGCAGAATTATTTATGTTTTTCACCCATACAGGCCCAAGAAACCTTACCTTCGTAATCCGAATCCATCTTATAATAAAAAAAAAATTAAGAAAAAAAGACTTTCTAAAGGTATCATAAACAGCACCTGCACCAGCCCTGAGAACTGGATTTCCTTGTCTAGTTCCAACACACATGTCCTTTTTACAAACTCCAAAGGAGCCAACTCACTCCACATAATTTTATGCCTTTCAATTGCCTGTAAACCACCTAAAAGAGAGATTCATGTAGTCTGCCTACATCAAATCTGTGCATTTATTTCAAAAGTCTTATATGTTGCGTGGCAATACAGTCATACTCAGAATGCCCATCAGAAATGCTGCACAAGCTTCAAAGTTTCCATAAAGAATAAGGGTGGATAGGTATCCTTGTGGGTCCATAAGCTCCCTCTTCATATTCAGATTGAAGAACCCACTCAAGAAAATATACATGGTCTAACATTCTTTATAGTTTACTGAGTCATGAATTTAGTTCTTAAGAAATTAGTAATACAAGAGTATTCTGAATTTAGATGTAGAAGTGAAATCAGATCACATGAACCACTAAACAAAGAAGCAAACAATGCATCCAATCAGTACCCTCAAAAGTAGCATGCATGGAAACTTGCTGGTGTAATTTAACAAACTATCAACAATGAATAGCAAACAAAGAGCCAACATACGGTTTTCCATCCTTTCCAACAGTTGACAAGGCCATAGCATTTGGTTCCCTCAACCCAGCAGCCAACGCATCATCAAACCATTTACGAAACTGCAAGATAGAAAATGGTAGACTTACAATACAGCAAAATAATTTTCCAGTGATTGTGAAAGACAAAGAGTAGAGATTGGGAGTGGAAAAACTCTGAACAGCTATGTGTTCACAGTTATACTGTCAACTCAAGCATTCAAGGGAAAAAATAGTTATGTAAATGGCCAACAACAGTGTTTATACCTGATCAATGGGGTCAGCCGCCACCTGCTCCTCAAGCAATTCTGGAGAAATATAGTTTTGTCTGAGAGCTGATATATCAATTTGTGGAGGCTTTCCAATCCGGACACACATGGAAGTTCCTGGATAAGGTGGAAGATGAAGCTTAAATTTATCCACAATAGATGGTGGGACAAATCTTCCGCCTAGAAAGTGGTGCGGACCAGTAAATTTCTTCGCGCACAATTTTGGAGCTGTCAAAGAAACCTAGATAATACTAAAGTTGTATCAATATGAAGGTTTGAATATAATTAAATTGGATTATATTTTGGAAAAGTATCTGCAATCTTTCAAAATATTGAAGCAGTAATAGTATGATACAAATGTCTCCACTAAAAACATACCAACATATCAGGCTTAACTCCCTCACCACTAACATCACCCTCTTCAACATGCCATCCAGATGGAATATCCACAGACACAATTACAGGGTATTTTTGGCGATTTTGAGCATAATTACGCAATTGCACCAGCTTCTGGATTAGATCATCAAAAGGTGGTCTTGGGGAACCTGAAAAATATTTGAGAATGTTGGAATGTAGGTAATAAACATGGTTAATATTAATGTCAGCAGCAAATATTTTGATGTATGAAAGATAAATAAACCAGGCAAGTTATAGAATCAAATAAATAAAACAATTGAGGTTTCTAAGCTCTGATGAGTTGATTTTGCATTGGAATGGAACTACATATTGCACTAGGGGGACCATGGCACCCCTGATTTTTAAAATGTCCTAATTTGACCCCTAGGTTGTGTTTGGTATGGGGTGGTGAAAAATATAAAGGAGAAATGTTCATGGCTGGGATTTAAAGGTGAAGTGTTAAAGAGTGTAGAAAAGGTCAAAGGATAAGGATGAAGTCTGAAGGACGTTTGGTGGGAGGTCAAAAATTATGGATAAATGGGTCCTGGTAAAGATAAAATTAAATTTTAAATTGAATAGAATAGTAAAATATTAAAAACATATATTTTGGTCTAAAATAGAAGGAGATGAAAAAAGAATATATTTTGGTCTAAAATAGAAGTTTACATTGAACTCCCTTTTGAGTTAGATTTTAACCTCCATTAAAAGTTCTCCTCCCTACAAGGATAATTTTTATCCCCTTTCCCCTCCTACCAAACATGTACTTAGTGATGTTTCATATGAGTGCATTTGATGTAATACTAAAACTAGCATATATTATCTTTGATCCTTGTTTATGCCAGCACTCGATTTATATTTTCTAGTACCACCCCAAAATTTGCAGTGTCACTCTAAGATGCTCGAGTAAATAGAATATCAAAGGAAAAATAAACCGAACTCTAGCAAATTGAAAAGAACTATATTTCAGTATTGCTACAGCAATTTGCATATCAAGCACTAATATACTTCACATGAAGAATGATAACAATAATCTCAAGCTGCTAAGACACTTATATGTATATACAGTCAGAAAAATCAAGACATCGTTTGCGTAATTACCATGGAATGAGAACCCGAACATTGCATCTACTAGGATATCAAAATCTCCTGACAAATCCACATGCAAATCCTCCACTGAAAGGAAAGGGACTGACAGTGATTCCAACTACAAAAAGAAAAAACACATCTTAATGGGACTTCAATGTTTTACTATAATTAAATACAGTCCAATTCGAGACCAGATGAATGCTTTACCTGAGTAACAAGACCATTATAAAGAGGTTTTTGAGTCCGTTTTGGATAACAAACGAAAGGTTTGTATCCAAAATGATGCAAGTGACGAGCTGCCACTAAACCATCACCGCCATTATTCCCTGGACCGCAGATTACAAGAACACGACTGTATTCGCCAGGTTTATACACCTTTGATTCACAATAATAAAGGTTAATTACAAAAAAATAATTATAAACTCGATTTCATAGAAACAATAAAATAGTGGCAATACCTCGGCTATTGAAGAAGCAACACTCAATCCAGCCAATTCCTAAAAGAAAGGCAGCAAAATTAAAAATTGAGTCTGTAATGATAGTAATAAGAACAACATCATCATCAACAACAACAAGAAGAAGAACAATAATAAATTGAATAAAGATTGAGAGTGACCATCAACTGATCGACGCTGAAACCAAGCGGGCCCATGAGAATCTCATCGACTTCAGCAGCTTCTCGCTGAGTTAGGTGTGATATGGACTCTGGATTTTGCATTCTTGCAGTGGTGATGGATTCGCTGAGTTTTGAACTAAATGAACGAATTGTAGGAGATGAACAGACTGTAGGAGACCAGATTGAACCAAGAAAATCCTAATACACAAAAAGAAAAAGGAGTGTGATTGCAGGCTGTGTCAGTTAGTTAGTTATGTAGAGACGTGTTGATTTGAGAGAGAGAGAGCTTAGTTACCGATTGAGTTTCTAGAGAGAGAGCGGCAGGAGGATTTGTAAATGGAAAAGGAGTGGTTGCAGTGAGAGAGCGCGAGAGGAAGCGGTTGAGTTAGAAATAAGCATGTCATTGTTCTGCTGATACTCTTTCGAATCATCATCATCGGTACTGCCCACTGCCCACATGATTCTTCTAGAGTTTCCTGGTGGTATTGATCCTTTTAGCGATGTTTTTTACTTTGATCGCTACCACGCTGGGTTAGTATCATTTAAAAGTATTTAAATATATATATATATATATTATTTTAATATATTTTCAAACAAAAAAATATTTTAAAAATATATCACTACTACACCTTTAAATAATAATAATTAAAAAAAAAACATCTCTGGTACATAGAATTAAAAGTTCATTTCTATGATGGCTTTTTTTATTGCAACTCTTTTGATTGAGAAAAGAGAGTTGATGTTTTGAATAAATTACAAAATATATAGATTAATAAGTTAATAAGATTGTTAATATTAAAATAAAAGTTATTTTTAAATAAAAAATAAAAGATAGATATTAACGCTATATTAAGATTACTTTTATCAATATTAATATTGCGTGAGAAATTAGTTATAAGTCTTTTATAACTTTATTATTTGTCCATCAACACTAATAACATGTAGAGACAATTCCGATCAACATTGATGCTGTGTAAAAATAGATTTTTATTAGATTGATATCAATGGAAAAGACTTTTTCCTTATTAATATATTTTTTAAAAAAAAAAAACTTTTTGCCCCGTGAGTAGAACAATATTTATAACATAAAAACTGCAAGCAAATATTTATATTCTAGAATTTATCGAATTTATATATAAAAAAATTTTCTCAAAATTTTCAGTTATCAAAATATCTGGTTTATTAAATTCATCTTATTTTAGACTATTTTTTTTCATAATTATTTATTAACTCACTAAGCTAAAGAATCCTGTTGAATTTTAAATTAACTATAAGTAATCATTTTGCTTGATATTTATCGTAATTATTACTTAATCTACTAAATTAAGAAATTTTAAATTGAATACAACTAGGCTATTGATGAATTTTATTAAAATTAACTAGCCATTTTAATTGATAAGTATCATAATTATTAACTAACCTGCCAAATTAAGAAATCCTGTTGAAATATAACTAATCATTTTCATTAATAATTATTTTAATTAATGATTAGCCTCATAAATTAAAGGAATTTAAAATTAATTGCAAATGCAAATAATTATTTTTATTGATAATTATCATAATTATTGAGAATAAAATGACATCAATAAGTAAGCTATCTTGATCAGGGTTATTGATCTCGTCCCGGGTACCGTTCCGGTTTTTTGTTTGGAACGGAACTTTCCGGTTTCGGTGCATTTCGGCGTTCCGTTCCGGTTTTGTACTGTTCATATTTATTTAATTATATATATGAAAAAAATAAAATATTAATTTAACAAGTATAATTTAAATTCTAGATAAATGAAATTTAAATTATACAATACATACATAATCTCAAAATTAGAAATATCTTTAAAATTCCAAAATATTATGAAAGTAAAATGTTCTAAAATAAAAGAAAAATACATCAAACATCTTCTACATCATTAATATTATCATTAAATACCCCCTTATTTTCCCCCCCTAAATATTATCATTAATTACCCCCTTATTTTTTCCCATAAATATTATCATTAATTACCCTTTATTTTCCCCCCTTAATATTATCATTAATTCCACACACACTCACCCGAAACCCTACTCCTTTTATCACTATAGCCGCCCCCTCACTCTCACTTGGCCGCTCCCTCTCTCACTCTCACTGAGCTCCCTCTCCTCCCATGGTCGTCCCTCTCACTCTCCGATCTGGCCTCTATCCCTCTCACTCTCCCATCTCGTCTCCGTCCCTCTCACTCTGCAATCTCGCCTCTTCTCCCATGGCGATTCCCTCTCTGCTCCCTCTCCCTTTCTCCCCTTCTTCCTCTCCAAAACAAAATATTTATCTCCAAACCTCTACTTTCTACTCCTCTGTTTCTTCGTCATCCTCTCCTTCTCTCCTGCTAACACCTCTCTGCATTATACCTCTCCTTCCATTCCTGATGACAATGTTTTGCTCTACGTTTTTGCTCCCCTTGCTCCAGGTCTCTTTGATTTGACGCCCATCTCTCTTCTATCTTTTTTCTCATGTCCATTTGAAGTCCACTTGGTTTGAAGTCCTTTTCTTCAATCTCTTTTTGTAAAGATCATGGATTTCTTTGGACCCGGGACGGAACGCCTGCGATCGGATCGAGGCGTTCCGTACGGAAAATGGCCGGATTTTCCCGGATCCGGCGGGATTTTGGCCGGGACAAAAAGCGTCGCCGTTTTGTCCCGGATTTTGCATTGGAACGGGCCGTTCCGGCCGTTCCGGCCGGAACAGAACGGGATCAATAAGCCTGATCTTGATTGCCTCAAGATAAATATTATTTTAAATTAAACTAAAAAAACTAAAATTACATTTTAATGAGCCATGTTCTTAGTTACGGGCCTGTTTGGTATTGCGGTTGCGGTTGTGGTTGAGGTTGAAAAAATGGAGTTTCAAAAAAAGCGCTTTTTACTGTGGTTCAAAAAAAGCAGTTAAGTGTTTGGTTAAAACTGTAGTTGAGTTGAAGGTTGAAGAAAAAACAGGTTTGGTGTTTGGTTTCCAAACTGCTTTTAACTTGTGAAATTACTTAAAAGGATATATATATATATATATAATTTTTTTAAATATTGTAAATTTAATAATGATAATAATATTATGAAATTAATAATTCATGAAAAAACAAATATTATTTTTTATTCTCCCATCAAACTATTTGCAATTTCATCACGAACATATATTTTCCTTCCATTAAGACTGATCTGTATCTACACATTTTTCTTAAAAATATATATTTTAAAAAATTTTTGGTGGTCGAGGGACGACTAACCAAATTGGGCCTAAGCCCAACTTTGATGGACTTAGGGTCGGTCGAGTGCGCTGACCCTAGCCCGAGTCCGATTGCCTCTTTCTCCAAACAGATGCTAAAGCGGTCGTGTTGCACTGTGTGTCTTCTTCAGCGACGGTCATGGCGCACATAATTCACGTGAATAGTGTCTTCAGACCAGAACACGACGAGAGCTTCAATGGAGGATACCTCACGGGTAGAGGAGGCCGAGGTGGTTCTTCCCCGTGGTGGTGGCGTCCCGAAATGGTGGCTGTGGTGGCGGAAAGCGACTTTGGAAGGTGGCGATGCTCGTTCGCAGACCACGACGAGAGCTTAAAAGGAGGATACCGAGCGGGTAGAGGAGGCGAGGTGGTTCTTCCCGTGGTGGTTTCATCGTAAATGGTGGCCCTGTGGTGGCTGGGAGGAAGCGTTGGAAGCTCTCGGCTTCCATGGTCGTTCTGCTGAGAGAGAGAGAGAGAGAGAGAGAGAGAGAGCCATGCACGATCAATTTTTTTTTAATTATCGAACATGGATTTGTCAAGGGTTTTGCATGTAATTTTTTCACAGTTTTTGTATTCTCATATTTTTGCATGAAAACGCAGATAAAAAAAAATGAATCGCGATCGCAAAAGCATCAATTTCCAGCTTATTGCAAACCACGGTTTTGGTCAATTTTTTGGTGGGCCCCACAATAATATAATCTGCTTTTTTTCCATTACCAAACGCCATGTTTGCTCCAATCTCCGTTTCAAACTCCAATCTCCGTTTCAAACGCAATGCCAAACGGGTGCTACAGCAAAACCGTCTATGGTGACGCGTTACCACCATCTCCATCTAATTTTTATTTAATTATATTTTTTACTGTTCTAATTTGACTTTTTGCCCGTGTTACTTAAAAAATACCCCAATGGGCGTCTTCAGTTTAAAATATCTTGAAGTTGTCCAGAGTCAATGGCACCTGATGATGACTTGATGAATGGGAGAAATCTCTGTAATGTTTTACCAAAGTTGCAGTGCAGAACTGTATACTGATAGAAACATCTAAACTTGTCCTTCTCTACTCACGTAAACTTGCAGTTAAGAGCATTAATTAGATTGTCTGCACTGTAGACCGGGCCATCGTATCCTCGATCAGTCTTTAAAGACCATCAATCAATCTTTCATCCGATTGAGGGTGAGGCAAAAACATCCTCTGAACGGTGGACGTCCGATGAATCCATCTTGTGGGGGGCAAAACATCGCTCGGTGACCAGCATATCTGATTTCTTCCATTTTGGCATATTGAATTGCTAGTGATCGTCAAGTGATACTCAAAAGATTTACGATCGAGTTAAAACGTATATTTTTTATAAAAATCATGTAAGAATTAGAGTTTTATTCACTCACCTGATCCACAAAATATATTTTTTTAAAATGAAATCCAAAAAACAAATATTGAATTACTCGAGGGAATGGGCTACCATGTGAATGGGTGATCAGATGAGAACCGTCCTGTATGGAATATGATGCTCAGATATGCTGGCAGCTCTTATCAGGAGGTGCGTTATGGGGACACTTAAGATCCGTTAAAAAACGAAGTTTTTTCTCTCCCATCTAGCAAGAAAAGGATGCCGGTACAATTTATTAGTATTACAAGTGGATTCTTTCAGAGAAGAAATTGTTATATTGCATTAAGAAAAATACATGGCGCCACCGGATTAATATCACTGCTAGCTCCGGCTAGCCATCGTACACTATCGATCCGTTTAAGTGAATCGATGATGCGCTAACTAAGCACTACCATTATCTACTTGTCTAGTAACATGTTTTGAATTTTGTCAACGAAGCTCAGCATGGTTTCCAAACCCTTTTCATCTGAAAGAAAGAGAAATAATTGTCTTTTAGTGAATAGCAATGGTAGAAACGCAATAAGCAACACGCAGAAATACATGAGATTCAGGAGGGAGCTGAGTCACTCATCAGCAGTTCAGACTCGGGATTTCAGAACTCACCGAGTCTTGGTATCGTATGACCCTTAGGATGATGAATCACAACAGGGTCTACACATTTTTTCACGAGTTCCATTCCATATTCCTTCAAGAAGTCCGTCTTGCCTGCAACAAACAGGCAGGATGATCACATTAGCAGATATTTTCTTTCTCAATTCAATTATGCACAGCTTTGTTTTATATTCTTTTGATGATGATTGTTAACCGCTCCTTCATTTATAAACAAGGAGCCAGAAATGCCTCATCAGTACATATCAGAGCTGCTAAAGGAGTAATGGCTAAAGATATGGAACTCTATACCCATAGAAATTAAGAAACAATAAAATGGAGATAATTAAGATACCTAAAAAATGGAGGGATGTGCATTTTATTGGGGAATCATATGCTTTCTCAGCCACAGATGGTGACTTAAACATAGCTCCTCCAATTATTATCAGAAACTTTATTTTGGGCACTTTGGTTAGAGCCACACCCTGCAAAAGAAAACAGCAAAAAACCCACTAAATCATCTGACATTATTATAATTCTATTGATAAATCAGAGGCTGCCATGCCAGTGACCTGTATTCGTATTCTCCTTCCTGAAGAATCATTTGTGACAAATAAATTAGAATCTGAAAAATAAAAATTGAGCGGCTTCAACTAACCGTCGCCTGCAATCCGGGAAGCCCAGCCGATAAAATTGCGCCCTGTATCATTTACGTAGATCCAATGAATGAGTTACATGAATATATTAGATTAGCCATGAGTTAAAATGTAAACAACAATAATCATTGCAGTCAAACTCTCCTTCTGTTTTGTTATTTTCTGCATTTTCTCTGCAGCCAGATAGAATCTTTACACATGTGGGGAAAAGATAAAGAAGGCAGTTTTTCACACACCTGAGAAAAACCAAGCAGACCATCGAAGGGTCCGTTCTTGATCATGAAATCCTCGATATAAGCAAGGCATTCATCAAAATTAGTGTATTCAACGAATTCCTGGAAGAAAACCCACCAACCATTTCTCTTCGAATTAAAAACAAATATATACCAAAACAAACCGATCATCGAAGTCAAATCATAGAGAAACAATATGCATAAGAATTTCGGACCTTGTTAAATTGGAACCACTCATAATAAGGAGGGTCAAAGATCCCTTCCACGTCTGATTTTCCTTGGCTAGGAAACGGGGCGTCTAGATAAACAAGATCGAGCTTTTGAAGCACTGATTCAGGCCACTTATGCACTTGCGTCTTGAGAATTTCTCCGCTTGTTCTAAACCCATGAAGGCATAAAAACCTGGGCTTTCTAACAATCTCAGCTTCACTACCCATATTGCAAAATTTATGTGAATCCTCTCTGTCTGGGTAATTTATATAGGAGAAAGGTTGTTGATACCTGTGGCTTTGTAACGCAAAGATTTATAGCCATAGAAATAGCGTGGTATTTATTCGTTTACAGTAACCCAATGGAGGTTTGTAAGAATTATTATTATTATTATATATATATATTTAATAAAAATATATATTTTTTTTTAAAAAAAAACTTTCAAACACGTTGAAGAATAGATGGAAACTTCCCAACAACGCGTGAAAGTGGTCATGGGGCAGCATGGTATTCCTCGAAGGAGGTGGGCGTCAGACATGACGCCGAGGTTGTGATCTATGGGCAAAGATGGAAATATACATCTTATGTTCAGCGAATCAGAGAATTAATGCACGGCTTCCAATTTGACAGCCACGCGAGAAAGGAAAAGGCCGCTGAATTAATTAAGAAAAAAAAAAAACACCATAAAGGAAAATCAAGGGACAAATATAACAGATTCTTTTCACTGTTTAGAAAACTAGTCAATTACCGTTACCGACAGGATTTTAAATTAATTTTCTAACAAAAAGAGAAAAAAATAGAATGTATTTTATAATTTTTATCATAGAAAGCATTGTTTTAAAATTAAAAAATTGATGAGTTAATTTAATAAAATAAAAACTTGATGAGGTAGTAAATCATAAAAAGATTATTGATGCTAACTAAAATCGAAACATGCAAGTAAAAAATAAATATAAATGGAGATATTTGATCTCATTATTCTATGCAGTTTTGAATTTTTTTATATTTAATCATATGATGATAAAAATATTTTTCATAAGATTTTTTTTTATTTTAATCATATATATATATATATATATATATATATAAAATGAAATTGTTAGTGTTGATTATCTTTTTATTATTAATTTATTTAAGTGGAAAATATTTTTTTATTTAGCCATGTTGTTTATGGCAAATAAACTATATGCAATTAAAATGAATATTCAAAAAAATTTAATGAATTGAGATATATATTACTTTTCTAATTAAAGCCTTTTTTCTTCGTTAATTTGTTTTAAAAATTAATTTTATAGCAAATATGTTTTTTTCAAACAAAAAACTTGTTATAATTATAAAAGCAAGTGCTAGTATATTAGTAATAAACTTGAGAGATACTATATAAAATATATATTTTAAAAAATAAAAAAGAGATTTTTCATGTGCATTTGGAAAACTATGCACGTGAGAATCCTATGAAATTATCTGAAAAGCAGTCGTGCACATTCCCATAGAAGAAATAAACAACAAAATCAAGATAAGATACCTAAGAAGTGGAGTAATTACTTTTTATTAATCAATGAATTGACACATTTTATCTATTAAATCCCTTTTCACACTCGAGAAATTAGCATGTTTATAAAAAAGTAAGTATCAGTACTTTCTGATTTTTTTATACAGCTGTTAATTCTATTCTATTTTATTGAAAATACCTGATGTATTCTAAATTTCTAATCCAGTTTGAAAAATAAAATAAATACTATTTCACTCGAAATCCATGTCCATTATAATAAGTTTAAATCAATTAGATACAACTTAAGTTCATAAATATGTTATTTTATTAAATAATTAATGAATTTTGATTGCTATTGATTATGAATTAATCTAGTAATTCATTTATCCTAGAATGTTTCGATATAATTGCTCTTAATTAGCTGGATTTATCCGATTTGTGCTCTTAAATTTGCACCTCATAAGGGTGGATCATGGATGGTTACTAGTTCCATTGCATATGAGAGGATAACAAGTGTTTTGCACGGTAAAACATGTCAATGCTGATTGATTGATAGAAAGATTCGGAATTCCATGCTTAAGAAATAAACAGCAAAGAGCAAGAAAAGATACCTGAGAAGTGGAGCAATTACTTTCTGTCAATTAATGAATTGGCATATTTCACCTATTAAATCCCTTTTCACACTTAAGAAACTAGTATTTTTATAAAAAAGTAGGTATCAGTTTCTGAATTTAGTTAAATTTAATTTTTTAAAGTATTTTTTTTTATAAATATATTAAAATGAGATATTTTTTTTATATTAGAACATTAAAATAATCTAAAAATATCAAAAAAATAATTTAAAGTAAAAAATAAAAATAAAACTTTTTTTAATTTTTTTGAAAAATATTTTTGAAACTCAACATTAAATATCCCTTTATAAATTTTTTTTAACACGATGGTTGTTGATTTTATTTTATTTTGCTGAGACCAACTAGTGTATCTCAATCCAGTTTAAAAAATAGAATAAATTTCATTTCACTCTAAATCTTTCCTAGCTATTATAAATTTATGTTAAATAAGTATAATTTAAGTTGACAATTAAGATATTTTATCAAATAATTAATGATTTTAGGTTGTTGTTGATTGTTAGACACCAACATTGTAATTAAGCAAAGCACAATGACCGTGCGAAATTTTGAAAGGACAAGGAAATGGCGGATAAAATTACTGAACTTTAGAGATAACGCATTATATTGTAAAAGAAGAGGACAGTTATCTGCCCTTGACTAAAAATGTTGATTTTCTGCCAACAAGGTATTGGCCTAGTGGTCAGAGAGGGGCTTGTCTTCCTTCCACCCCAGGTTCAAGTCTTGTCAGACACGCCTGTCACCCCGTGGTGTCTTACCTGCTCATTGGGCTTGCAGGATGTTCAGTGGGCTCGAGAATTTAGTTGTGGTGCGCGCAAGTTGGCCCGGACATCCCGGTTATAAAAAAAAATATTGATCTTCAGAAACAGAAAACAACTTGAAATGTTGAAATTTATTTTTTAGGAAAGGAAATGGATATTTGAAACACTGGTCCATTACAAACATCTGCAACTGCCGTCTGAAAGCTTCCTTTGAATGTCATAACAGCAAATGACTGTGATGAAAGCTCAAGCTGGTGTTAAAGCAATGCCCAACCTTGGGATGTATCAAGAGTTCAAATGCAGGTTCCATTGTAAATATTCCCAGCAGCTTCTTTAATTTTAATGTGACATTTGAAGAATTCCCCATAACTGCAGTTGAATGCTATATTACTCATGCAAAAAAAGAAAATCACTACATGTTTTCCCCTTGTTTCTCATGTACAAAGCTTTTTTCATCAAATTTTTCTGTTACCATTCAACTGTGCCCTGTAATATAAGATTGTAAAATTCCAAAGTTAACAAATACACTAGCACTTGCAGGCATTTGAGTTTGGCTGCGGCTCGTTGGTGGGACTCCTGGTGGCAATTTGCATCTTGCTTATCTTAACTTGGTCAAGAACAATTCTTGCCCACTCTGCAAAATGGGTTTCATTGTGACCAACCTTCCCATCTTTGTAAAAATTAAAGCAATCTAGATCTTGTTCAGGAAATGGACACTCCTTTTTGTCCAGTGGATCCCACCATGCACCTCGGTGATTCATGCCAGATTGGGCTGCCATCCAGTGATGTGCATACTGACCCACTCCGGCAAGCTCTAACCATCCTTTAGGGAAGAACTCCATCACGCTGCTGTTTCTGTCCATGAAAAGCATGTTTGTCAATTGAGCACCATGTGGGGATGCGACAACATCGGTGTAAGTCATTACTCTGACCTGAATGATGAACACAGTTCTTAAAGAGAATGAGCTAGATTGCAGCAACAGCCATTTCCAATCATCGAGCTTTTTATTAATTCTGGCTGGCTTATTGCTACTGTCATTGCATGTTGTTTAGCAAGCATGTATAAGAGAAAAACTCAGCAAAGTAAACTTAAGGAGCAGTCAGTTGCAAAATGGTCAGAGTTATATATGTTCTTCATTCGACCAATAGGTTGAGTATGTAGAAGCTCGATTCTGTTGGCATTTGCTTGAATTATTTCTGCTCCCAACCTAACCAGTTACTGCCCGCAATTGTCCCTGACTAAGCCAGAGATTTTACCATCATGATCACTAGCATTTGTTAATAAGATATTGAACGCTGTATAATTTGATTTCTCAGCAACAATGAAAGGGCAGAGAAAAATGTGTTGAATGTATCGATATCTGGGGTATATTATGTTTTGCATGAATTCTCTGTGAAATTATCAATCTTATCTTCATTGTAAAAAGAGTAGGAAAAGAAAGAAAAATCTTGGATCCAATAGATTACAGGTTACAGACAAACAAACCTGGTCGCAGAAGCTTAGATTTTCTGACTGAGCTACCTTGAATGTGCAGCCCTCCACCTTTGCACACTCCCGTGCAAATATGTCTGTCACAGCTGCTGCATTCTTGAATGATCTTGAACCTCTCCTCATGAGCAGAGTCAGCCTTATAATCGGTTCACCTCTTTCATTGGTCTCTTGCCCCTTCCCTGCAGGGCTTATGCCGCAAAATCTTCTAGCATTGCATCGCAACAAATCGAAAACCTGAAGCTTCCTCTCCTTTCCCATACCTCCCTCGTTATGCCTCATCACAACCGCCTTCTCAAAGCAGTACGGCCCATCTCCTCCTTCAAACCCCTCAATTTTAACTTCTCCAAAGTGAGCTTGCATAAGGTGTTGTAGCCATGACCCTGTTTTAGTCCTCAACTCTCCCCAATGGAACAGTACCCATCTTGTAGGATCTAGGCACTTGTTTTTCATAGACCAGCCAACAAAGGGCGCCATACCAGTCAATCCATGCCACAAATTGCCATAATCATAGTAGGTGTCTGACACGAAGGTCAAGCCCTCCATGAGCGTGGCAGAGTCTGGAAGAGCTTCCGGCCAAACCAAGGCGTATGAGTTCTTGGTGCCATCCGAGGCGTGCCGCCCTTTGATGCATAGAACCCGCCCCTTGGACATTTGTGAAGGGAAATAGAGGTGTTCAGCCTCGTTCGCCTCATGGGTGTCGTTCAAGGAGCTCATAAACCAAGTGTTCCCCTCCATGGCAGTTTCAGCGAACCTCAGATCTTTCAGGGGCAGGAAAGTGACCGACTCTCGGAGCTTTGATATCAAGCTGTCACTGTTTTTGGAGATGGAAGGACCAGCGGAGGCGTCGTCGAGTGCTATTCCTTTCCATTTGTTGAAGAAAGCCCGAGAAGTAGCAGTGGGAGAGGCAAAGAAATAGAAAGGGGAAGCTTGGAAATGCGCAAGTAGGGGAATCAGCAGGAGTAGAAAAATAGATGTGATGATCTTCTTTGAGTAACATGAACTCTTCCTTTTGGTAAATGTTTTGTTGGTCTTTTCCACATCCATACCTAACTTAGTTTTGAAATGGAAGTGGTGGAAACCTGTGGCCATTTTTATGGCTTTTTGCGAGGAGCTGAGCTCTCGAGATTGAAGTGGCCCTAATAAAACAACTCTCTTAATCTTGTTTGGTCAAAGGTTAATGCATAAAATATAGCTAGCCCCCTCTGCAAGTCCAGCGTTGAGGATTTTGCTGCCAGCTGCTCTAAATCTACTAATCTAGGGCAAGGGCGTTTAAATATTTATCGTCCATGATTTCACGTTTCCGATCTTGTTAATTAGCCACTGACCCCATGTTTATGTAATTATAATGTCATGCTGCTTGCGGAGGAGAACTAGTCGAGAGAGGCTAAGATTCGTTGTTCCGAGCGATGAGATGAAAGGCATAAAAAAGGATTCAATCTTCCAACATTCAAACCTTACTGAAACCATATCAACTTACTACAAATATAAAATTAAAGAGAGAATAATGGAAGATGCCATGGGCCCACGTTCCGAAGTTCATTAAACTATTTTTTATAAGATTTTATGCATCAAGATCCACAATTGACGGCGGCACAGAGTTCAGCATTTGCGAGGGATGGTAGGAAGAGCGAGGAAACTGTCCATGCAAACCGACATCAAAACATGAATCGTAATTGCTCATTGGCACTGTTTACAAAATTATGCACATCAAATTTGTCAGCTAATCAGTCTAGAAACATTATTGGAGTTAAATCGTGAACATGGCTGCTGAAAGAAATTACAGTCATATTTGATAAAAAGAAATGACACCATATTTACTCCGCACATCAACTTTCTCAGCTATGGTTATGTTGCTCTGTAACCATCTTCTCCCAGTGCCCCCTGGAAATTGGAGTTAAGCTGTGGCTGTTTCGGATCTTCTCTACCAGCTCACAAAACAGTGGCGATGAGCAATGTTAGTGGTGTTAATCTGTCACCAGAATCAAAATGCTCTGCACAGACTGTTCTCTGTGATGTTAGATGAACACTCTGGTTCTATTGGGCCAGTGGGTCCACACAATCTACTCTTCTTTAGCTCATATTCGTCTTGCTCTTCTGCCTTGCAGGTTAAACTATCAGATGGATGCTGATTCGAGGAAAGCCAACTCCAACAGGTGCATTTGCTGGTTGGGACGACGTTGCTGCAACTTGATTCTTTGTTTTTGACCTGATGGACAATATCTTTAAGGTGTGCTCTGGGTAGAACAAAATCCATGGATGGCCCCGGGAAAACACTAGTTAGTCAGCAGAACCAGCAGTAAAATTATGGAAAACTCCACTTTCCACCATTATAGAGTCCAAGAAACTTATCAAACACCACAAACCATGCATAAATCGAGCGAGTTAACGGGTGCTTGGTGAAATTGGAGTTTGACAATCACGTTCTGTAAGTTTGTTAAGATCTCAAACAAATGTAAACTGTCAGAAACTGATGCAGGAAGAAAAGAATGAGATCTGAATTACAACTCAGGGAAATTTGGAGTAGCCTTTGATTAAAAATCCAGCACCTCAAGGCCGGGAATTGAAGACTTTCTATTATACCTTTGAGGAGTTCCTGGAAATTGAGATTCTATTGCAAACAAGCAATCAAGAAGGAAAACCTGATCAGATGCAAATAATTATTAGGTTTGACACATTAGGATGCAACACGCGCCATCAATCTAATTGATATCTCACCACATGCAAAGCACGGAAGCTGAAAATTCTTCTTTCAGTTAAATTCAATTAAGAAAATCACTGGAAATAAAAAACTATGACCAAATTTGATAAATAAAAAAATAAAAGATTAATAAAATTGTAAAAAAAAATCTCAATTCCATGAATTATTTAAAATAAAGTAAATATTTTTACTTTTCAATTTTTTTCTTAATACCACCGTCTGTGTTCTCTATCATAAACTGAGTAAACTGGGCCAAATTAAAGGCCCAAAATCTACAGCACAATAAATTTATACTTATCAAACACAATCATGGTTAGTTCAGCACTTGTTCTGCATTATAAGATGTACGAGTTGACCTAGATTTAGATTGATATGGGTAAATTAATTTTTTTATATATAACAAATTTAAGTGATATTATTTTGATTTTTTTTTATAAAAAAAGTCAGTCAAGCTCTTAACCGAATTGACGAAATCAGACTCAATCAACTCAGAATTAACTTTTTTCACACCGTTGTGGGCCAAATATGTGTCAGCAGGGTCCAAATTAATAGTGGATCGGTCGTGTTTAATGGCATGAAATAAATATAATTTCATATGCGAAGTCCAGCATCACAATAAAAGTCAGCTCACCACAGCTAGACTTGGATCCACACAGTAGCTGATAAAGGCCTTGAGGCCCAAATCACCTCATAAAATAGCCATGTACGATGACTGATGGATTTTTCTTACATGAACTCCCTTTGGAGGTGAAGTGATAAACCCTTTAATATTTCTATGAGTTATGGTTTCATGGTAATCAAGAAACGACGTCGCTCTTCTTTAGCCATCCCACTTATACTAGCAGCAGCAGCAGCATTTCATTGATTAATGTGAAAGTTGTCATTTTTTCTAAATTGGAAAGGGGATTTATTTCCTACCACCTTTTTTTTTGTTTGCAACTGTGATCTAGTATTGAAGTTGACAGGGCAGCCAGCGGACATCGCAGAACAGACAGATTTAGTTGCGATACGGTTGGTTCCTTTTCACTTCAGTTCACATTAGCAAGGTTCTTGAAGAGCGCAAAGGAGTGATTGCTCAACCACAAACTTGTCAAATAATAATGGATTTATGCTTTTTACAACCTTTACGTAGAGGATTTTATTGTATTGAGGAATGATTTGTATGTTAAGGAATCATTTTACTTAAAAATTTAAAGTTTATAAATAAAATTTTATAATATAATTTATATTATATTATACTCTAACACAGTTGATCGGCAAATAACGTTTTTGTTAATAATATTAATCTGCACCCTCCCACGTACGGCGTAGAACAATGTCAGTGGTATGAACCACTAGCGGAAGAAGAATTGATTGCAGTGGTTATTGATTGGGCTCCACGCGTCAATTATCTGTCCTTCAATCCCTCTACATAAAGATGGACCGACTGTAAAAAGAAATGGCTATTCTTGTGACAGAACTCGCTCTTGCTAAAAGTAATTTCCACTACTAGTATCCTGTCTTATAAAGCACCAGTGGCCACATATATGATTCTCAATCATCAAAGGTAAAATGTGATAAGTGTTCATGTAGCCATTGGTCAAAAAAATCTTCTGTGGCTTAGAATTTAGATAGTATCTTCTATCTTCTATATATAGCTACATAATTAAATTGGATTTATTAATTATTATATAGAATCCCATTAAGATATTTAGGATTTTTTTTTATTTCTTTAGCAGATAATTGAAGGATTTTTTATTGGCTGAATTTTAAGTTTTTCTTGTCTACCTTGACTCGACGTTATATAAGTTTATATCCTTTTTATATGCCCGGAGCCTACGTTTTTTGAGCTTTATAATATTAACGAGTTCTATTACAGCTCAATTGACCAAGTGTGAAATGAAATGGAACACGTGTCCTGCTACTACTAGCCCTGAGAATTTTCTCCTCTCTGAAACACAGAACACGATGATTAATCACTGCGGGTGGGCTAGCTTTTTAGAAATTTGGTGGAGTCTAAAAGCTATGTGGGGCACGTCTCCTCTCTGCAGAGATGTGATGGGGGTCGCATCAAGGGCACTGCACCGATTTGGAGGCTCATTTCATACTGTCCTTGGGAGTTTGTAAATTAATATTAGAATGAATAGTTAAATTTCGAAGGATCATGGGAAAGTCGCTTTGTGATTTTTCCAGAGACGAGTGATTTCTTTAATCTTTTCGGTGCTTGTTTTCTGGACTCGGTTTGCATGTAATTTCTAGGAGTCATTATAGTAAAATATATATACAATTTCTTCATATAGTAAAAGAATAAATGATCTCGGAAGGATTTTCTTCGAAGAAACAATATAATGATAAGACTTGGAAAGAGTACTTCCCAGTTAATTTTCATGATGAAATGTGAACACGGCAGTGGACACAAAATTGAACTCTAATTCTCATTGAAAAGCTTTTTGACGAGAGAGTAAGTAGCAAGGGGGGATGTCCCTTGGACGAGACCTGCTTGGCTTCCTTTCGTGGACCTCTTGATTGATTAGCGCACATGATTCGACGGGGTCAGAAATTATCGATAATAATTCGCATTCTCAGATGAAAAAAAAATAAAGTTTTAAATTGCTAGTGTTTGTTTCGTTTCAGAAAAAGGGAGTTTTTTTTTTAAAGATTATTTATTATTATTAAGTTTGGTGCACGTAGAAGACTAGGGGGTGTTTGGGATGATTTTTTAAAAATATTTTTGAAAAAATTTGAAAATTTTTTATTTTTATTTTTAAATTTAAATTAATAAAATTTGATATTTTTAGATCATTTTAATATGCTGATATTAAAAATGATTTTAAAAAAATAAAAAGAAAACATAATTTTAATATATTTTTGAACGAAAAATACTTTCAAAAACAACCGTAACAACACTCCCAAACATGCACTATATAGTTAAATTCATAACTTTAACGCCCGCGATGTTATGATTGAATTTTCAAAATTAGATTTTTATTTATTTATAATTAGATGATTAAAATAAATATTAATAAGAGAATAAGATAATTTAAATAAATACTTGCAAGTATCTTATAATGTAAACTTTTATTTTTGGAGACAAAACTTTAATTTCTTTATTAACTCTTCTTATATAAATATACTTGTTTATTATTAGCATGTTACATCTAGGAAAAACTCATTATACTATAAAAAAAAGCTATTAAACAAAAATATCTTTTTTATGTAGCTATATAAAAAATCAAAGAATGATTAATTTATATAAATCCTATAAAAATCAACAATGAATTCACATTATATATACATTAAATAGAGATATTCAAACTGAAAACTAAATATATACATCAAATGCCCTACAGCTCTTCACCAAGACAGCAACTCATTGTTTTTGAGTCGCGGAGTACACTGCAACCCCCTTCATTAACGTCAACTTTGCATCGGTGGCAAGAACAAGTAATTACGAGTATATTTTTATAATTGCAATAATATCTGACTAAAGTAGACCGAGACTGTTCATCGTGCCTCACAATTTTCTTTAGTGATGACCTCTGAAAAAGTTTTCAATCATAGCGCTCATGCTTCGAATTTAGAAATTTCAAAATTGAATGCAGTTCATGGGAATGAAAAGGGACGGGAAAAAATAAGTAAATTAGCAAACACTGTGCATTCGTTGATCTTCGTGATGTCATTTGCGGGTCCTTCAACACGTCAAAAAAATATTTATTGCTGCGTTTAAAAAATATTTTTTAAAAAATAACTCTATTTTATCTTTTATTTTAACTTAATTTTTTTAGAGTTTTTTAGATTATTTTATATTAAAAAATATTTTAAAAATCAACCAAAAATACTCCGAACACAAACAATAACAGGCTCGGTAAAGTCATCAGGTCAATTTCACGCCATCAATGAGAATCAAATGGGACGATTGACCCACTTGGAAAGCTCAGCTCCGTTTATATAATTTTCACGGTCTGGGTTTTCTCTCTCGTTCTCCTGGGTTCTTTCTGTGATTAGGGTTTTGGTTTTTCTAAACACGACTTGGAAGCACATTTATCTCGACTTAGAGCCTGTTTGGTTGTGCGATCCAACCTGTTTTTGGCTGAAATTTCAAAAAAAAAATGTATTTTAAATGAATATATTTTGATATTTATTTTAGATCATTTTGATATGCTAATGTCAAAAATTATTTTTAAAAATAAAAAAAATATCATTTTGATATATTTCGGCACGAAAAATACTTTCAAAAACTACCATAACCGCACTCCCAAACAGGTCATTAATCAATCTTACTGTAAATGAGTATTCAAGATTGTTTAGTGCTAGTAGTTTTCTCGATCACGTTCATTTTTTACAGAATTATCTTGATTTAAGCCGATAGCTGGTTGAAATACCTATAAAATGAAAAGAAATTCAATATTGTAAATTCGAGTTGTGATCTAGTTGAAAAACTTTCTAATTATTTTTATGATTTCTTTTTATTTTATGATAAGAAGTAATTATATTTCACGATTTAACGAAAAAGAGAGGAGGACGGATCGCCGGTGAGCATCTCAAGGCTCATGTAGAATTTGTTTGGACATACGATCATTGATTGTCAGGTTCTCTTCGTGGCCTGAAAAATAAAAGCATCTTTGGGTGTTGTGGTTGAAATGTCTTGTAAAGTGTCTTTTAAGAAGAAGAAAATGAAGATTTGACACGTGATTAAATAATCTTGACATGAAAACGTGAGAATAATTATATTAAGATAATTAAAAAAATACTTTTAATCACGTCAGCAAACACGAATATTCAGCAGCTTTACATAAACAGTAGTGTCATATTTAATTGATTCATTTGTACGTTAGTATATTGTTATTTTAATTATATGCAACAAAACAACGGAGGTTTATAATTGCATTTTAAAAGTATTTTTGAAAATTTTAAAAAATATATTTTTATTTTTATTTCAAATTAAAAAAAAATATATGTTTTTAGATTATTTTGATGTACTGATATCAAAAATATTTTTTATAAAATAATAATAAAATATTATTTTGATGAATTTATAAATAAAAACACTTTTAAAAACAATTTAAAATGCACTTACAAACCAGCATTAACTCAGAATGTACGAACAAAAACTTCCCAGGAGACTAGCTTTTGGCATCAACAAGAATTTAATGCTTGCAGGGGAAATAACAATAACAGATAAGCCTCCAGTGAATTTGGTAGGTAGGATCTGCACACATTGGTTAATCAGAGTGGATTTTCCATGCTTTTCCTATTAAGAAAATCTGTTTTTTTTTGGGTAATAAAAATTTAAAAAATATATATTTTTGAAAAATAAAATAAAGAAGGAATGAAAATGTAATCATGCCGAGCAAAAATGTCAATGTACCGTAAAAACACGCAGTGCAGGAAGACTTGGCTTAGTGAGTTAGTAGTGCTTTTTGACACTTCCAAAGACCCATCACCCACACGACAAGAGACATCCAATCATTCTGTTTGATAATTTATATGTTTTCCTGAGAATATCTTTGGCTTGAAAAGAAAATATCCAAACGTTATGGTTGCTGTAGTGTTTCTTGTTTTTTTTGCCAGCTGTAACAGCAGATGTGGGCCATTTCAATACGATTTCTTCTAGATGCATTTTGTAATCTATATTTCGCCAGCTCAGCATCTACAGTCTTATCTCAACTAACCGGTCACGGCACTGACCTACAAGGACAATCGAACTGTCTATTGTTGACTTTTTGTTTTATTATTTAACAGAGATTCTTCCCCTAAAATTGATGATATTCATCGTACCTCTCATGTGTATTCGATTTTATTTTATTTTTATCTCATTCTATTCTATTTTTTATAAATTAAAAAAAGATATTTATAAAGTCTTATCAAATTTAATGACATATTAGTACTATCTTGAAATGAATAATCTAACATCATCATCAAAGGAAGTAGCAATCAATTAACATAGTAAATCAGGAGACTTCTCCTAAAAATCTTGATGCTCACTTTACTTTAAAATGTTTGTATAATTCATTTTCATTATTATTGATGATTTTTATTGGCATTGTTAGATTTATCTTTTCAAGATTTTTCAACTGTACAAATAATATTGTCATCAAAGTTTTTGTGTGTTTTGTATATTCATAATTGATAAACCCTTTGTTACCTAAGTTGGTAAATTCAGGATGAGTAATATCCATAAAAGAAAATAAGAATAAAAAATATATGGAGTGTGCAATTAAATAGAAAGTTGGATTTATTTCACATGTTTATTAACTTAAAAAAAAATCCTGCTTGGATGTATATATTAATTAAAAATACATTGATATGTTCACTTCTCGCTATCAAAACACCAGTAAAATATTTTTGACTTTAAAATTTCTTACTCCAAAAAATCCAATTCTATATAAAATATTTTAAATTACCTATAAGAACATGAAAATTCAAATCCCCAGAAGCTTTAAAAAAGCTACCACCTAACTAATAAACTGGGAAATCAGATTGAAATTGTTACATTATTATACTGTTCCAGGAAAAGTTATACTCTGAAAAAAATGGAGTATTAAATTATGAATTTCTACATTCAAAATAACTATAACATAAATTTCAACTATATATATATATATATTACAAAAAAAAAAAGAAGTCTAAATCTAATAATTATAAGACAAATTCAATTAAAACTATAGAACCATTGAACAAATTAATCATAAAGCCCTTAATAATTTATGATGTACATTTTACAGGAAATAAAACATTAACGATCCATATATTTTTTGGAAGAAAGGTAATGAATTTTTTTTAATTAATTATTAAATTTTTTTAAAATTTTAATATTAAAAATAATATATATATTATTTTGATATAATTTTAAACAAATAATCACCATCATCATCGTACTACGGATTGTTTTTTATAGCAGAGAGTTGACTGGTTGGCTGGTTGTAAGGTTGGCTGGTTGTAAGAGGCGAGGCTAGTGGGGATACGACTTGGAACGACGGAACTGACCTTGCTCTTGGTGGTGTGGTGTTTTTGAATTTGGAGTTTTTCTTCTTCTTCTTGAAGCTCGCACAGGAATGGAGCAAGAAGATATAGAAATGGGGGTTATCGGTTGCAGGGATTGGGATGTGAACCTTCTTGTATTCTTCCTTTATTCAATTGAAGAATCACGAGAACTAGTGAAAGAGGAAGTGAAAGATTGATAACGTGAAATTCTAGAAGGCAATTTAGTAAGTACGTAAATAAATACTTATTAATAATTAAATTACAATATAACTTTTTATTTATTTATTTATTATTATCTCTTTCGTCTTAAAAACGAACTTTGACAATTTTCTAAAAGCAAAAGAAAAAACCAAAATTAGAAACTCAATTATTGTATCCAAATTCCTATCCGCAACATAAGATGTGAGGTAAAAAACGTATGAAATGACATCACTGAAGAAATCATAATGTATATCAAGTCAGATTCTTTACTCAACGAGGTGCCGTCGAAAAATTACGGTTCGAAAGCTGCCACCTAGGAGCATAATTACTATTCAAAAACCGATAATATCTTTTTACATATAAACTTCAATGAAAAAAATAATTTAGAAAAGTAGATTTTGTTTTAATATAATTATTTGTTGATTGATATAACTCAACCAAAACTTCTCTTCCTATACAAATATATTAAATATAAAAATTAAAATGTGATTCTTCAATAGCCCTCTCTCGATAGAGTTGAAAAAACGAGAGATGAAAACCAATTTCATTTCTTTTTCCTTTGGCTTGGCGACAAATCAACTTGCTGAACAGTGATGGGACCCAGCTAGTGACAGAACGAAATCAGTCCCCAATGATTTGTCCATACCATACTTTAAAATTTCCTGACGTGCATTGAACACTGTTTCCTGATTGACCATCACAAACCCACGCACATACACGTAGCTGTTAAGCTAGATTTGGGGAAATAGCATTTTTTTAGTCATCCCCTTTCTTTCTGACTCTCTCCCCCCAGCGACCTTTCGAGCTTCGTCTAAGGCAGCGAGGAAAAATATATCAGGGTTTTTTTCTTCAATGGGCAGAATCAACAACAATGGCGATGATCTCCACGATACATTGCTGCCATATGATCAGGTCAACCTCGATGTCGATGAAGAAAATCAAGACCCGCTGGCATCTAGAATCTGGACGGAGACAAAGAAGCTATGGGAAATCGTCGGGCCAGCTATCTTCAGCAGGGTGGCCACTTTCTCCATGAACATCATCACCCAAGCTTTCGCTGGTCATCTTGGTGATGTTGAGCTTGCTGCAATCTCCATAGCCAACACTGTTATTGTTGGCTTCAATTTCGGACTGCTGGTATATGCTATTCGAAATTTCGCTTTCAATCTTGCACCCTTTTCCTTTCTATTGTCTAAGCTTCTTAAAGTGGATTTTTTTTTGAAAAAAACAGCTAGGAATGGCAAGCGCTCTAGAGACTATGTGTGGGACAAGCTTTTGGTGCAAAAAGATACCACATGCTGGGAATTTACATGCAAAGATCTTGGATTGTTCTATTCTTCTGCTGTTTCCTGCTCTTGCCATTTTACGTTTTTGCCGCTCCACTTCTCAAACTCTTAGGCCAGCCCGATGACGTCGCAGAACTGTCAGGAGTGGTGGCTGTATGGTTGATACCGCTTCACTTTAGCTTTGCATTTCAGTTCCCATTGCAGAGGTTCTTGCAGAGCCAGCTAAAGAATCAAGTGATAGCCTGGATCTCTTTGGTGAGTTTAGGGGTCAATGTGCTGACGAGTTGGCTCTTCGTTTATGTGCTTGACTTTTGGAGTTATTGGTGCTGCTATTGCTTTGGATATATCTTGGTGGGTTATAGTTATTGGAATGTTCATATATACTTCTTGTGGTGGGTGTCCTTCTACTTGGACTGGGTTTTCGGCACAAGCTTTTTCTGGCCTCTGGGAATTTGTCAAACTATCTGCTGCTTCTGGGGTCATGCTTTGGTATCTTCTTCTCACCCTCCAAATTTCCTTGCTCCCGTCTCATTAAAGTGGATGTGATTACAGAATTAAAAAATCTAATTAAAACGATAAAATAATCAATTCACTTTCAAAGGAATGTTTCTCTAAGATAGATAAGGTAAGGCTCAAATACATATTGTCAATAGATTGCAGCTGACTGGTATCAGTGTGTGTTCCCTCCAAGAAGCATGGAGTTCAAACATCTGTTCTATGAAAGTAAAAATAAAAGCATATTTCAGTTTTCAGGGCAGTGGAAAACAAACATATTTTTTTTAACAATGATTAGCCATATATGAACAGAGCATTTTGTATTGTATAATATCTTGCTCTGTGTTTCTGGCTTTGGCACGCAGCCTGGAGAATTGGTACTACAGAATACTGATATTAATGACAGGGTACCTGGACAACGCAACGCTTGCTGTGGATGCTTTGTCAGTCTGGTAAGAGATTTTAATGATCGGTGTTCGCTTTTCAAGTGTTCAATCTCTTCTTAATCTGTCTGTAACATAAACCTTGTTTTACCTGCTAGATTCTTATCGTGAAAGAATATGTTCAATAAAGTAAAATACTTAATTATGATTTCTGATTGAAATTTGCAGCATGAGTATTAACGGGTGGGAGATCATGATTCCTCTGGCCTTCTTCGCAGCTACAGGGTAATTTCCTGATCTTTTGAACATGATTCGATAATTATAAAATTTTCAGGAACTGCTCATGTTCTTCTTGTGGTAGAATCTACAATCATGAAAAGCCTGTCAAATTTGCAGAGTAAGGGTTTCTAATGAGTTAGGAGCTGGAAATGGCAAGGGAGCAAAATTTGCAACTATAGTATCCGTGGTGCAATCATCTATAGTTGGGCTTATATTTTGCCTGCTTATCATGCTACTACACAACAAGATTGCATTAATAGTCACCTCTAGCTCCAGCGTTATCCATGAGGTTGACAGCCTCGCCTTCCTTCTAGCCATTACAATTCTTCTTAACAGCGTTCAGCCAGTTTTATCAGGTAATTTTCAAACCCCACAAAAAAAACATAAATTGCTGACACATTACCTCACTTCCCTGTCCTATTTCTTTCTGATTCTCTAACTAGACTTCCAATTTCTTCACCATGGCAGGAGTTGCGGTAGGGAGCAGGATGGCAAGCAGCGGTTGCATATGTAAACCTTGGCTGCTACTACATCGTTGGGCTCCCACTTGGATTTCTTATAGGATGGGTCTTCAAATTGGGTGTTAAGGTGAGTTCATTGACTTCAATTCAATTCATTCCTATATAAAAAAGCTTTTTTCAAGCAACAAATTAGCTTTATTCAACTAATAAAAAGCGCTTCCTTTCACCACCTCACATCAACAAAAAAAACGAATGGATTTGAACATATCAAGCAGTCATTTCATTAAACTTCTTTTTTCTTTTTTGTGCTATCAAAAGATTGCTAAATTTTTGCTACTAAAAGAAATTTGTTTCTCTGACCGCTGTTGTGGGTATACTAGGGCATCTGGAGCGGGATGATTTTTGGTGGAACCGCCGTTCAAACGGTGATATTGGTCATCATGACCGTGAGGTCCGACTGGGATAAAGAGGTAGGAAGCTGGAACTGACTTCTCTTTTATAACTTCAAACTATATATAATGCATACATGTTTCTCTTGTGATCTCTTACTCGTCAATGCATTGAATTTGCAGGCGGAAAAGGCTCGCATTAATGTAAACAAGTGGTCGCAATCTAAGCCAGTTGTTCAATGATACCAGCCTCAATTTGATAACAGTCCTCGTTGGGATAACAAAGAATAGGTTTACACCCAGAAATTTCTCGGAGTAGAAAACTACTATTATTTGAGCTACAGCTCTTTGTTTCTGGAGTGGTAAAGTGCTTTACCCTTTTGGTAGCAGCAAAGTTTCTTTGTAAGCACATTTTTTTTTCTCTTTTTTTGCATTCCTTGCACAAAAAATTCACTCTCTTGAAAACTCCAAGTAGGAATCTCTCCCTCTATGAAGCAAATAAATAAATAAATAATGTGGTATCGATGAATTTCAAAAAGTTATTGATATGAAATTCTAACACTTAAAAAAAATCCACCATTACTTTTTATACAAAATTAAATAAAAGAGATGCATGTTAATTATATTTTAAAAAATATTATCAAATATTTTTTTCTCTAGAAAATCTTGATGCTTTTATTTCTCAAGTATTTTAAAAGATAATTTGTATATATTGCAATTGAATGCAATTTACAATTGACAAAATTTGTATAAGCAGATGGTAAGTTTTGGAAAAAACCCTTTTCACTGTGGCTAAATTTACAAATTGATATAAACACAGGGGCCACTGTGAGGGTTGTTTTCCAAAAATTTGCTATGTGTATTTGTGATAGAAAGGGAAAAACGTCAAAGTAAATGAGATGATGAAACGAGCGCGATGTGTGTTGGTGGGCTTAGCAGCGAAGATGTCTAATCCCTAGAATAGATAATCGATCTATTAAGCCCAATCCCTATAATAGATAATCGATCTCAAATAAACCATGTAAAAATCAGGCCAGGCCCGGATATAAAAGACCGAAAATAAAATATTATGGCCCCAACCCATCTCACCGTGGGCCCATTCAGCCCATCCAAAATTTAATCGACCACCTTATTTTATTTGAGAGAGGATGGGAGCAGTGGCTCTTGCGTATCTGCTGCTCAAAGTTTTGTAGCCTGAGAACCACCGCTTACTGCTAGGTAGCCAAAATGAGAAACTATCCTTAATTTAAGATAATTCACTATATTAAAAAAATTTAAAAATTAAACTAACCCTAATTAATTACATGATATGTAATAAACTATTGAAAATGACTAAATTATCCCTAAGATGATTGGTTCTCTAAGAAAGACAAAACAATAATTGTATTTGTATTATATCAATGAATAATTAAGTAATTAATTTAGTATATGTGCATAATAAATTTGCCTTCTTTTTAGTTATTTATTTTATTTTTCCAGCATGTGAGTGGTCCAAAGGGATTGCCACGTGTCGAGAATAGAGAATTCTTATTGTCTTTGACAGCAGGAAATCAAATATAGCTTTAATATATTTACTTGTATGAAATAGAATTGTTAATTTAAGCATTTAAAAAATAAGAAGATCTTCTAAACCCTAAACAAAACCTTGGTGGTGGTTTTAAATTATTTGTTGAACCCTCTAGCTTCCTTCTCTTCGAGATTCGTATAACTTTTCTCTCATTTGATTTTAAAATAAGACTCTAAAATGAGTGAAGTCGCGTAAGATTTGTACTTGTTTTCTTAATCAAAGATTTGTTTTGATACTCTAGTTACTTATGTCTTGTTCGTCACTAAAAAAACAGCTCCATTTTCGTTGTATGCTCCTCCTGTCCTTTCTTTTATTTTTTTATTTTTATTTTTATTTTTATGATAAGATAGTAACAAAATACTATCCGATACACTATTTGAGTAATGTTTTCAAGTTCCATCGGTGTTCATATATATCAAAACTATATAAGGAAAAATTATATATAATAATGTTAACTTGCAATTATTGGAGTTAAGACTTCTTCATCATTCAGCAGTTCCATGATATGTACATTAGGCTTAATGTCTGTTTTTAAATGTGTTTGATTTTGTTTTTGAAAGTATTTTTTATTTAAAAATATATTAAAATAATTTTTAAAAAAAATTATTTTTAACATAACATATAAAAATAATCTAAAAATATATTTTTTTAATTTAATATAAAAAATAATTTGTTTTTTCAAAAACACCATATTTCTCTAGACAATATCCAATCTTTGATTTGTTCAGAAAGCAGACAAAGAAAGAGGATAACACCTATTCACAGGCAAGGATATACAGTAGTATTAACCAAGGACGAAGGAGAAGCTGCGTATTTCACATCACAAGAACGACAATGAAACCAAGTGATCTTTTATCTGTTTCTCAATATGAATTATGAAGCTAGGCTGCCCAACTCAGTCCTTTCTCCTTGCGGTTTTACTTTGTTTTACTCAATAAAATAAAATTTATTTTATTTAGAAATATACTAAAATAATAAGTTTTTTATTTTTAAAATTTATTTTGATATCAATACATCAAAACAATATAAAAATATAATTTAAAATAAAAAATAAAAAATATATTTTAAAAAACACTTATGAAAGAAAAAACAAACAAGTTCTTAACCAAAGAGTATTAAGATGTCCATAATTGTATGCAATTAAGATGTTTGACATAATGGTCTGCTGTTTTTTTTTTTTTGTTGAAAATCTTAATTTTTTTCTCTTGAAAAAACACTAAGTTTATATATATATATATATATATATATATATATTGTTTTTTATTTTTTTTAATATATTGATGATAAAAATAAAATAAAAAATATTTTTTTAACACTCACTATGATGTCAATCAACCAACTTAGTTTTCTAAAACATTTTAGCTATTTAATTAGACCATATCTCTTATCAAGCAACTTGATTATATATTTTATTTGGAAGTGTTATATTTATAATTTTTTTAAAAAAATTTCTTGAAAATATATTAAAATATTTTTTTTTATTATTTTTAAAAATATTTATAATATTAGCACATCAAAACAATCTAAAAATATATAAAATAATTAATTTAAATTTTAAAAAATTAAAGATATTATTTTACAGAAATCCCAAATACCATATAATACATCAACCAACTATTTATTTATTTTTTTGAAATTAGCTGACTGGTTGATTGTATGGCAGGGTAGAATTTTTGACAGCATGCATTCTCAAGCCACACGCTATGATTAATTGATTATAGTTAAATAGGTCCGTACGATTATAGGTTAGTGGAGGTATTTTGTTAGGCGAGGCGATGAGTCGTGACGGTGCTGGATGCAATTCCATCGGTACCGTAGGAGACAAAGCCTGGATTAGACACGAAAGGCTGTGGTTTGGTTCTGTCATGATCATTCACGATTCACTCTATCTGTTAAAATACATATTTTATACACAATTAAACCATTATTTTATTCTTGATTGTTAAAATTAGTTGACCTTCAAGATAATAAGCTCTTTTTTAAGGAATTTTTAACTCATATCATATGAAAGAACAATGTTAAATTATTATTTTTTGTGCTTAGTGTAATTACTTTATTAATTTCTTTAAAAAATGTTAAATTTTAGTTGAGGCTTCTTTTTTTTTAAAAAAAAATTAAAAACTTTGCCTTTGCTTTAGGAATTCTTTTATTCTTTACATTTTTTTTTAGTTATTGAGTGTCTTTGCATGTGGTGGATAATTTTATAATCAAGCAAAAAAATAAAATTGGAGGCACATGAACCGTGTCAATGAATTTCAGACAAACCATGCATCTCTATCCAATGGTCAAAACCTTGCTTACAGGGCAACAACGATCAAAACTTTTTGACATTCCCTTCACCAATAAGCAACACGTATAACATAATAGTGGTTAGCTTGGTGCATGTAGACTTTTATTTTCTTCTCTCTCTTCCTACTTGGTTTTCATGATGACTTCTTAAGAAATCAAATTAACGTTAGAGGTTTGTTGTTCTTAAAATTCTTCTTTATTTTTTTTTATTATAATTTTTTTATTTAAAATAATTTATGAATTATGGATTTATTTTAATGTTATCCCTAATTTCTCTATCAAAACTAAAATACTTAGAAAAGCTTCATGTACTGTTTATATAAACAATGAATTTTTTTTTCTTTTCTAATTTAGCCTTCTTCTTCTTCTTTTCTTTTTTCTTATCTTTTTTCATCGATTTTGTTTAGCATTCATATGGATTGCCTTTAAACCAGTTAAATATAATAAATTGAGTCAAAACAACTTCCATTTTAGGTTGCTACATTCTCTACTAGCACCAAATAAACCCTGAACTTTTAATTCTATATATTTCATCAAAGAGTCACCCCCCTTGCATTTATTACATGGTTGATTTAGTGGTAGTGGTTAGGCTAACTAAGTATGAATATATCATGGTAGTAATGCATACACAACTACTAAGGTGGGTTAATTTCTCAATGTCAATGTAAGGAAGCTATATAAGATGTAAAAGAATATTGGGATAAACATTGATCCTACTTTTACTAATGGGTTTTGAGAGGAACTATTTAAGGTAAAAAGGTTCAACTTCATATATCTATAGCCTATTATTATCAAATGGATGGACAAATGAAAGCTATTGTTGAGTTACAATGGACAACCTATGGAATAATCTAGAGAGTTGGTAATGACAAAAAGATAATATAACACTAATTATCATATATTATGAAAGACAACTCTATTTAAAGATATCTTTGACCACCCTCTTATAAACTAACTACTAAGCATTACTTAACACCTAATAATAGAATCACACATAAAATATTTTTGATATAATAAATATGTTACAGAATATCTGAAAGAATTTATACAAAGCTCAAGACAAATAGAAGATGCATATAGAAAAAAATAAGCAAGGAGATGGAGTTAGAGGTAAGAGAATGAGTGCATCATAATCTCTAATTATATTGTCAAATGAGCATGATTGGAAGGACAACCTAAAATCAAAGCCCACAAATGTACGATACAAAAAAGAAAAAGTTACAAAGAGATGGACTAAATAAGAGTTCCTATTTATATGAAAGGGACAAATCAATAAACTTGTAGCTTGAGTGGATAAACAGAAGCTTAGGGAAACCTGCACTTAACTTGAGGGCAATGTTTTTAATGGGGGTAGAAGTGTGATGAGCTTGGGTTTCCATTAAGGCTAGGAAAAAGTTGATTGTAGGAAGATGATAAGTTTTGTAAAGACAAAAAGAGTTAATACTTTAGGAAGAAACGAAGAAATACTGGAATGTACTAGGATTGTATGAGAAATAGTGAATGATATGATTTCACTAATATACCAATATGAAAGATGTGTAAAATCTCTCATAATCAACCACAAAATGATAACAATTTTTTTAAAATTGAGAAATCATCTTTAGATTAGCCTATATCTTTCAAGCTTTAAATATTTGAAATTTTAATAATTGAATTCTACTTATTCAGTCAAAAGCCTAGGAAATATCATGTAGAGTCTTGATAAACTTTCAATCTAGTGATTGGAGGTCTGAGCTACCTTTAATATGTGTAGAAATATTTTTTTTCTTTCAATTTAGTCCTTATAGTTATTGATTTCCCAATTCAATAAATTATTGATTACAGTTTCATTCATTTGATCCCTATTATTATCAATTATTTACATAATTGTTACAGAGTCACCATAAAAAAATCAGTTTTATCTTTCTTTGATGTAATATTTTAACTTGTTAATAGTCACGGTAGCTATTAATAAAATTTGTACAAAAAATATATTCTTGATGCACGTAGAAGCACGTATCAAAATAATTCATTTTTTTTATTATTATCTAAAATCCTTAATAACAATTCTTTTTTTTTCTTTCTCTTGCTGTTAATGGTTATATCAAAACTTCCACTTGCGCAAACCTATATTCTCATCAATAAGTCCCGGGAATCTTTATGATTTTTTTTTCTTCAACAACAATATAGAAAATACATTTTTTTTTCTTCAACAACATCTTATAGATTGTTTTCCAAAGCACCCGGACTTCTGGCGTTATAACAACTACGTACGGGAGGAGGGGGGGAGCGAACTTCTTAATTATGCAAACTAAATCCTTAAGATCCTCATTCATCGGAGATCTTTCTATTCAATGATTTGGTGGCATTGAATCATATGTTTTTTCTTAAAAATAAATCCTTGAGATTTGGATTCTAATACAGATTTAGTCCCCCGATTCAATTTGTTGCCAATTTTCATTAAAAGTAATGGTCAAATTTTTGACCGAAATTCAACAACCATTGTGTGTCACACGTGCTTTTCTAGCTAATAATATTGACGTCAAAAGAAATCTCAAACAAAGATCCAATGCGACTGAATGATTGAGTCACAGGAGCCTTCGGTGCCGGAAAAACTTGTCGATTTATGAATTTATCTCCACCAAAATTATTTTGGAAACGATTCGAATCAAGCATGAAAGTAGTGGGGCTCATCTTCATGTGGCTGTGAAACCCTTCAAACCAAACTTCGGTCCTGTTTGGAAGTGCGGTTGCGGTAGCTTTTTAAAGTGTTTTTTATACTGAAATACATTAAAATAATGTTTTTTTATTTTTTAAAAATGATTTTTGACATCAGCACATCAAAATGATCTAAAAACACCAAACCGCTGATTTTTAAATTAAAATAAAAAAAATCAATTTTTTTGAAAACACTAGTTGCAACGCACTCCCAAACAGGTCTTCATGGCTCAAAGTAGCGCTAGCTCTGGCAAACACTTGATCTTCGTGCTATAATTTTACCCGATGAGTTGCAGCAATTGATTTTGGTTACCATTTAGTGAAAGGGTTTTTTTTTTCCTCGATGAAAAAGACATATTCTTTCTATTGCTTTCTCTCTCTCTCTCTCTCCAGGGAGAAGGAAACAAAAGCACTCGTAAACATGTTGGAGTGAGTAACTAATTGAAAAACGATATGATTTGTCCTGATTAGTTGAATGATTATGCTATGATTAAACTCGTACAGCATAAATCACTAAATTAAGGGAATGGATGAGAAACTGCTAGGTGGTAGCGGAATGTGACACTCAAAACAGGAGTCGTATCGGTATTTCTCGTATTTTTTTGAACAGAAATTGAGTATTCCAACCAACCTACACGGTACCTTTCAAAGAGATCTCTTTGAAGAAAATAAGTGGATTAGTGGTATTAAAATATCTAATTTATTTTTTATTAAGCATGCAATTTGACAAGGAATCTCATAAACTACAGTTTTGGTGATACATTCAAAGGAATGCCAGTTCGGTAGGGACTTTTTTTCCCATTTCTATTCTTCCACTCATAATTGTTTAATTAAAGAAGGCGGTGTATAGCACCCATGGCTGGAATCACATTTCTCTAAACACGGAAAAAAATACCGTTTTGGGGTAATTAATTATGCTCTACGGGATAGAACCCAAGAAAACAAGAGAGGAAACCCTAGAGAATGTCTTATTGACTTGTGATTAGTATTACCAATGTCATTAACATTAAGGGCATCAGTAAACAAGTTTAATTAATGTTGGGAAGTGTAATAAGGAAGTGGCAAGAGAACAACAAGGGCGTTCATTGGGAAAGGTAGACGTGATCACGGATCGAGTGGCTCTTCCTCGGGTCACATGTTTTTAATTATGGTTTGTTAGTGTGGTTGACGTTGCTTTTTAAATTGTTTCTTGCTTAGAAATATATCAAAATAATATTTTAAAAAAAAAAATTATTTTGAATACCATTACATGATCTAAAAATACTATTTTTTTTTAATTTAAAATAAAAAATAAAATAAAAATTCAATTTTTTTAAAAAACATTTTTAAATCACAGCCCTTTTATTATTCGGAATCTCTGGGTTATTACCGGCTTTTCGTCATGTTCTCCTTTCCATGACCGAATGTCCGACCACATTATTACCAAATGAATCCATTCAGGCACATCTTGTAATTTATTCTTAGAAACTAATGCACCAACTGGATCTTTGAAAGGACCAAGTAAGCCTTTTAACGTATTGCAAGGAACAGTGGTGTCGAAGGAGACGACTGCCCTTAGAAAATAATGTCGAAAGACCCCTTTTTTTTCTTATCAAAACCTCTTCCTTTTGTTACAGTCACCTTTTTTTGGGGATGTGTAGGCAGTATGATATTTTTTTCCACAATGTTAATTTTCAGGAAACAGTATTTACAATCTCCAAGAGCCAAGAGAATCTAATCTCTCTTCTAGCGAGGGTCTAAATTGCCATCTCACGTGCAAAACGCTGTAGCTTTCGTAATTAATAATTAATTAAACATCTCTGAAGCTTATCATTCCTTTCTCCTACGGGGAGAAAGATAAAAGGGCAAGTTCGTTTGTCCTTTGGGTTTGTGCATGTTACGTTCTTGGGGTTTTCTCCAAACGGAACACTACATTCTTCCTCTTTTTAAGCCCTCTACACACCACAATAGTTCGTGGGTCTGTAACTCCAATCCTCTTTTCATGTTTCTCTGCCTCTTGGAGTGATCGGAGGGGAAAAACAGAGAGAGATTATTAGAAAACACAAAAGAGCCGTCTGTTTCCGAGTTTGATCAGAGAGAGTAACTAGACATGGAACTAGAGGCAGTTGTGTACTCTCAAGATCCATTTGCTTATGGCTGCATGGATTCTTACTCCGTGGCAGGAGGAGGAGGAGGAGCTTGGGGCTATGATTTTGAGTGGCAAGATAAAGCTTTTCATGGGATTCTTGAGAATAACAGCATAGAGCAACAAGGTCTCCATGCAAGCTGGGATTCACCATCACCTCCATTGATGCAACAAGAAAAAGAATGGGATCGTAATCTCTCATCGCCTGGGACTTGCAATGGTGATCAATCTATCCAAGGAATACTGTTTCCTTCAATAATGGAACCTGCACCAGTGACAGCAACAAACAGGAGAAAACGGCGACGCACCAAGAGCTCCAAGAATAAAGAAGAGATTGAGAACCAGAGAATGACTCACATTGCTGTTGAGCGCAACCGTAGAAAACAGATGAATGAGTATCTTGCTGTGCTTAGATCTTTGATGCCTCCTTCTTATGTTCAAAGAGTATGTACTTACATGTGCCCTTTACATATCGAACCCCTTTCTTCAAATCTCTATTTATATTTTACCTATTTGCAAAATCTAATTTTTTTCATGGAAGTTCACCAATGTTTATTACACAGTTCCATCTAATTGATCAATCGATCATCTTGATCGGAGTTGTGCTGATTCATTGGAATCAATCTTTTTCAAACATATTTTAATAAATTTCATTACATTAATCTGTTCTTCTTAGGGTGACCAAGCATCGATAATTGGAGGTGCCATTAACTTCGTGAAGGAGCTAGAGCACCTCTTGCAGACCATGGGAACTAATAAAAAGAACAAGCAGCAACCCGACGTTAATGGCTTCTCTTCACGGCCATTTGCTGACTTCTTCACCTTCCCACAGATTTCAGCTCGTGCAACTCAGCCTTCAGCAATGGAAGGTGAATCAGTGGCTGGTCAGAACCAGTGGGCTGTAGGGGAAATAGAGGTGACAATGGTCGAGAGCCATGCCAATCTAAAAATTCTATCAAAGAAACGGCCAAGACAGCTCTTGAAACTGGTGGTGGGGTTGCAAAACCTACGGCTCAGTGTTCTTCATCTCAATGTCATCACTGATGATCAAATGGTTCTCTATTCAGTTAGTGTCAAGGTTAGTTTATTCTTTATTCATGTCAGTCAATTTCTCTTTACTGAACAATTTTCCCCCTCTCATAATCCAATAGAACCATATAATTAATTAAACACCAATTAACTGGAAAGGTTCATATATGTTACGATCATCTACAATTATACATTTACTTTACAGTATTTATTTTCTTAAAAAATTCACTGGGTATGAATATATTGGGACAGGTTGAAGAAGGTTGTCATCTGAGTACAGTGGATGAGATTGCGGCTGCTGTTAATCACATGCTGTACAGGGTCGAAGAAGCAACTGCTTTCAGCTGAAATTTGTAAACCTATTTTGCACCTGTTCTGCGGTTAGGGTTGTTAATTTCTCTCTCGTAGTGGATTTTGCTGGTTTAATTTTCCCAACATTTTAATTTCTCCCATATAATTTTATATAACCACGACCGAGTGTTAATAATTACAATTACAACAGAGAAATGGAATAATAGTCATTTGATCCATGTTTTCAATCAATGTCCAATCAAATCTGTTATTCTCAGTGTTATCGATGATATCATCATGGTGAAAATTGAATTAAAGTAAAAATAGTTGTTATCTAATTTATAAAAATTAGAAACTCTAACTAAAATTGAGATAATTTTAGATAAAAGTTTGATTATATTAAAGAATAAAAGCATCAATCTAAACTATTATATCTATAGTACAAGTTGTATTATACTTGCATCTAATAATAGAACTAATTATTGTGTTTTTGTTAAAAGTAACTTTGATTTTTTTTTTTTTTACTTTTGAAAGGACAGGTTCCATTGAGTGATCATACTACCAACCATCAACCTTTTGATAAAAGTCATTAACATGATTTTTTTTACACAAATAAACATTTTTTTTATCATTTTTTCTAATAAATATTTATCATCCCAAAATAAAAACAAGGTTAAAAATATCAAACATGAGATCCAAATTTGAACTGGTGTATATTTTCCATATAATTAATTACATCTACATAAAATCAATAAAACCATCCTCATTACGAATCTAAAAACAAATACAGGTCAATAAGTTAATGTTTCTATGATCAACAAAATATCACCCGAGTTATCATTATGTACTCAAAATCAATCCTTACACAATTATCCACATATAATTATCACAGCTAGGGGTGAGCATTTTCGGTTCGGTTTTTATCAAAAAAAGTAACCAAACCGAAAATTGCATTTTTTTTATAAAAAAACCGAAACCGAACCGAACCTGTTAAAAACCGACCATTTTCGGTTCGGTTCGGTTCGGTTTTTATGATTAAAATATTGTAAAAACCGAATTTGGTTTATGGGCCATCTAATGGGCTTTTTTATGGGCTTTTTGATGAATTTTCTGATGGGCTTGCCATTAATATAAAAAAACTGATTTTCTTGTAAAATATCCAAGTGTTTTTAATTTTTTTCCATGGCACCGCGACTGTAAATTTAGTAAATGAATCCACAGAACAGTGTTTTATCTTTTCTTTTCAATGATTCTGCCCAGGAAGAAACCTGAAGAACTTGAATCTAACTTCATATTTTCAGGATACAAACAAGCCACTTCCAACAAGAAGGACTAAGGCTTCAAAATCCTCTACATATACATACATACATACATATATAATACCTTTCAAAAGAAACACAACTCACGGCAGATTCAACAGTTTTACTCCAAGAACTGCCTAAATAAGACAAATCACCACTACAAAGTTGCAAAACAGTGGAGTATCATGAAAAGCCGAACCATTTATCACTTGCACCACATCGCAGAGGGAGGCGAGAAGAGTCTGCTGCTAACAAGGTAGTCAAAATCGCGAGTCAACTCGCAAACTCGTACGAGTTTGCGAGTTGGCTCAGCAAATCTGGTTGGACCGGTAGAAAAATCGAAACCGGTCAAACTCGGTCAAACTCGGTCAAAATCGGGTTGACTCGTAAAATCGGACCGAATCGGTCCGATTTTACGAGTTCAAGAATTCAGCCTTCGCAGCCGTTCTCTTCTTCCCCAAACGTAAAAAACCATTTGCCCTAAACCGTTCATTTCGATTTCGTTCAAGACATACTACATTTTCAGCTCGAAATTCTCTTCTCTTCTCAGCACAAAACACCCAAATCATCAGCCCTAAACCCCAAAATCTTCTCTTCTCTTCTCAGCTCAAAACCCCCAAAATCGTACTGCTATTTATTGAGAAGGAAGAGAGTAAAGGAGAAGAGGATGAGTCTTCCTGAGCTATTTATTCAAAGCTTCTCCATGATTTAACGAATATATTCAAAGAAAATGGAGAAGAGGAGATGAGGAGATGACTCAGAGTCTCAGATGAGGGTGGGCGGCGTAGGAGAAGGAAATTGAGATTTAGGGTTATGTAGGCTTTTATACTTAGTTATTATAATAATAATAATAATAATAATAATAATAATAATAATAATAATAATAAAAAGAAAAGAAGAAGGTTACCAACAAACGTTTCTACGGGGGAGGGGTACGGGGGGTTATATAAATTATTATTATTAATAATAATAATAAAATAATAATAATAATAATAATAATAATAATAATAATATGGGGTTTTATAATAATAATAAAAATAATAATAATATTAATAATTAACATAAAAAATAGTTAGCATAAAAAATAATTTTAAAAAAATCCTATTAATTTAAGATAATAAATAACATTAATTAATTTCAAATACAACAACCATAAAAAAATATACAATTACTTGAAAAACATAAAATAAATAGTTTAAATTTCAAATCTCAAATACTGTGGGTCTTTTAATTATATTTAAATTCATTTTTTAAATTTAAATATAATTAAAAATAATAATTTTTGTACGGACATATTCGGGTACGATCTTTCTACGATTTTACGATCCGATCTTGCGATCCGATTTTTCGGAGCCCTTTCCGATTCGTGTCAAAATCTCGATTTTGACTACCTTGGCTGCTAAAGTGTTAGTTGCAGAGAGAGGCGAGAGGCTGCTAAGTGTTAGTTGCTGCAAAAACTATAGCAGATTCAGAAGCAAATATAGCAGAATATCTCTGGTCAAACCACAACAATACATCTCAATTCATTATTTTATCCCCAACATGAACTCCATCAACACCTTAAGAAAAAACATCACCCATGAACATTAACTAAAACATAGAAATAAAACAGAGCAAATTATTTACTTACCTTTTGTAAACATAGGAAACAGAGGCCGAGAGGCGAGAGGGAGGGAGAGGCCGACAGGCGAGAGCCGAGAGCGAGAGAGAGGCGGAGAGGGACAGAGGGGGGCTACTTAGGTTTTTTTTTCAAAGGAATCATTGATGAGAGGCGAGATGGCTAGAGTGGGGCTGCTAGGTTTTTTTTTCAAAGTAATCGTCGATGAGAGGCGAGAGAGAGGCGAGAGCGAGGGAGTGGGGCTGCTACCTGCGTGCGGCTGCTAGGGTTTTCCAAAAGAGAGCGAGGGAGCGAGGGAGTGGGGCTGCTACTTTGTATTTATATTGGGTGTTTTAACCGAACTGAACAGGTTCTGTTCGGTTTACTCGGTTTTTGACTTACAAAACCGATTCCGAACCGAACCGGAATTTTTTTTGAAATTTTATAATCGGTTTAATCGGTTTTTTTTATCGGTTCGGTTTTCTCGGTTATTTTTTTCCGGTTTTTCCGGTTTAATCGGTTGTTCGGTTTTTTTGCTCACCCCTAATCACAACACAAATAAATTATTTTTTGACTTGAAATAAATCTTTTAAAGCTACAGGAAAGGAACTTGGATAAAAGGAAGAAGAGTAATTCATGAAGTGGAGCGTTTAGATCTTAAACAAAAGAGAAAATGTGTATTTATCACGCACTAAAAATGGATTTAAAAATAAATAAAGAAAGAAAACCACATAAAAAAAACATATTTCAAATTGTGATCTCAGGCAAATTAGGGTCTATCTTCATGTTAGAATCAATTAATAATAATAAAAAGATTGTTTATGTTAGGTTTGGATATGGTATTTTGGGTTGCTATTGATTTGGTTATGATGTGAGGAGATCATGTTGGTATCTAGAACAAAATGGTTGGTCTATAATGCTTTAAAGACTATTGAGTTATGTTGTGGTAAATGAGGTAGAAGGAAAGGGTTTTGATCAAAGTAAGACTTGGGTATTAATGGTGGATTAGGAATATCATGTGAAGTAATGAAAGAAAAAAGATAGGTGTTTTTTTTTAAAAAAAATAATACAAGGATAACCATGGAAAGGAAGATTTAGTGGTGTTTATGTTGGAGGTTAAGGAGAAACTTTAACCCATCAACTTAAGAAGAAGAAAATTCATTTAAAATACAAAAAAATACATTATATTGATTCTTACAACTATAATTATAACTATAACAACTACTACCTACAGTTATCACCACTACATCTGATCATAACTCCAACAGAGTATCAAATCAAATTTATTCAAAATTCATCTCGACTAGGTATCCCTCAAGAAAGTTCCATTATTGTCTTAAATATGTTTTTGTATTATTTAATCTTTTAGCTTCTTTATTTATCTTAGAAGAGTTTGGGAATGGTGATTTGTTAACAACAAAAAGCAAGTAGTTAATTATTTTACTATAGAGTCACTGTATGTATAATGATGACAGTAGTTTTCTCCTAGCTATCATTTGCTCAAGAAATCTCTAGGTCATCTAGTCTTGTCTTGCTAGCTTTAAGATGACTAGAGAGGATTGTCCTAAAATCTGTCAGGGCTGGAGTTGTTGGAACATGTTCTTACCATCCAAACTATCTGTATGCTATAATATTCCTATATCACCATGTCCACCACAAGCTAGAAAAAACAAACCCATCCCGCATCACCTGTAGCTAAAGATTGAATCCATTATTTATTTACCACTTGAACCAACCTATTGGAAACACTTATCCATTGTTTTTTCATGTATTCAATTCATCAAATATATTTCATGAATTCATCAACTTTATGCTAAATGAGATTCTAATTAAGCTGTATAAAAAAAGCGTACTAGTGATCTTCAAGGCAATGTTTGATTATTGTTATAGGACAAAAGAGGCAGAGACAATGAAGACAAAAAATGGTTTGGTTGAAGAGACAAAGACATACAAATAAATTTGTTTCTAGAACAATTTTGGAGTGAATTTATATAATTTCACGATATATGGTATAAAGGGTGTCATTAGAGACAGTATTTATTATTTATTATTTCTGAAATACCATTCTAAAAAACTCACAATTTGAAAATTGATCAATTAAGACAAGTAAAAAATAAAATAGTAATTATTATCGTTTCAAAACCCAACTTGAGAATCTCATGTGACAGGTCAGTGATCATCTAAAGTGGAGCATCTGCCCCCCGCATCCATATCAACTCACATTTTTTGGGTTTTATCTCTACCTATCTTGTTTTCTTTTTGAGAACTGCTTTTTATCGGGGAAGACCAAAATCTGTCTCTAGCGGTCGAAAAAGAGTTGCCCTCTTTCAGTTGCCTCTTCATTTCACTTTAATCCAAAGACTTTTCACATGGCCAAGGAGATTGATCCGAAAAGAGAGAATACATGACCAGTCAGTGACATCTCGAATTGAAGTCGAAAAGAAAAGATCAAAAGAGAAGGCTGTTAATTCTTGATTAATTCACAATAAATACAATAGATATTGATCAATCATTGGTGGTTTAGTAGAATATCTTATGCCAAACACATGTTGGTATGTTTTTGTTAAATCATACAGAGACTTTCCTTCTTGTCGGGAGCTCTTCAGCCTGCCCGAACCGCGACTTCCTGCAAGGCTTCCTCTCCATTCTGCAGTTCAGTATTTCGTGTTCTTTCTGCACAAAACATTCAATTACCTGCGGGCTCCACGTTTGTTTTTATCACATTCGATTTGATGGTCTCTGTTTGTCGAACTAGGTAGGCCTTTGATGATTACCCACCAAGTTGTGTTCTTTCACTCTCCTTTTGCAATGACACATGTATACCGGAAGCATCAATGACGATGCCTTGTTTGTCTCTAACGATGAGAGCTTAAACGAATATGTACGCTGTCCAAATATCTTCGAGTACGAAGAAACACATCATAAAACAAACTCAGTGAGCTGGTTTGATCGATTAAGAAAAGGGAAGGTATAGATAGATAAATTATATTCTTAGTTTAATCTTGAAATCAATATTCACGTAAATTATTTTATTTTTTCTAATTGGGTTAAATGTAATAACACAAACTCTTAATTTTTAAATGTAAAAAAAAAAAACCCACACGGAGCTAGCTTATTATATAGATTCAAGCCTCATAGCTCGATGAGATGTATAATAATGTGATATCAACATTCAATTAAGGCTAAGCCGTGTTCTTTGGACTTCGGCATTCGCCTGTCACCCGAGTTATCCACCCAAAGAAAAAAGACGAGCCTTCCTTCGGCGGTAACAATATATATAATACATTACCAAAAAAAACAATATATATAATATCGAAAAGCTGTCAATGATGATGAACAACATTCCCATATATCAATCATAAAATGGACAAGACATGCATAGTACATGAGTTTTTAAAATATCAATGCAATGTAATTATGTTTAAAATACTTTTTTATTTAAAAATATATATTTTTAATATCAATTCATTAAAAAAATAAAAAATAATAATTATACCGGATTTGCGCGGTGATGAAATCCATTAGATTTTTGTTCTCGCTTTAGGGGATAAAGTAGCGCTCGAAAGGACTGATAGGGATAAAGACGAGACAGCCTACCGTGTAACTTTGTAAGACCCCATGCTTCTTCTTTTTTTTTCTTTTTTTTTGGTATGATTATTTGATAAATACACACCAGCTTGAAATACATAAAATGCTTGGCTATGTTGCAATGTTGATGTCAATATTCAGGGTCCCGCAACCGGGTGATCATGGAAGAAGGTAGACCAACATGTTTGGCATGGAGTTCTTGATAACTGGGTGTCAAGTTTAGGTGTAGGCCATTGGAGGTGTTTTTAAAAGAGAAAAGGGCTACTTCCGGTGGGATCGCAGAAGTTTCGCATATAGAATGATTGCCGATTAAAGAATCATTAAGACTGTAAAACAATGGCGGCCACAAGAACAGGTACGATATTCCCCATCATCACACACACGAAAGACGAAAGAATAATAGCAGTAATAGTTTGTAATTAAGATTTTTTTATATGTATAATTATAAGTTCGAATTTTGTAATTACTAATTTTAGAATTTATAGAATTAATCAGTTGCATATAAATTGATCTGACATGAACGTTAATAAGAAAATAAAGCTTCTCGAAACTGTTAGGATGGGATGTGTGTGATGCCTCCGTCTATTTTAGCTCTATCTGGCAATGTGCAAGGACGGGTGGGGCTAGCTGTGTGTGTGTTGAAATTTTGAATTTCGAAAGGAGTCACGGTCGGAGATAGTGGCCGGCTGCAGTTATCATCAGTCTTGGCTACGTGAAAGATTCACTTGTTTGATGAAATTCGTGTATAGTGCAAGGAGGAAGAAACAAAATTTTACGAACCTCCAAAATATATAGACAAAACCTTGATTTGACAAATTTTGAATTTCAACTATTCCATAGTCATGGTTATCATTATTATTTCTATAATACACAATTATTATTATTATTATTACCAATATTGTTATTGTTATTGTTAGCCTTATTATTATTTATTATCCTTGCTACTATAATTATTATTGTTGTTGTTGTTGTTAACATTGATATTATCAAAAAAAAATTAATATTATTACTACTGTCATTAATATATCTCCAGAACATAATGACCAAATCTCGACATATTACAAAATATGTTTTTTCCCCCAAAAATCTCACTTCAATTGTCTTTTATATATATATATATATATATATATATATATATATATATATATATAGATATAGATTTGTACATATCAATCTAGTTAATAAATATATCTACTAGATGTTAGCATTAATTATTAATTTAATCTAACCGATCTTGAGGTTGTATATGTAGAAGGTGGACCGTGGCTCTATTGATTAGTAAAATATATAATTGAGTCAAATCTAATTTGGCAAAAACAAAAACAAAAAAATACAAATCCATTCACGAGCTCATATCTTAGTAGAGCATGGAGATTCAAATTGTTAACATTATAACTCAAAAAGCCGTCTGCCAAGTTGATGGAAGAAAGATGTAGGTGTTAGTTAGTCTATAAAAAGGGGAATTACTTTAATCATATCGCGTCTGATCTTCTTCAAAACACCACAACTAACATATTCGCTGCTCATCTTTGTTTGATTTGAAAAAAGAGGGGAAAGAAACCCTAATGACAGCAGGCTGATGAGGTCCAGATAAATCTCACACACACAAAGTCGCCGTTTGTATATTGTTTTATGCGTCAAGTGGATTCATCAAACACGGTAATTAAGAGAGGCTAACGAAAAGCCACCGAGAAAAGAAAGTGCATGTGAGGTGAAGAAGAATAGCCCGCAAACGTCATTTGTTTATATGAAATTAGTTAATCAGAATCAAATCTGTTTTCCATTTGTTTTATTTGTTTTTAATTTTGTCGAGTCTTCCAGTTTTGATGGAGTTCCACAATTAATCATTAATAAACGAAAACGCAAGGAAAATGATGCTGCCATAGATGAGTTGACTGCATATTTCTCATGAAGAAGGAAACATGTTTAACGTACCACAGATTATAATTATTGTTCAGCACTACCATATACATTATAGTAGTTGTATATTTCATATGACTTGAAAAGAACTTTACGATTTCCAGCTAATCCTTGCTCGATTAGATGGTTAAGCAATTGGATTTGAAATAATCCTGACCAGTAATATCCGGCCCAGAAAAGGTAATCGAAGGATAGGCCCAATTATTGTAGATTTTGTTTTTCTTTTTCTAATGGGGACCATAAACTTTTTAGCTTGCGCAAGCAAACGAACTCCCTACAGTAATTAAAAATTCTACACTGCTTAAACAGTAATTATTAATATTTATCTTATAAAGATAGATAGGAATTAAGAAAAATACAGAATTAAAAAATAAATTTTGAAAAGGAGAAAAATATTGTGATAACTTTTGATGGTGCAAAGACGATTTTCTTTCTTTATTGTATCATATATATATATATATATAGTAAGTATTGGTATTAACAACTTGAGTTTCTAGATCATGAAATAAGTTGTGAGCATTCCCTTGCACCTAGGATTTTAGAAGACTCCTCTTCATTACCTTAGTTTGGAACTTTTGGACTCAAACCTTGAAAACGCGGTTGAATTTATATTTTTTTTTGAAATGGTCTTGTGGTCATATATAATATATATATATGGTAGTCGAAGCTTTAGCAGCTTGCAATGTGAAATGTCAAGTTCGACAAAAAAAAGAGTTAGGTCTTGACTAATAGTCATTGGTTAGGCAGGATTTATTTGGCAAAATGATGGGTTGGATTTTGATAGTCGCCTTCACCGTGAAGCTAAAGTTTGCCAAATTTTGTATGATCTGTGATTAAGGACAACTGGGAAATGACGTAAGGCACAATTGCGCTGTAAGTATAGCTGTGTAGGGAAGGTTGGTGAAAGAGTTGAACATCCTAGCACATTAACAAACAGCTGTGATAAATTGGAAGAGCGTACCATTTTTCAAAATGTTACGATGAAGATTGGCTTCGATTTTGACTTTTAGTATCATTAATTAACTTAACATTTGATATACAATACACTTGCTTTGTTGAAATTTATATTGGACTAATGTTGCGCCCAAGTTTCTTTGATCATAAATAAAATCTTGTACACCTTTTTTTTTGGCATCCAACTAATAACTTTTCCAAGATTTTATTATGAACTTGTTTTTATGAGAGCATGGAATCGTTAAGAAGGGGAAAGGGGTAAGGAAAAATATAATAGTAAAAACCAAGCATATCTTAGACTTTAAGCCCTTTAGATCGACGAAATTTATTTTTCCATTTCAATTGAACCTGGAAAGCTACAAACAAACCTCTGCAAATGTTAAACAATAATATAAATTATATTATGAGATCTCACTTACAAGTTTGAGTTTTTATGTGAAATGGTTCATTTAACATGATATCAGAACCTTATTGACCCAGCAATCACGAGTTCGAATCCCACTATCCCCCATTTTATTTGATAAAAACTAACCACAAGGTGATGTGGACATGTGCAAGTTTCAAGCCCAAAGAGTTTTCACTTGAAGATGTGTGTTAGAGAATAATATAAATCATATTATGGAGTCTCACTTACAAGCTTAAGCTTTTTAGAGAAGATGACTCCTTAACACTACTAGAGGAGTTTCTATGGTGCCGTTGTGCTATAATTTCTTGATATAGCAAAAGATTAATATCTGTTAGAGAATAATATAAATCATATTCTGGAGCCTCACCTACAAGCTTAAGCTTTTAGGTGAGATGGTTCCTTAACAAGATATCAGAGCCTTGTTGACCCAAAGGTCACGAGTTCGAATCTCACCACTCCCATTCTATTTGATAAAAATCAAGCACAAGGTAATGTGGGTCTGTGCAAGTTTCAAGCTCAAAGAGCTTTCACTTGAGGGTGTGTGTTAGAGAATAATATAAATCATATTCTGAAGCCTCACCTACAAGCTTAAGCTTTTAGGTGAGATAGTTCCTTAACAATATCACTGCGTGTTAAGTTATTAGAAATGCATGAACATGCGTTGAGGAAATGTTTATGCCAATTAAGAGACATTTTCTTTGTGCGTGAAATGGTTAAAGCCAAAAAAAAACAACAACTTGGAGATGGATAGAGAAGCAACCAAATAAATCCATGCCGACAAAGGAATTGGAAAACAAAAACGTATTCCAGTTCTGAATAGCAGGTTAACAGGGGCCCGAAATAGTGTGAAATTTCGGATAATTTGAGAAAATTGTTTAATCTCAGCATAGCATCAGTATGATTGAAAGAAAAATAAATTCGTAACGCAACCTTAAAATATCTTTGATTAAACAACACAGTAAAGTGTGAGAGGTTCGGTTCTCCTTCACTGATAGATCATGAACTCAGAAGTAATTTTGAATCCCTAGCGTCCCTCTGAAGCTTTCCTATAATTCCAGTAACCATTTCCAATCATTACAATTACAGTTTCTATAGTGTTAAGCATGTAATATATGATGAAACTAAACAATACAACACGAGCATAATATCGAAGACATCAAAATATAAAACATTAGGTTTAAATGTCAAATTTATTTAATATTCAAACATAAGATATTGACGTAGTACCTACAAGAAGGTGTCCAGGGATGCAAAATGGAGACTCCTGTCCAGACACTGTAGCTTCCTTTCTGGTGGTGCAACCATCTTAGTTCTTCATACAGCTGCTAGCCAATCATGGATGGTTGGAAGATGACCTATTTAGGAATTGAACGTGTTACTTTTAGGAGCAACTCTGCATGAGATTATGTTTTTCCTCGCCATACTTAAAAATATCTAAATGGGATCCAAATAAAAAAAATCTTTTCTTTTCTAATATAAAAGCATTGTGAATTGTTTTAATTCTTTCTTTCTTTTCTAATAATAACAAAGTTTTCTTGTGAATCTAGACCTTTGGATTCAAATGTACATCCAACAATACTATTTTGAGTTATTATCTCATTTATCCAGTTAATTATTTTTAAAAGACAAAGTCACACAACATTGTTTTTATAAATAAATAAATATAAATATTTGTAAAATTTTACTGTCGATATTTATTTATGTGTATTCATTTGTTACTTGAATGTGAATTTTCTATGTTCATAGTAGATGTCTGTGTGATGAATTTATCTTGTATTTTTATTTTTCAAATATCTTTCTTTGATGTTACAAGCAAATTTGGTTTGAATCAATGTAGTCTCATTTAAGCTCATGATTAAATGTGAACAGTGGACTTTGAACTCATTTCAATTAATATAATCTTGAAAAGGCTTATGAACATCATCTGTACACCATCCTTAATTTTGGTCCAATGCTCGTGTTTCAATAGTGAGGATCGAGTTCTTACAAGCCTAAATCTTAAATTATTGTCTTGGATTATCGTTGTTTTTATTTTTATTAAAAACACACATGTAGTAGCTTTAAATAAATTCTTAGCATGCAAGCATACTGAAACACCTTTATTATTAAAAAAATAAAAACAATACAATTTACTATCCTACCATTGTATGGCTGCAAATCTCTCACCTTAATGTCATAAATGGTATATTCGTTGATAATTCTCTTTTTAGATATTGCTAGTTTCTGTTCTGTAAGATGTATCTCAGCTTGGAGACAACACTGTGATACTTGCAAACATCCATTATTGTCAAATAGACAGATTTAAAAGATTGCATGCTTGATACACTCGATCTATCACCTCATCTCTTCAGAAACACGAGTAGCATCCCCTCGAGGATTTCTGATAAAAGTGGAAATACATAATGAGTTCTTGATGGTGGAATTGATACCTTCTCCTTCATGGCATCGGTTTAATCACAATGTTGGTCATATAGAAACATATTCCAGCTCTGTTTCAGAACGTGAAACACTGAAGCAAGGTGCATATCAACTTATTAATATGCAAGTAGACATCTTCTAGCTCACCTCTATATCTCCAAGAACCCCAACTTATTTAGAGTGCAAGAGAGATCTCCGTTTTGCAGATATCTCGTATGAAACTACGTACCAAAAAGGAGCGAAGTCTTCGGATTTACAAGGGAAGAATTGAGTTCAGGGTTGGGTCTTGCCTCGAAGAGAAAAGCCTTCCCCCACATGAGAATGATCTTTTCATGGAAACAGGATCTTTATGAAGACATGGTGAAAGGGAAGAGGTGCCGGTCAGCTTAAACACGCTTGAATACCCACCACCTCGCTTCAAAACCATATTTGATTTTCTTTCCTCATTGATGTCAATTTGATTTTCAAGTGGACTGTGATCACTCAGGCCAATACACATAGCTGTAGCTCTCGAAGAATCCATTGAAGAAGACCTCCTCATCAGCTTCATATCATTATCCACAGAGCTACAAATTACCTGGAGATCACCAATATCATTAGAATTTACCTCATCCTTCGAAGTTCTGTCCTCACCAACCTGCAGTATTTCACCCATCTCCTCTGTTCCAGCTCTGTTTTCACAATGTTCGTTCCTCTCTTGATCATTACCCAATCCACTACCAGCATCCGAATTCTCCATCTGGGTACTGAAAGTTGGATTCAGGTTCTCGTGGTTCTGATCCACCGAAATCAAGGGAGTGCTGACCGGACCATTGACTATATGTGCACGACACAAAGGGCAATTAGTGTGAGACCTCAACCAAGTGTCGATGCAAGGGATGTGAAAGGCGTGGTTGCACTTAGGCAGTAGCCTAAGAGTTTCATCTTGTTGAAATTCACCCAAGCAAACTGAGCACTCGGTGCCTTCAATTAATCCCTCACCCTTCTTGTACTTGCAAACTGTGATTGAATTTATAATTGACTGCTGCAAACCAATGGTGGTAATGAACCATATCGGGTGATCAACCTGGTTCTCATCAAGAAACTCGTCATCTGAGTTATCCTCTTGAGCTTGGAGATCCGTGTTATTCCTGGAACCACACCAGCCAGAACAAGACTTGGCCACAATAACATAATAGCTAACAATAAGGAAGAAGCTGGCTAGCAAAGCAACTATGACGATCACATATGGTGACAAGTGGCGTTCTTGGGTCAAGAATGAAGGTGGTGGAGGTGGCGGAGGTGGCGGTAGCAAATAGTAGTCTGAGTAAGGATAGCAATTGTAAGGACAGGCTGTGTCACAGAATTCAGGGCAGTCTATAGTCTGGTTTGTTTCAGCTCCAATTGGGAACAGTTTTCTGTGTTTCACCGCCATTAACGAAGCTGTTAAAAGTGGAAGAAATTGAGAAAGGAAGTAAAGATAGATCCGCAACAATGTGTTTGTGTGAGGCTTAGTGATGAGCTCACTATCTTTTGTTTGAATCTAAAGAAAAGAAATTAACAAGTTTAGGAAACATGTCGTTTTCAATTTTCAATCAACAAGGTTACTGATCGATGTGTTTGGTAGGTTTGCCTCCGAATCTAGAACCTCCTTGTCGTTTGTCCCAGCAAGTGTATCTGATGTATTTTTACACTTTCATAGTACAAGACGAGGAGATCAAACTAACTGTACCAATAATGGTTTCTCATTACTTGATCTTATCAGGCCATGCATGAAATAGGTCGAATCGAACTCTACCAATACCCACCTAAACTTCCCCTTTCCTGGGTACAGACGCTTCTCTTCTTCCTTTCCCCTTATTTCTCATCAAATATTCTTGGTAGTCTTTCATTATCATGATTATTATAACATATCTTAAAGGTGGTGCAATCAACACCGTCCGTCCCTGGTGGGATATCCTTGTGTCACGGTCAGATTATTAGTAAAGAATCAATTGAGTATAAACCTGTGCAGTGAAATAGACCTCATATCTGTGAGGTTTATAATAATATATATAAAAAAACTTACAGTCCCAATTCAGCGGTCGCTCCTGCCTTATTAATTTATCATATTCAGTCGCTTGTGTATGTCATTTTGGGTTTCCGAATATATATATCTTATTATAAACACGAGATTCATCTACTTTTTTTTTATAATGAAAATAAACTGTTTAACTATAGATATTCTAACTCTATGAAGTTTGTAATTAGTGTTAATGACAATTAAAACATGCAATCAACAATCCTAATTGTTTAACAAAGGTTCTAATATCATTGTTGGGTTTTCCAAGACACATATACATGGTGAAAATGGTAAATATAATTTTTTTGGGTCTCAAGGATCATGTTAGATAGGTTTATAGTTATTTAAGGTTTATAGTTTTCTAGGGTTTATATTAAGCTTATTTAAAGATCATTTTTTTTTCATTCAATAATTGCTTAAATGTCAGGTTATCGTAAAACGTAATGTCTTGTCTCTTAGAGTGCTAGCTTTTCCTCTCTAAGTTTTAGGTGTTTAGTATTATACTCTATTCATGAAAAATAAGAGGCATAACTTTTTAGGTGTTTAGTACTCAACAATGGTTCTTATATGCATTACCCATTAGATAAAATGAACAATATTTCATGAGGTGGAGCAAAAACAAAGCACCACCTTTTCTAGTTTATACTATAATAACATGTAATATGTTTGCTTTATTAAATCATTTTCATTCTCAACACTATAGTTTTTTTATTCTTTGAATAAAATTCAAAACTCTTTTTAAATATCATACCATATTGGTTAAGAGTTTCATAGTCAATATCATTTGCGAATCATTGAAATTTTTTGTTTAATTCATTTAAAATGATGAATTCTTTCTAGATCACTCAAATACCTTTATATAGTTTGTGTTATTTTCAATATTTGTTTATTTACCCTTGATTAGGATAACGTGTGGTCTCGATCAAAACATAACACTCATATATAAGATAACTTGTTGATCTCAAGTCTAAGGGTCATTTACACAATTATCATGTCGACATCTTTCCACAGACATATGTGATCTTTCCATATAAGTTTCTCTTGCAGATCAAATTCAATGTATCTATCATTTAACAAACACCTACATTTTAGTTTCAATTATATCTCACACCTCAGTTTAATAGAGTAAATTTATTATATAGAAAAATAACATAATATGTACTAGTCTCAACATCTCTAATGAATATCTAGCCTTAATAAAACATTGACCATGAACATTTAAAAATAATGATTTTGATACAATAGAAATTTTATAATTATAACAACTTTATAAATTCATGTGCAAGTCATTTTTATCCTATGAATTTTATTTTTACTCTAATTTCATTAATTAGATATAAATAAATGTTAAATATATAAAAATTGATAAACTAAATATCATTAATCACTAATCTAATGTATTTATTGTTATGAATAACAAAAGGGGCATCAACAAAGACAAAAATGGTTCCATAGAGAGGTTACATCTGAACATAAACCCATCTAGAACTTCTAATATGGTGATGTCTTTTATTACCAAGAAGTCCTTTTCTCCTCTTTACTGGCATAGATAGATATGCTCATTTCAAGAATACATTGCTCTTAATGCGACGTCGTGCAAATCAATGTTATTTATGCTCCAGCCCTCCTTGGAGAAGAAATGGGCCGGGATGTTTGCTACAAACTCTAAGGTATGAGTGGTGGAGAAAAACCCGTCCTAAACTAAGAGTATATGAGTCATGAATGGTGTTTTTTAGCTGAATGATAATTGTTTCTCACAAATAACTCATGACAAAAATAAGTTCAAACTAGAAAGTTTATTTGGTTAAAAGTAAAATGATTAGAATAATGTTTTATTTATAATGTACGTAATATCATAAATTAAAAGCTAAATATTTAATTTACTCAATTTGGTAACAAAATTTTTCAAAAACAAACACACTTGCGGAGAAAGTTGCCGGAGTCACTGAGAAGGCACTGACAAGCTTCCAAACCGCGGAAAACGAAAAAAAAATGGTGGAACGTGTTTCGAAAAACGCAATCAAAGATGCCCATTTGACCAAGGACTTCATTCACAAGGTTTGATTCACATGCGGTGGCTATATCCATCCAAAATTAACCGTCTCAAACCAATTCAATTCTTTACAATTAAAAGCAATCAATTACCTGATTAAGTTGGCTGGAGAAGATATATAGCCGAGAATAAGCTGGGTGACCATCTTAATTCACTCCAAACAGGATGTGCATGTACAGGTATCAATATAAGTATTCTAGAATCTAATTCAATAAAAGAGATGTTTTTATGCTGAAGATGGAGTCATTATCCTCCTCTTAATGAGTTAGCTTATAATAATCACGATTACTTACAATATATATATATATATATATATATATATATATATATATATATATATATATATAGAGAGAGAGAGAGAGAGAGAGAGAGAGAGAGAGAGAGAGAGAGAGAGAGAGAGAGAGAGAGAGAGAGAGACTCACAGTCTTATTTTGATCTGATATAAAAGTTTTGTCAGCCATGAGCCTGAAACTCTAATGATCAATCAACAGAAAGGAAGTTGCACGAATATAGAAACAGGAAACACAGCCAAAGTGATGTAATGCAAGTAACCTTTTCTGATTGAAATTGCCAGGTGAAATGCCGTCAGAACAGACTCGAATAAGGTTTTGGTCAAGACAAGTTCTATTTGTACAATATCTATCCGCATTTTTTTTATATATATATATATATCAAACTCTTGAGCCCAGACTCTTGTTTGCCTCTTGATATTACAGTTATGTAGAACCTCACCTCAAACTATCATCGTAAACTGGCAATAAAAAACATGCGAACCCTGCACTTGTCCAGTTGAGATTACACGACACGCAAATAGGGTTGGCAACTCTCCTCGTTCTAATCTGTCTGTCTTTGAATGAAAAGTCTATCGAGGGTTATCAACCACGCTGTGAATTTTGAGTATTGAGCAAATCTTGAGAGCCTTCTCACTTGAATTTCTATACCCAATCACTTTCAACCCTTCTCTCTCCTATTTCTCTCTCAACCATCTTTAAATTCATCAGGATACGTGGTGCACAATACCCATCCACTTCTTTTAAGGATGGCATTCAAAAAGATCCCAAATTCGGCGTGTTTGGCACAATCCAAATTATAATGTTGCCAATTATATATATATATATATTAGAATCATGCCTCGCTAATTGAAAATTTTAGCATTTACCATACCTTCTGCTACGTAATTTGATTGAATTGTTAATGCTGTTTATTGAAATCTTTCGGCCTCAATCTCTGCTTGGCCCTTTTTTGGGGCCTCAGCTGGGATGTCGGGACACCGCAACCCCTTTCTTCGTCCTTGGGCCTAATATCACTAAATTTTTCTTCGCTAAAAACATTTCAGTCAGAGCCCTCTGCAGGAAAATTCTCGGGCAAATCTTTAATTAATCCCCAGGCTATGAACTGATTCTCGTATAATCCGAGATTCAAAATTATCTTAATTGAGTACCAAAGTATTATGATTTTTTCATTTGTGTCTCCTCTCCACAATCTTCCCTTTTGACATATAAACGTCAAATTATTTAATGATGTATGCAATTTAGAGAGAGAGAGAAAAAACATAAATAAACATGGATGGGAGGATTCGATTGAGAAATTATTAGGCTTTTGAACCTAATTTGAGATTTTCTGGATACTTGGAAGAATGATTTTGATGTTTTTCCCATTTATTATTTTTTTAATTACTTCTTTCTTCTGTAAACATCAGCGATTACTCTTTTTTTTCTTGTTCAATTATCATTTGAGTTTTGAACAGCGAATGTTGCGTCTTTATAAAGTAATCTTTTTCAAGCCAACAAAAATATTTTAAATCATGGTCTTAAATCCCAACGGTATTTTGCTATCTCATTTTCTCAACACGAAACCTTGGATAACCTTGCGGGAGATGATCACTTCTTTTTTTTTCCCGTTTCTCGTTGCAGCCCAAAATGGACTGTTTCAAGAACTCCTTAAGAAATAGCTACGAGGTTTCCAAGAAAACTTATCATGTAACACGAAGCAAGGGAGGATTATAGAAATATTTAAATAATTGAACTCTGTATATATATATATATATATATATATACATGGTTCAAGCAAACTTCTACAAGTCAATATCATCCTAAATTAAGTTTCCAAGCGCATTCTGCACCAAACTTAAAACTTCTGAGATATCTTCAATTTGATCGAGAGACTTCTCTGATTGCACGAGTTGGAAATTAACTTTGGCAGTGATGGTGTCTGTAACAAGATCAATGGTTCCCTGCAGCTCCGTTAGGCAAATATTTCTAGTTCCTGGTCCGGTATCTGTTAGCACCTCGGAGATCTCAAAATTCAAACACAAAAGCCAATCTCTTGGAAATCAAAGGTTGGAAATTTTCAGCACCTCTCTTAAACTGCTCTACGCGAAAAATACAAAGATGTAAGTTTGTTTTCTTTTTTTCCTTCTGCAAAACTTTTTCTGGGTATAGCAACCATGCGGATGCAGATATTTTGCAGCTCTGAGTCTAATGAATGTAATCGTGCAGGCAAATGGCTGTATACAATAGTGTTGGAACAGGATCTGCTCACCCTTCCGCTCCTTCTTCTCCTTGGTAAGTTGACTTTACCAACGATCTATAAAACAGATAAATTGCACTCTGTCCTTATATTTGATCATGTTCCCACTTTTTGGTGATCTACTAGCAGGAAGGGTTGGATTTTGGGAGTGCTGCTATCAGTAATTCTACCCTTTTGTAGAAACAAATGGGGGGGATTACTGATGATGAAAGGTAAAGGATCGAAAGACTTGACTAGTCAATTCTCAATAAAAAAAACTCACATGCTGTGCATGAGTTATGGAATCCAATTACTTAGCTTGTAAATTGGATGTGTAGACAAAATTGAAGCAGTGGTGGAGTTAGCAGATCAAGTTGCAGACATTGTAGAGGAGGTGGCTGAGGGAGTGGAGAAGGTGGCTGACGAAGTTGCCGATCATCTGCCGGAAGGTGGGAAACTTAAACAAGTGGCCACGTTTGTTGAAAACGTAGCGAGAGAGACAGCGAAGGATGCTGATTTAATAGATGACGTGATTGAAAAGGTACAGCCTAATACACGGTTTTCTATCTTGGCATTTAATTACCTAATACCATATTAAACGATTATTAATTGGGTCAGCTTTAATCGATTCCTTATTACACGGTGTTAATGTATTTCTCCGAACGTTGCATCAATGCGTAAGCCTAACTGCTCTTTGTTCATGATTTTGACATTTAGGGCCTGATTGATAAAGCAGTTGTGGTAGCTTTTCAAAGTATTTTTCATGCTGAAATATATTAAAATGATGTTTTTAAAAATTATTTTTGACATCAACACATCAAAATAATTTAAAAACACCAAAACATATTTATTTAAAATAAAATAAAAATTATTTTTTTTGAAAATGGCGTTTGAAACGCCATCCCAGCACTTACTATAGTCGTGTACCATGGCTGAATTATAACTAGCAGGAAAAAAACATTCCTAGTAAACCAAACCGAAATTCATTTTTCATATGAATAGCAACCTGGCAGCTTCAGGCAGTAGTCAAAAAACAAAACAAACACTTGATTCACCCATTGACAGCCATTTCAGATTGTTTTTAAACGTGTAAAACTATTACATGAGATACGCTGTACATCATTGTGGGGTCGCCAATTTTGTTTTAAACATGTAGAATAAACTAAGCATTTTGCTCTGTTTCTTATTAAGGTTAAAATGCAGATGGAAGAGGTGGAGAAGGAGGTGGAGAAGGAGTTGGTGTCTTTATCGGAGCAAGCCACGGAGCAAGCCAGTGGAATATCCGAAGAATCAAAAGGCTGAGGCCAGCCAAGAAACACTTATTTTATTATTTGAATTGTGATTAAGAAAAGCTAGATAAGTAGCAGATACACTTTGTTTTATCTATTTTCAATCCCAATTCCAAATTTATTTTGCTTGATCTTGAACTTATCGATAATGCTAGGTTTCCTACTGGTGCATCTGATTATTCCAATCAGGATGGCCCCAACTTTCGTCATCGTGCAGTTAGCCAAAAACAGACCTAGACATCGTGACACGCAATCATACCGGTTCTTGCAATTCAGTCCTGAATTAATCATTTCAACTAATAACACCCTCCAAATTATATAAATTAGGTTATGAATTTGGATGAATTAAGATGACCCTCTTAACTTATATCCAAAAGCTTAAAGATACTATCACTATCCTCTTTTATATTCAAGATTCCCTTTAATTGTTTTTAACATATTCCTTAATAAGAGATGATCTTAAGTATATTTTGGATACAAAGAATTTTTATAATATCTAATTACTTACAACACATGAGTGAGACTTATTGTCAAATCTATGAATGAGACATATTGTCAAATCTTTAAGCTTATAATACATTAAAAGTTTTTGGCAATTTAACACCTCAATTTTTAGGTCATTAAATTGGATGAAAAAGGGTCTCCTGATTAAACAAATGATATGAAGTAGGGGTGATCATTTTCGGTTTGACTCAATTTTTATCTATAAAATAATCAAATAAAAAAATTCAAACCAAACTAGACCCTAATTTAAACCGAAGTTCAATTTGGCTCAGTTTTTTTAACTCAAAAAATTGAAAAAAATAGTTTCTGTTTTTTTAAGGTTTTTCTTTACTTTTAACCAAGTTTTTTCCTTTCTCCCATTTCACCAAAATGAAATCACACACACAAAAAAAATTGAACTGAACTAGAAGAATAAAAAAAAATTGTATATTTATTTTTTATTTGAATCGATTTGATTTCGGTTTATCGGTTTTTTTTCTTAAAAAACCAAAAATCAAACTGGACCAGAAGTTTTAAAAAAGATTCTAATTGGTGTAATCAGTTTTTGTAAAATGGTTTGGTTTTTCTTAGTTAATATTTTTTTTTGGTTTAATTGGTTTTTTGGCCCTATCAAATTTAATATGTTTACTAATAGAAATTTATGTTGGTAATTATATTTACAGTCCATTAGTATATATTTTGCCGACAAGCTCACAAACAAAAACAATATGTTAGAAAAATTCTAGTTGATAACTTGTGGTTTATTAATGAGTTTGTCGAAAATAAATTTACCAATGGATTTGCAAATGGACAAAGTGTGCAAAAAAGATCAAGATTTAGATGGGTAGAAGGACCATCTTTGTATCTCCCATTTAAACAGTTGTTATATATATCCTTGAAAAACAAAAGTTTGTAAATTCAAGAATATACTAAATTAAGAAAAAAAAATAGTTGAAAACCAACATACAATAAAGTGCTTAGCTTAGCTATCCATGAACTGTTGAACTTTTTTTATGGTCATCACTTTGCATATGCTTTTCAATAAAAAGCTCAATCATGTTTGGGTATATATGCTCAAGAATTGTAGTCAACAAGATAAAAATATTATCAGTTAAATATATTTATAAAAAAACAACAAATAGAAAAATGGATGTAATAAAAAAATATCTTACCATCCACTTTATATGCGAAAATGATCAGAATGGATTTGTCGATGTACATGGTAATGCAATCGTGAACATGTTAAATCTAGTTCTCTGAACCGGAATATGATTGTCGCATGCTAAATATATTCTGCCCATACAACCTAGCTTTGTTGAAAATATGATTGTCGAAGAGGTTGCCGATCATCTGCTAGAAGGTGGGAAACTTAAAAGAGGCAACTTCTTTGTTGAAACGCGAAGGATTAATTGACGAAGTCATCGAGAAGGTTTTCTTGATCTTAGCACCTTTTTTTCTATAAAAATATGTTGCGTAATATCGCATAGAACCCCATCAACTGAGTCAGCACGAATCTTATCTTCATCAACATGTGAGAGATCTTGTTTGAAGATCATTCGGATCAATCCCACAGTTTTGACTTCTTGTTCTGATTTTGCTTTAAACGTGCTGGAAAATCTCATCTCTGAATTCAATTATAACAGCTATTGAGAATGTCTAAATAACTTAGGCTGGGAGCCGAGCCAAATGTGAGCCAGCTGGACTTGAAAATGTGTTTGTAATTTGATTTCAAGCCGTCTCTTGTTTGGATTAAAATGCAGGGGGGGGACATGGAAAAGGAGATGGAGCCGTTTGTTCGAAGAGTCGCAGCGGAAGCCGATGACATGTCCAAAAAACCAAAAGACTGAAGAGCCGTGCAAGAAAGACAAATGCAATTTGTATGACCTGTAATGCTGTGAAAAGTCAAAATAGTTTTCCTGGAAAAGTTAGTTTACCGAGACTAATGTTACTATTAATTATAATAGTATAATTATAAGAAAAAATAATCAAACAAGGTATTGGAAATAAGATGATTTTTTTTTAACTATGATATAATTATCTTTTACTAAATGTATGCTATTCGATTTGAAATTTCATTTTTGTATAATAAAATTACTATTTTAGCTTTAGAATAAAAAAATAATAATGTCTTTCACTTGGAGGTGTTTTAGTCTCTCTCTTTTTTTTTATGTTTTTAGAGAATATATATATATAACCCTCTTGTCAAATTATTTTGATCATTTTACATTAACTTTATTGTAAATTTGGATGTTTTTTAAGGGTGTTATTGTAATTGACATATAATAAATATCATTTTAAAAAAATGGACGTAAATAACCATGTGTTCGTTAAGGAGTATGACATATTCAACCACCAAATACCATCTTCTAGAACAATGTTTGGAAGATTTCAATGCTCTCCACGTGATTGTGCAGCATGTGTATTAGAAATGCTTGTAGTTTGGAATCAACTATCATTTTTTTTTCCTTTTTTCTTCTCTCTCTCTTCCTTGAATGTTTTGTCATCCCTTACAAAATTCTAGACCAACCCCTTCAATTTCTTTTACCTTCATATTCAATCCTTATAATTTTAATAATTATTTTTAATTTTAAAATAAGTCAACATAAAAAAATATTTTTCAATCTTACCCCACCATTTTTTAATATATAAATAATTTATTAAATTATAAATATTTCTTATTTTTATAGTTTATCATTTTTTAATATACAAATAATTTATCAAATTATAAATATTTCTTATTTATAAAGTTTATCATTTTTTAATATATAAATAATTTATCAAATTGCAAATATATTTCAATTTCAGCCCCTATGGTTTTTTTAATCTTTCAAACACGGTGCTCATTATTTTAATTGCTCATTATTTTATTTGAGATCATTTTTTTCAAATTTGATTCTTGTTTTCAATTTCTTAATTTTATAAATTAAAAAATAATGAAGAATATTAACCTTAATTATTTCCTTAACATCCATCCTTATAAAACAAAAGTGCAGATAAACTGGAAACCAAACTCGAGCCTAATACCCATCTTTATAACTTCTTCTTTTTCCCCTTTTTAGTCATTTAGGTTCCTAATTTGATAATAACTCTTCAATTAGGCCTCAAATCTCATTTATTTCATTCAATTTAATTCCTAATTTGATATTCAATCTTCAATTAGGGCTCTAATTTCATCCCACCAAGGATATGCCCTTTTTATTTCAATTTAATATTTTTTCTCTAGTAAACCATATTTTTAATTACCAATATTTATCTTATACAAACAAGGGGATGTCCTTGTCAAATTAATCAGGTCATGGCTTAGTAACTCTTACTTGGTTTAACTTGAAGCTTGACCTATATAAACAATTGGATCAAAAGTATTCAAGGTAAGTTCAGTCGCCTATCTTAGATATTTTTATAATAAAAATATATTGATGGTCATTGAGCCACATCTCCCAGACACAAAAGAAGACATATATTTTAAGAGGAAAAAAAACCTTTTCATTTCATAGTCAATTTTGGTCCTCAAAAGTTTAATTATTTTTTATAAATTAAATTAAATTTGATCTTGTCGAGATGTTTATTAAGCACCATTAGAATTTAATATAAAGTTAATTGAATCAAATTATTAGCCTTAAATCCAAAAAAAAAAAATCAACGTGTAAAGATAAAATAAAATAAAAATTACCAAAAAAAAAAAAAACTTAAAGGAACAAAATAAAGAAGAAGAAACACAATTAAAATCTACAATGTTTCCTCTCATATTGTTCTGTTGCAGGTTTCTTCTCACATTTAACATTAAAAGTGTATGATCTCTTTTAGTTTTTTTTTTGTTGAATTTTAAATAGTAGCACACTTTTTTATTTTTAGTTTTTGCTTGCTATTGGAGTATAATAGGATTTTGTTCATTTCAAGAGAAGAAAATCGATTATGTAGATTCGATCATTAGTGTTGTGCGACAATGAGATTTGAAGAATTGTATTTTTATGGCTTGATTTTCATTCTGATATCTCGTGAAATACGAGAATTTTAGCTCCAATTTGTTAACAAAATAGGATAAAAATTAAATTGAAGTATCATAAAGTTTTTTTTTATTAAAGGGTGTTTGGAAAGCATTTAAAAAGGATTTTTTTTTAAAAAAAATGATTTTTTTTCTCTAAATAATTTTTTTAGTGTTTTAAGATTATTTTGATGTGCTGATGTCAAAAATAATTTTTAAAAAAAATCAAAAAACATTATTTTTATACATTTCTGAATGATAAATACTTTGAAAAGTAATCACAACTGCACTCCTAAACCAAACATATTGTTTTAATATTTTATTTTATTTTTTAAAAAATAAACTTGTTTTTTTGTGATTAAGATAGATTTTTATTTAAAATAAACATAGTAAGCCAATCGCTACCTTAGGGATTTTGTCAAATCATGAAATAAAGCGTCTTTGAATGGCTTTATCCCGTCTTAATAATCTCTCTCGAGATAGGGGGTGTTTTCAAACATTTCTAAGTCTTCTATATGGTCAAACATGGAGAATGGTCGAAAAATCAAAATAAAGCTCTCCTTACAAGCTTCTTGTATGTTTATAAATTTGAAATTACTACTTCCCTGTACAAAGGATTTCTTTCTCCCCGCAGCCTAGACACGCACAAGCCTTTAAGAAATCAATCAATCCTAGCAGAGATGTTGTGTATTGCAAAATCAACACTTTCCCATAACTGGGCTAGTCTTCCTACCGGATCCAGTCGGAGATCCCAAGTTTACGGCATTAATCCCAATTCTCATCTGCCAACCTCAAAACACAATCACAGAACCCAGTTTCTTGGGTATCAGAAGATGAACATTTTCACCACCACCCCGGAAGTACTGCACTATGGAAAGAATAGAAAGATGTATATTTGATTTTGCTGGGCTATAATTTCTTATATTATAATTATCTAAAGCTGATTGCATCAGATCCTTATGTGACTGTACCTAATTGTGATTCAGGGACATGGCTGTCTACAGCAGCGGCATTGAACCAGGACTTCCTTTTCCTCTTCCTTTTAATCTTCCCTTTGATCTTAACCCCGGATCTTGGTGAGTACTATTTTGAAATCTCAACGTGTATACGATTCGTAGTATTCTTTCTGTAATCTATTATCTGAAGATGTATTGATGCAGTGAACTTTCATTGTGCAGGCAAACTTGGGTTCTGGGATTGGTTCTAGCCTTAACTCCCTTTGGGATCTCCACTTGGTGGCCTATACTAAAGTCAAAAGGTAGAGATTTTCATTTTCAGATCAAAACACAATTTTCTTTGAGTTTAGCACCCAGCACGCCTGGCCATTAACCAGTCGCATGATATGATTCTGGGCCTAACTTAGCTTTTGAATTGGGTTTGTGGAAAAAAGTTGATTCAATTCTGCAGACAACAGAAACTGTTGCTGAAACTGTAGAAAAGGTGGCTGATAAACTGGACAAGGTAGCAGAAGACTTAGCCGATATTTTGCCGGAAGGCAAACTCAAACAAGCGGTAAGAGTTATTGAAGATATAGCCGAAGAAGCAGAAAAGGATGCTCATCTAGTTGATGAAGCGATCGAGAAGGTGCTTCTTTTCATTTCATTAACCCAGCACCTCGTTCCATATCTCATGTTCTTGTCTCTTATCATGCCAAACTATATCAGAAATTATTATCTTCTCTTCAGAATTAAACATGCCCTGTTAAAATTATGTGACTGTGAGGGTAGGATCCACAAGAAAGGAAAAACCCACGATGCCTCTAGTCATAGGCAGCTTGTTGAAGTGCTGTTTTGAAATTGCGTGTGAAGTAGAAGCACTTGTTTGACTTTTGGTTTCAAAAAATTGCAGTTGGAAGAAATCGAAATAGGACTGAAAGAAGAAGCCGAGCGATTCGTTCAAACCAATGCCAAAAGCAAAGAAGCCGAAAACTCTTGATGGCGGCTTATGGAGGCTCTTGCCAATTGTTCCAATCCACTTGTAATTTATGAAACTGAGAATCTGAAATATTTGTGGAGTCATTGCTTTTTGTAATCTCTATTCCATCACCATCTCACCAGCCACCTATCTTGTGGTTTTGACTATCCTCTCTGACTGCCATTCATTATTTATGAGGGTTTTAATAGCATTTATTAGTAATAAAATTAGCAAAATCTTTATTGATTAGATTGCTATAATGAAATTACTATTCTGCACTAAAAAAATGAATACCTTTATTTATATATAACAGATAACTTGGTCTTTAACAATAAAACGACTTATTTACCTCTAAAATAAAATAAATCTCAAAGTATTTTTTTTTCATTTCTTAAAATATTGTAAAAATATATTTTCACCTTTAGAAACAAAGAAAAAAAACAAGGCATACATCTTGTCCTTTCAAAAAAAAGCTTTTTTTCGATATATTTCAGGCTTATTAGGGATATTTTGGTTCTTTATATATTGAATAATTAGTTTTTAATTTAAAATAATTGTGTCTGCATGTATGTCATGCATCAAACATGAATCAAAACATGAAAGATGTTCATGTTTTTTTGGTGGCATGTGAGACGCTTGCTAGTGACCACACATGCCCTTTCTCTTTGTCATTAAAAACGCCACCATTTTTACTTCCTCGTGGTGCCAAATGTAATGAATGTTATCAATAGTATTTTTTTCTCTTTTTTTTTTTGTCTAAAATAATAAATATTTTTAACATCAATAGATCAAAATAATTTTAAAATAAAATAAAATAATAATAATAATAATAATAATAACAACAACATTTTTTTAAATATATTTGAAATACAAAAATAAAATAATTTAAACCACTGTTGACAGCCCACTAGGCTGGGTATTATAGCCTAACACAGGTAGATATGAAACGCCTTAAACTATTTGAGGGCCCACTTGAGATGCCGCTTTCAAATACCCTCCAAACGGCTAGTGACGATTCCAAAAATCCTAAAACCAAAAACCGCCTTCCCTTTCAATTTGAATTCCCAAATCCCGAAGCCAAAGAACTCAGAAGCCAACGGAAAAAACTTTTAATCTCAGATCGATCTTGTAGGGTTTGTTGATCTGACTTTTCAATATCAGTTCAAAAGCTAGGGTTTTTTTCTTCTCAAGATCAGAAATGGATCCACTTCAAGAAATCGACGATTACATAAAAGAAACAATCAATGAATCCTTAGGCCTACCAGTCTCTGCTCGCACTCTCCAATTAAAGCTTCGCGTTTATGAGGATGCATATTTCCGTCTCCGTGACCAACACCTTCACCTCATCGGCAAATTTCGCCAAAAAGACATCCTTATTGACCGTGCCAAGGTAAAAAATCACTAATCAATTGTATTATCCAGTTCATTTTATCGCCCGATTTACTTAATAATTCGGCTGTTCGTTTTTGGTTTGTTTCGGCTTTTAGGCGGAGGCGAATATGAATGCAGCGGCGATAAAGAAATTTGTGGAGGAAAATCAACGATTGGCAGCGGAGTGTGCGAATTTGGTGAGTCAGTGTAACAAATGGGAAAGAGAGTGTTCTCTTTATGACAATGATAGAGAGGCTTTGATGGAGTTTGGGAATGAGGCGGATGAGAGGGCAAGAGAGGCGGAGGAGAGAGAGAGGCGGAGGAGAGAGCAAAAGAGGCGGAGATTAGGGTTCGTGAATTGGAGGAGGAGTCGGGGAAGGCTTTGGAGGAATTGCAGTTTTATAAGCACAAGTGCCATGCTCGTAGGGTAATTTTTAAAATCTATGTTTTGGTTTCCTTTCCTTTTGATTCATTGTTTGTGAGTTTTTGAGAATTGGATGTTGCTTACATTTTGTCTGGGCTTATACCTTATATATGAGTTAGTATTATTGCTTAGTTGATTGATTGATTGATTCAGTGTTGTGTGTAAGGCTGCCTTGTAACGTTTTTTAGCTGTTTGTGTCTACTTGATTTATAGACTGTAGTTCTTTATCCAGGAACTTTAGCGCTACTTCTATGTATGGACAGTTAACAGAACTCTGTGAATTCTCATCAGGGTATTTACACTCATGCAAAATTCTCTCATTTAATAGTGTAGCGTTTGATTCCTCGAAAGGCATCAATTTTACTTACTGGATTGTGGCTCAGAGGAATGTACACTTTGTTGACACTGAAATGAATGGTTTGCTAACCCGGAAATATTGTCTGGTTATGCGTGAAAGATTGATGCCCCTTTGTTATGAATGATTCTGCGTTTCATACGTAGTTTTCACTTACAATCAGTTTTTGCTTCTCTTTGTGTGCGAGCATATACCACTCCAAGTAAAGGATGACAATGCTTGATAATTGTAACCTTGTAGGATGATTCATCTGCTGAGAGCATTGATATGGAGGAGAATTCTCTTGAGTCCATTTTAGCAACATTGGTTGGTAAAGATGAAGTGGAATCTGGTCGAGCTTATTTGGAAGTGAACAGTGGCTATGAGTCATGTCAAAATTTGCTGAAAATGTGGAATAGGTAAAAAGAATTTTTCAGTCTTTTTTGTTTGTATGTCAAGTTTGTTGAAATATAGTCCTTTCCTTTACAAATATCAGATTGTCTATCTGCCTGCTCAATTATACCTTTAACGGACTTGTAGACGAAGCAGTGTCCTTCACCATCTTTTATTTCAATTTATTTTATTTTCCAGAAATGATAAAATAAGATCGTCATAGCACACCTTGTTTCTCTGACTGGAAACCCAAATCAACACCAATAGCTTGCCTTGCTTTTCACCAATTTTGACAGCTTTCCAGCAATTACGCTATGTTGTGCTGTGTCACCTGTTTTTCTGATGATGACAAACCAACCACTCTGTTGATAGGCAAAAGAAACTCAAGTAATTCGGGGCATTAAGATAAGGAATGATTATTAATTTAGCTTAGCAAGCAATTTTCACTTGCGTGAAATGACATTTTTACTTGTGTCTAATCTCTTACTGATAAACTGGTGCTTTTGACGACCGTGTGTTATCGTCACTCTGTGGCTTGGGAATGTAATGGTGTTTGCCAAAAAGTGGAAAAACATTTGACATTTCACTTGTTCTTGTTGCAAGCTCGTTTTTGTTTCTTGGAAGTTTCCTCACTCAATAATACTCTTATCGCCTTTATTTCTTTTTTACTTTGGTCTCTGATGGTGGTAGTTTGAGGCCTTCAACACGGAAAGTATTATCACTAGCTGCTAAAGCAAAGACACTTCAGCAAGATAAGGAACATCTGAGGATTAATCTTACTAGAGCTGAAGAGGAGGTGAGAAGACTAATGGAAGCAATTTTCTTGAAGGACGCAAGTTTTCCTGGTAATAACTTAATGAAACACTGTCTTGTGTAGGTCAAGTTATTATTTGAAGAGAACAGTATACTGGATGTGGAGAACAAAAGGTTGTTGAGGCGAGAACAGAACTTTGATGGTTCTGGCGGAAAGCATACTAGCAGTGCTTCTGCTAAGGTAAGAGAGAGGGAAGGCTTCTTTCCCGATTTGTGTCTTTAAATATACATGTCTGTTCATCTGTGCGTTCACTTTCATGAGCGTCTTGGCCATTGAAGTTCATTTCGCATTTTAATTTCCTTGACTTTATTACAGAGGAGCAAACGGAAATCAAGTTCCAGGAGTTCCCCTGTTGAGAGCAAGATTGATTCCGAGAATATAGATTCATTGAGACAACCACTGTCACCATTGCGTCACAACTCCCCCGGTTGTAGACTGTATAAGAAGTGACTAATGTTGTAAGGAAGCATGGCTGGAGGGGGAAGAGATAGCTTCAATTGCATCTGCATATATGTTGTAAGAGAATTATAACCAATTCACAATGAGCCGAGGATTCATTCTCCCTCTTTTTTTCTTACCTACATTTTAATTAACGGGAAAAAAACATGATGCGATGAGATGGTGAAATCATTCAAGAACTGGTGTGTTTGACCTGCTCTTTGTATGTGGGTGTTTCTTTTTTTTTCCTTTTTATTATTATTAGTGTTTACCAAAAATTCATACATCTCAGTAGACCTTGCTCATTTTAATCTGTTTGTCGACTCTACTGTTTTGCACTCCCAGCAGGCCTTGCTATAGATTACGTGCGGTATAAACTAACAATTTATTGTCTAGCAGTTAAATATACTTCAGGTATCCTGCTAATACAGTGCGTTTTTTTCAATCCTTTGCTCCACTCTTCATTCTTTAAGCTTTAACAAATCCAAATATGTTACTGATTTGATTTCAGGCTTCAGCTACTCTGTTCTAGTCATATCCTTTCATATAATTCAATAAGCAATACCTACCTTCCCTTAATTAGAATGCCTCCCCTGACTTTTCGTTTCCTTAATTACTTTGGATTTTGGGAATGGGCAATTGGCAGCAAGTAATGGAAATTTGAAAATAGAAGCCAAGAAAAAAGAAAGATAGAGGAACGAAATTGGGGACCCGATGGAGATTCAAATTCGACACTTTACCTGAAAACTTCAACTCATAGAAGAAATTGGTCAATAATAAAAATATTAAAAAATACTGAACACATGTTGTACTGCTTTAGTGAAGATAAGCATCTGCAGTTGAAAATTGAAATACCTCATCATCCATTAGAACTATGAGCTATCAATTGTGCAAGTTTCAATTTCTTTCGGTAATTATGGTTCACAAAACGCGTTAAATGTCTTCTCTGTGTAGGTGTTCTGTTTTTTTTTGTGTTAATGTTATAAATAACTTTTTAAAATATTAAAAATATATTATTTTGATATTTTTCCAAGAAAAAAATAATTTAATAAACAAATACTATCACATTTTCAAATGAAAAACTGAACTTGATGAAACAATTCTATCTAGGAATGAGTATAGATGATGATTCCTTCTCTTTTTGTAACAATTTACAATACTATTTGTTTCTCAAGTGTTATGGAAAGTATATTAGTATTTTTTTTTAAAATAAAATAAAATAACATGTCCAACTACAAATTTATTAAATGAATTGAAATGATTTTAAACCCAAAATGTAACAGATTTAATCATAATTTTTAGTTCAAACATACTTGGAATTTTTTAGTATATTTCATAAGTATCTTATATTGATGGGTTGAAGCTAATAAAAAGATAAAATAAACCATAATACACCTTTTTAGGGAGGTGAGAAGAAAAGATGAGCAAGAGTCTTTCATTCATAAACCACCGATCTTGTGCAAAGCCTTCATTTGTTTGAAAATTTGTTGAAAAAAAGGAAGAAAAACGACTGGTTTTAACATATTATCATTTGCTGGAAAAAAAACTCATCAGCAATTATGTCCGTCGGTAAATCTTGACGGCTAAAATTATATGTATGTGTGTATATGTGTTTTTTAAAGAAGTTTTGCAAGTTGATAGAAATATAAAAAACATAATAATCAAATACATAGAATTATTTTTCATTACATTTAAATTCAACTACAATTTTAACTAAACACTTCAATTTCAGTTATAAATCATAATTAAAAATATTTTTCATAAAACATTTTTTTTAGATCTCAACCACAACAGCCACAATACTTCGTGCCCGTTTGGCATTGCGATCCCACCAGCTTTTGGCCGAAATTTGAAGGAAAAAAATTCTTCATTTTAAATGAATATATTTTTGTGTGTTTTAGATCATTTTGATGTGCTGATTTCAAAAATGATTTTTAAAAAAATAAAAACTTTAAAAAGCTACCGCAACCACACTCCCAAACAGGGCCTTCGTCGGTAAGCAGGGAGTGGGTTTGTTTCCTGCCGGCTTCCAAGTTTGATCAATCGACGGAAGAGAAAATCTCGTCTTCGTGCACCAAAGATGCAACCAGCGCGCAGTTGGCAATGGCTCATGTGGAAGCAACACACAGACGAGGAGTAGGTGAGAACTCGGAGGACCCTAACAGCACAACCAAACCAAAATTCACCCTTACCCAACCCACCACATCTAAAAGTACATCACGCCTTTATTTCTTGAGCTTGGTTGCACAGGGTGCCGGGTGGGGTTGCTTCGTTCTAGATAATCATGCCACAGTTTGAAGACCTCTGAGATAATCATGTCAATGGGTTACTTTTCAAGCACATGTTAGGTGCTCTGTTTTTTTTTATCTAAACAGGGACGTCGAAACAAAAGTTGATGATAAAATAATATATGTAAAATACCTGAAAATGAAACATCGTTGTCTTCTCATGGAGTCTTCTGGTGGCTTTATAATTATGCAGATGAACAAGTGTGGATTTTTCAGTAAGAAAATTATGGAAGTGCTTAAGATTTGTCAGACTGTTCCTGAGTGGTTTTTCTCCATGATGTTCAGAAGATACAAATGATGGAATTTCGATGGAAAAAGTTTCAGGCTAACCTAGACTCATAGCGATATACCCTTTTAACAAAGAAGTACGCTTTCTAGAAACCTAATTTGATGGGCATATTGGCAAGGCGTTTAGTTAGGAAGTTCTTGTCATCTATCAAGTCAAAGCAAGGCTTTTGTTGCTGGGAAGGAATGTCATTTTACTGGTATTTTATTTATTTTGTCAGGGGGGGTTGGACTTTGGACAAAGAGCGCATAGAATGTTTGTTTAGAAAGGTGTTTTTTCATTCAAAAAAAAACATTTTTTTTTAAAAAACTACAATATTTTATCCCTTCAACTATAGTATATGTTTAATTTTGTTATATCCATCTAAATTTCAAAAGCATCTATCCATTAAAACTTCAAAAGTATCTCATAATCATGTAACATCACTCCTAATAGAGACAAGATTCTTAAATTAAACTTAATTTAATTTGCACATATTTTTTTATTAACATAAGTATTTGGATCAGTTCGGGCAGCTCAAGTTTACATCAACTACTACCAACTTATTAAGCACCACCTTACCAGTCACTAGGGCTTTTCATATCAAGCTACTAGACACCATGGCTAGAGATAATGGATTTGATTGCTAAAACCAAGTGATTAACCAATACATATATCTTATTGATAAACACAATGGATTTTGAAAAACTTGTCACTTCTCAATCTAACCATCAGAGATTAGCGAATTTGCAACAATCTTTTTCCTTAGTATCATCTAAACCTAATTTAGCTTAATTGATTCTTAAATGCGCAAGATGAAAAAAGAATTGAGGTTTTTTTTGGTGATTTATATAGTGAAGAACTATTGTGTGTATTTTGAATGCAAACAAATGGTTGTTGGATGAAAGGCCGATCTTGCATGAATAGTTCTGATGCAATGGCTGAATGCAAACTATGGAGAGATTAAGGAACCAAATGAAAACAGTACGTTAGTTGGAGGGTCTGCATGTATTATGCCCAAACATTCTCTTCTACCTGTACTCTGAAAAATCCATCCGAAAATAAGAAAAACAAAATGTTCTTTCGATATAAGAAGATGATGCCTAGGATACCAAAAGCGCTTTGTCAATCAAACTTTGAAAATAAGACCACTTTTCCTATAAGCTAACATCCCATATCTCTAAGTTCTTTGAACTTGTAGACGTAGGCTTTAAGTGTTCTATGATGTTCAGTCACATGTTGCTGTCTACTTAATTATGAGATTTAATTCTTTCGGTTAGGAAGAAAAAAGGATTATGATGTTGAAGAGCTCTGTCCATTCCTTAGTCCCGAGTCACATAAAAATGATGCGTCTTTTACTACCAACCAAGAGAACCAGAGGAAAATCGGACCCACTTTCGTTTGCATTAGGTATGGAGTGTGGGTGAAGTCATCTTTATGAAATTACTCCCTTTCAAAAGGATTACTCCCTTTTGTGGACCTAATTCTGCTAGCTCCATATTTCCACTATATAACACCCCAACAACTATCCTAAAAGCAACACTAACACCTTCTTCTCTTCTCTTCTTTTCTCCCTGAAAATGGCCAGTTTTCATTCAAGATCAGTTTTTTGTGTAATCCTAGTAGTCTTGTGTACGGCGGTGCCCATTTTGGGTAAGGGTCACACTGTAGGAGATAGCTCAGGCTGGGCAATTGGTATGGATTATAGCACCTGGACTAGTGGCAAGACCTTTTCAGTTGGCGACAGCCTTGGTGAGTTCTTTTCTCTGAGCACACGTTGCTGATCAAAACGAGCACTTGATTTACTAATCAAGTTTCTGTTTCTATATTTTAGTGTTTAACTATGGAGGAGGCCACACGGTGGATGAGGTGAGTGCCAGTGACTACAGCACATGCACTACAGGCAATGCAATCACTTCAGATAGCAGTGGCGCCACCACCGTAGCCCTCAAGACTGCCGGAACTCATTATTTCATCTGTAGTGTTCCTGGCCACTGTGGAGGTGGCATGAAGCTTGCGGTCACTGTTGCTGCAGCAGGATCGAGCACAACACCCTCCTCCTCAGAAACTCCATCTTCTGGTGGCACTACCACTTCTCCGGCCAGTGGTACCACTACCACTTCTCCGGCCGGTGGCACCACTACCGTTTACAAGCCTTCATCTAACAGCACACCCGATTCATCCTCACGGATCAATATTTCCCTCTTTGTGGCTATAGCCGGTGCTTGCGTTGCACTTTCTGTGATGGTTTTCACATAAATTGCCAGGATAGAGGCAGTGCCCTGCTAGCTCTCTGTTTTTTTTTGGGTGGTTGTTGCTTTTCCATCCATAAGTTATGCCTGTATCCAGGATTATTCATGTTTATCGTCTCGTCACGAATGAGTAGTAGTAATATGAGATTATGGGTGAGGTATGTGATCATGGCTCATAATTAAGTTTCTCTTTTTTTCCTCATGTGTACCCCTGAAAATTCTATTTCGTTTCTGCCAACATAGGTTCAGTTTAATCTCTTTGCTTTCCTCCACCTCTCTCATTTGAATGCCGATGGTAATTCGATCATTAATGTCTTGGTAAATTAGGTACAATTACTCTATATACATGTATATTTAGAGAGAGAGGGAGAGAGAAGAGTAGGGTGACCTAAAATATCAAAATTCATTAGTCATAACAAAACTTGTCACAACTGGATAGGATGGTGACTCATTTTGATATATGATGTTCAACTCCGAGCTGGCGATTTTAGAAAGTGAATCGGAACCTTTGTCCATCGGACCGTAATTTTCCAAATTATTTTGAAAAAATTCCACTGTATTTTTCTGTTCTTTTTTTCATGCTATAAAACACGGCAAAGCCCTGCGAGAACCAAGGAAAGAAGCGACGAACAGAGGAGAAGGCCACCCTTTTCATCCCTAAATAAAACAAGTCTTACAATTTGACCCAAATAGTCCTGGCTAATTCACCTCTATGCTTGACTGAGAGGAAAGTATATTGTTTTTTTCTTGACCTCACTTCCACCATCCTTTCGAACAT